>JBBPBQ010000001.1:54606166-54748342 GCA_037974755.1 Cicer yamashitae
CAATTGTACCACATAATAGTACAACCAATTTTAAAAAATTAACATTAATTGTCACCTTCCAAATTGTAATAATCCAAAAAAAATCTAAATTTAAATTTGCAATTTCAATTTATTACACTTCCATAAACAATAGAAATAATTTTAAAATTTTTGTTGATATACAACTTCATTGATATAAGATACAATTTAGTTTTTTTTTATTGGCAATAAAATGTAGTTGATATATGATAAAATTGGTAATATGATTGTAATATAACAATTTTCATGTAAATAATTTACATTTTTGTTGTTGAAATCTTTTAGATGTTACGAACACCATAAACACAATTTGACAAAATTGTTTTTAACTGATCATACATGAATATAGTGGTAATAAAAAATGATTAAGTGTTAAAAAGTAATTATAAATTTAAAGTAGTAAATTTTTTGCTTTCCATTTCAGTTTAAGTGGTTCACAACATTTGACATTATTCTTTTTGGTTGCACTTACACTTTTTACATTGAAAAATGGTTTAAATTCTAATATCATATAATAGTATAAATAATGTTCCCAAAATATTTAGATGACATTTTCATGGAATATCTAAAGCATTTATATTTTAGATGCTTATTTTAGTAATTAACAGATTCATTTAAATCAATATGTTAATATGTTTTTGGATTGAATGAGATAAATATTGAGGAGACGGGGCAAACTAGAAAAAAAAATTGATTTTTTTGGGTGATATTTAAGATTGTGCATCATATCTTCATAAAATATTTAATATTCATGTATTTATTCTAAATATAATCCACATAAATAAATATATTGTATATTTAAACAAAAAACATCAATGATTTGATGTAAAAATACAGTTATTGGTTCCGCAGTTGTAAGTATTTAATGAGTTTTAAGATATTTCCTTGGGTTACTAACTTATCATACACTCATCAAAAAAAATTTATGAGCCAAAATATAAAGACCTAATAAAGGGAAACTTTAGATACCTAATTTGAACACCGAACCTTAACGTGGTGATCGTCAGCGAACCTGTAAAATTAGATATATGAATTGAATATAAGAATAAGAAAATTGATTAAAGAAACCAAAAACTAGTTCACAAAAATAGGGAGAAAATGTAGTATTAGAAGAAAGAAAATGTTTAATGAGTAGAAAAATTAAAAGGAACAAATTTGTATAAAATAATATGTTAAAGATTTGTTATGATATATATTATTACTTTTTTCAAACATGCAGTTTCTTTTTAATCACATTTTGTAATTTTTTTTATCACATGATTTATGTAAGTTAAATGCAGTCATGTGATTGGCAATTTTATTTGGGTGCATTTGAAGCACAAATTCATTTCATTTATGTGTTTTAATGCACATTAACCACACTAATTTTTTAGAGGATACATTTTTTTTTTGTGAGAAAATATTCGATGTTTTTTTTTTTGAAATACAAAGTATTCGAATTATTAATCTATTTGAAAAAAAGATAGAATATACATGAAAAATGATATTTTCATTTATTGCATTCGAAAATAAATGTTTTAGGTAGGAGATTAGTATCATAATAAATGAATAATTTGATAGATAAGTGTCATGTGTACTATTTTATTTGAAGCAAGACAATGGTTTATAGCGTAGATACACACTACAATATCTAATAATTATCAAGTATCAATCTCAAAAAACTGGATTAATATGAAATAAAATTGTTGCCAAAATTATCAGTAATATTACAACTATATTTTCTTGCAGGGGTTGAGTTAGACTATAAAATTGTTACTCAATTTTCCGGTAATATTACAACTAAATATGTGTTAGACTATAAAATTAATTTGATTTTTCGATATCTAATAATTATCAATCAAAATTATTAATAACTCTATGAACTAATTGAAAACTTATATGAGAGTAGTTTGCTTTTAAATTAATAAACATGTATCGTGACCTAGTTAGTAATTTTATGACCTAATTGACTAACATATATGATTCAGCTAATTAAATAACATGAAATACCATTTACAAAAAAATTATGTCAATATAAATAAGAACCCTTCAAAAATCAGTGGTTTAAAATTTAAAATACCGATATTAGAAAATTATAGGTTCTAATAGAGAAAAATAAGTGTAGATAATATTTATGTATATTATGCCTTACAAAACATTTTTTTATTAATACCAAAACATATATTGTATAGTTGATAATATATCTTAAATTTTAATAAGATTATAATATTTTCTTTTGACAGATCCGTGACCAATTATAATTATAAGTATTTATTAGTCTTAATATATTTTTAATTATAATAATAAATTTTTCGTAATTATGACTTTATTTATATTTTTATTTTGTCAACTTCCCACAATGTGATCATTAAATGTAAACCCTCAATATGAAATTATGTTAGATAACATAATATCATGCCACGTGTGTTATACTTCATTTTACATTTTACAAGGCATTTGCTTATAACGTAGATGTGAATGAAGAGATTGAATACTTTGACCTCATGTATGGATTCAAGACTCATATTTCTAAAAATTGTAACATTATTATTGTCTTGTTGCTTTTTAATTGTCACATTTAAAGGAATTTTTTGTTTCTATTTAGTTGTAATTTTCGGAATTTAATGTAACTTTTAATTATTGATTTGTCTATAATATTTTTAGAGTGTGTTTGGATGTAGTTATTGAAAATTCTAGAAATTTTAAAATGTTTAAACAATTCAAATGTTCTAAGTACGTTCCCTTCATTTATAAATTTGTTGTTTGCATTGAACAAATTATTTATTTAAAATTGGATCATTTTTAAAAATTGCAAATTTAAAAAATTGAGGGACCGACATGCAAAAATTTGAAAAAAAAATGAGGGACTAATGTGCATGTTTTAAAATAAAGAGTCAAAATTATAAATTTGAAAAATTATAAGGATATTTTATAACTCATATATTTTAAAGTAAATAAATAATTTGAAATTCTTAGCTTGTACATGGTATTTGAAATTCTTTAAATTTATTTTTAATGAAATATCTCATGAAATCCATTTCTTTTATATTTTTTTAAAATTTATCATCTAAATAAAATAATTGACATTAAAAATTTAAATTCCCCTAAAAAATTATATTTTCTAAAAATATCCCGAAAATAAATATATGAAAAGAGATAATACGTGATTGAAACATTATAAAAAACAAATAAATGATAACATAAAAAATAGCCAACTTTGTTGATTATAAGTAAAAACCAAAAAATGATACAAATAAACCTTTAAAAATAAGAGGCATCGGAGCTTCAGACTCTTGACCTAGAAGTCCCGAGATTCAAGAATTTGTTTCTTTAAATAATTTTCCACCAGTATTTTTAAAAATATCTAAATATAAACTGCTATAATCGTAAAATTAAAAATCTCATTAAAGAAATTAACGTAAAATTAAGTAAAAAAATACTTCAAGGAAATTACAATTCATCTACAGAACCCATATATATACACGTATAACAAAAATGAGAAATAAATCTTTTGATCGTTCAAACTATTTTTGTTGATGTTCCTTTTTGCTGGTTCACATTTCATTTTTGAAACTTATTAAAAACAATTTCAAGATTTACAAGCATATTCAAATCAACATCTTATACCATTTTGTTTTCTTCCATAAGCATATTAGATCCCAAATTAAAATTGTTTACATCAACTAAATTTTCAACTCTCTCCATGTCCATAGTTTGTTATATAGAAAAGTGCAGAGTGGAGAATAATGAAGATTTGTCATATTTATATTATTTTATAGATTTCTTGGCTACATTGGACGAAGCACATATTTTTTTGAACCCCCTTTCAAAATAGAGAAATAGTTAACTGAGGTTTACAGAGCTTATGCTAATCAAACACTTTTTTTTTTGTTTTTAAATATTCAATTTCTTATCTCCATCTACTTCCAATCATACAAACTCAAATATGTTTGGTTCCACATCTAGAGATGTTAAAATTGATTTTTCAATTTTCTATTCCTACTACCGACAAAAAAAAAAAAAAAGAATGAATTGAATTTAACATGTTGGATGGTTCTTGAGTAGAATTGATATTAACTCAAGAATTAATTATAACTTGAAGTTAAAAATTTTAGCTTTATTTCTAAAATCAATTTTTAATTTAAAATTTATCATTCAAATCACGTATACATAAATTAATTTATATTTAAATCAATTTACAAAATTAATATATGTATTTTCAATCCACTTTTGACGCAAATCAATTTACAAAATTAATTAATTTAAAATTAATATTCCTCATGGTAAATTAAACAAACACTAAAAAGTTAAATTAAATTAGGAATATTATTAAGATGCTTGGTTTATGGAAACCCCAAACGTCCACCATATTTTTTTGTGTAACTACTGATATTCTTGCCATGTTTTTCTTTTTCTGAATTTAAATTGTTCTCTTTTTTTCTTCCGCAAACATAATAAGATATCTAATATTGTGCCGGCCCAGTATAAGATCACTTCGTGCTTTCTTATTGGCTCATCACCCTAAAGTCCTTTTACTTTGCTTTTCATGTTTCTTCCTCCTTGCCGTCTCCAATAAATAAAACTAATTACAAGATTTTACGCATGAATATAAATAATATGGTCATGTTAGATCCTTATCAAGGGAAAAAGGAATTCAGCGCAAAATTGAAGTATTATGCAAAAGAAAAGAAAATTATAGATTTTCGTGTAAAATAATTTTATCATAAATTAATAAGGATGATCTCATCTCTATGTTGTCGCTATGTTTATTCAATTAATAAAAATAGTTGATTTTATCATCTTATCATATAAATATAATTGCAATTTTTAAACATTAAATATACAACTTTTAAAATTTTATTTCCAAAATTTATTAAAACATCCATTACTATTTTCTTAAATGATAACGTTGTTATAAGCTTTTAATCTGTCACATCAAATTAAAATGGAGTTATTATTGATTATTATTGTAAAATAAAAATAAAATGCTTAAATATGATTGCGACTCTTCCAAAAAGAGAACCTCACGAATTCCACTAATCGCCAGGATAGTATACTTTTACCAAAAAAAACTAAACTTCAAGATTAACCCAACCCTAATTGGTTCACAGCCGTTTAAAATCATACTATTTTGGATACTTGTCGAGGATTTGACAAGGATAAGAGTAAGGGCAAAATTTGTCCCAAAAATAAATAGTAAGGGCAAATCGTTACCACAGAAATCACATGATTTCGATTTTATGACCCATATGAAAATACTCCTAATTGATAGGAATCACTTTTGTTGGAAAAAGATTAATTTATTAATCTTGTTTTCATCGATGATCATAAAAGGATTTCAAAATATATTGTACACTTGTCGACGTTTTATTCCATGAAAAACTGTGACACTGAACTTTGGGCCCGGACATAATATAACCTGTCACGTAATAGAGGAACCACTAACCTAATCATTCAAGAGATTATGTAAACTTTTTTAGCTATGAAAAATCGACTGGTAAATCGGTATATAGTTTCGTATGAGTTATTTCATATTAAAATAATATTTCAAACAATTTATATATAATAAATGGATTAATATTTTAAAATTTTAATTCAATTATAAAAATAAAATTGACATAAACAAAATTAAAATAACATAAAGGAAACAAACCGAGTGTGAAAATTGAAATAGAAAAATATTAAAACAACTTCGTTAAAAATTAGCTGCGACTTTTTTTTAAGTTTACCTGAATTTAACAAGATCGAGATCAATTTAATAAATTTAATTTTAATTTTGAGTTTGTTAAAATTCAAATTTACAGTTGAGTCCACTCAAAATCGATATCTAGAAGCATGTAATTTGATCCGGTCAAGACCCTTTAAAAGACACATGTTGAATCAGAATCTAGTTCGAAAAAGAATCATACAATTTTTAATTTTTAATAGTTAACTCACAATTTTATAACCTTGCTTTGGTCAATTACAATAAAAATCAATTAATTCATGTTAATTAATATTAGTAATTAGCTTAATTTATTTGTTAAGTAATAAAAAATAATTATATTATTTCATTAGTGCATCTCACATGGTAGAAAACTATAAAAGACATTTCACATGTTTAGATGTGAAAATTTAAACATGTATCACATCATTTCTCTGTACATAGGTAAATGAATTTCACTAAACTTTTTAGAAAAAACAATATTCATGTGATCATTGTTTCTTTTTATTATTTATTTCGTATAAAAGTTTGTTTTCTGGAAAGATGTTTTAATAAAAATAGATTAACTACAGTGAAGTTAATTATATTTTAATTAAGCTTAAGGCAGTTTTGAATTTTGATCTCCTATTTTGAGTATGAAAGGGCCACTTTTATGCTCAGTCCACTCAAACGACAAACATGGTAAAGAAGCCTCATCATTATTCAAACTTATATAGTTATTACATGTGATTTTTAAGATGGCTGGAACAATGAAGGAGGGACATGCTCTTAAGCTGTATACATGCTATACCTTTATTTTTCCTAACCATATTGGACTTTGTACATAGTAAATTACAGGCCAAATCTTGAAATAATTAACTACTTCCAATTTTTTTAATTTTTATGCTTGAATTATTTGTTTTATACACATGACCTTATAATATGTTTCCAAATTATTGAAAATTTAATCATTTTAAATATTTATATTTAAATCAGTGTTATAAATTCAATTTTATGAAACAAGAAATAAATTGAGTCTAATGAACATGTAATATGTAAAAATTATACAATCACAAAAAATATATTCGGATAAAAAAATTGTCACGTCCTCAATAATTGTATACAGTATAATTAATATGTTAGAATAGAACAAAACATGCAACTTTACGCAAAAAGTGGTGTATTTTGTTTTTTGGTACATTAATTTTAAATTTAAATAAATAGAAAAACATGTAATATGTAAAAATTAAACAATCACAAAAAATATATTCAGATAAAAAAATTGTCACGTCCTCAATAATTGTATACAGTATAATATGTTAGAATAGAACAAAACATGCAACTTTACGCAAAAAGTGGTGTATTTTGTATTTTGGTACATTAATTTTAAATTTAAATAAATAGAAAAATAGAAATTAAAGATTTTAGAGAGTTTAATAATAATTTTAATGACATTAATCATTCCACATTATATAATATGTCATGTAATTTAAAATTAATTTTTATTTTTTTAATTTAAAAATCTAATAAGATGAGTTAAAATTGTTGAATTTTAAAATAAATAATCAATTATGTGAATCAATAAAAACAAAAAACTAAAATAATAATTAAGATTATTCATTGTAAAAACAATTTCTAGAAAGATATTATCGTCCGTAGCAGGCTAGCCAATTATTATTATTATTGAATAAATCTTAATAGTCTAATCTCTATATATAGTAAAATAAGCATATTATAAAGCTTACCCTATATACGTATCTTGTGTCTCCTATAGTCTATATACAAGCCACACAATACTTAATAATTTGTTGGTGTTAATATTAGTGAGATGAATTCAGGTCAATTATTGTGTGAAGTTCAAGTTGAACCACACGTACCAAAAAATTTCATTTGGCCAAAAGAGTATCTAGAGGATGCTCATGAAGAGCTTCAAGCACCAATTGTAGATCTTGATGGATTTCTAAAAGGAGAAGATGAAGCCACACAACATGCTTCAAAGCTCATAAATGAGGCTTGTTTAAACCATGGTTTTTTCCAAGTGATAAATCATGGTGTTGATGTGAACCTCATTGCTAAAGCTTATGATCAAATGGACACAATTTTTAAACTTCCACATCAAAGGAAAGTGAGTGTTTATAAGGCAGCTGGTTCCATGTGGGGATATTCGGGTGCTCATGCTCATCGTTTCTCTTCTAAACTTCCATGGAAGGAAACATTCTCTTTTCCTTACCATCACAATGCATTAGAGCCTCTTGTTACTAACTACTTCAAATCAAACTTAGGAGGTGATTTTGAACAAGTTGGGTAAGTCATTTTTTTATTTATTATAATACTAAACTAAAATGTGGATTTTGTTAAATAAAAAAAACGAGGGAATGAGATATTTTACTAAACATAGATAGTAATGTTCCACTTTTGGAACTTTTTTTTAGATATTAATGAATATGTGTACTCGTTAATCAATATCTCACATTGTAGATATAGTTTAGGGAGTAATATATAAAGATAAAGTAAACATATTATTAAAAAAATAAGTCATATCACAATGAGATATATGATTGAATATCGGTGCAAATTAGTTTTATTTTTAGTGCATTTTCATTAAATTTATAGAGCAACAATATTTTTTAAATATTCAAGTTCTTCATGAAATTATTCTAAAATTCTACTAATTGATTATTTATTTAATAGATTTGATTTTTAACTAGAATCATATATGTTTGATAGATACTCGTTTGTCAAAAAAGATAGATACTGGACTGCAGTATAAAAGAATTTTTATTTTTTGTTATATAATTAATTATTGTGCCTGTCTTTTCATGGAATTGAAGGACAAAAGCCGCGTGATCAACGTAAACCACGTAAACTAAAGATATTAACAATTAAGAATTATACATGTTTACGCGATGTAAAAATCTAGTTAGTTTATTTAAGTAAATGATTAATTTAAATCACAGCAAAAAAATATGATGAAATCAATTATATGATTAATTTAATTACATACAATTAATCAAGTGTGATAGGAGTATCCATGAAAGAAGCTAATTATTTGTTGTGAATGAATATGATTTGATCAGAGCAACATTCGAGAAGTACTGTAAGGCAATGAAAGAGTTGGGGATGAAGTTAACAGAGCTATTGGCAATAAGCTTAGAAGTGGAAGATCGATTACATTACAAGGATTTGTTTGATGAAGGATGGTCCATCATGAGAATCAACAATTACCCAAGTTGTCAACAACCTAGTCTTGTCCTTGGAACAGGACCTCATTGTGATCCAACATCTATAACACTTCTTCACCAAGATCAGGTTGGAGGTCTTCAAGTTTTTACAGACAACAAGTGGCATTTCGTTCCACCTCTTCCCAACGCCCTCGTTGTTAATATTGGAGATACCTTTACGGTACGTAACAATCATTACTTAATTATAAATAAATTACAATGAATTCTCAAATGTCTAAAAAAACTTTAAACTTTAAATAAAAATATATTACTTTTACTAAATTAATGTTATTATCAACTTTAAAAAATGTTTCATCTTAATTTAAGTAATATATATTGAGTCCACAACGAGGTTGAAGTTGAGAGTATTGATACATGTCACGCTAATAAAATTATTATCTTTTAATTTTATATATATATATATATATATTTAATCATTTTATTTAATATTTTTTAAATTATAAATTTTAATCTCCTCTTTATAAAAAAAATATTTTATATTACTATATTTAATAATACTTATTTTATTATATTAATTGTAATTAATATGATTTATAAATGTGTTATTTTATTTATATATATATATGGAGCCGAGAAACACAACCCTATAAAAAAAAGACATATAAAAACCTAAACTTCAATCGTAATAAGAAGTGGGACGTGTTATTTTTAGAGAGTCGACCTAAATTTCAATCCTAATAAGAAGTGGGACACTTTTTTTTAGAGAATCGACCTAAATTTCAATCGTAATAAAAAGTAGGCGCATTTTTTTAGAGAGTCAGGGTGGTGGGGGAGGTAAAACACGCCACTGTCCCACTTCAATGCTCGAAATGAAGTGGCAAACTTTTTCCATTGCTTTCCTATCTGTCCACGTCTTTGTTGAAAAAAATGTTTAAAACTATCTAAATGATATTTTAGTATAAAATATAAGCAAAATTCTATACTCCTTGTGGCTCAACCACCCATAAATTAAATAGGAAGGACATATAAAGAAGAGAAAATAAATTAATTGTGTGGGTGAAATAACTCACATTTTCCACAATTTGTTGCTAATCTGCCTGCCATTAATGTTTGTGTATGATTAAATTAGACAATATGAAATGATGTGATTAAGGTGTACATGTATAATTAATTTTGTTGGGTGTGACTACAGGCATTATCAAATGGAAGGTACAAGAGTTGCTTACACAGGGCAGTGGTTAACGAGCACAAGGACAGAAGGTCGATGGCATTCTTTCTATGCCCCAAAGAAAACAAAGTGGTGAGACCACATCAAGATATTATCCACAAAGATGGGACCAAAATGTATCCTGATTTCACATGGTCAGATTTGCTTGAATTCACTCAAAAATACTACAGAGCTGATGAATCCACTCTCTCAAATTTCACCCACTGGTTGCTATCCTCCAAACCACATAAATAATAGCACTTAGATTCTGTTACGCTACTTTCTTTTTTATAAGAGGCTGAGACACAATCTCTCCTTTAAATTCTCTATGTTTTTTCCTACATTATAAAGCGTGTTCCTACTTTTTATATATCTCACTTCTATATTACTACTTAACAAATGCATTTCGACTTGTCTTTAATTTTATATTGATTTTTTTTATTGCTTTTTCTATTGACATAGATAGTACTACTGGTTACTGCACCTCAATCATATACCAATCGTTAAAGAGATTCTATTGACTTATTTCTTTATTAAATTTTGAATTATCAGAAGTATTATTATAGGGGTGATAATAGATTGAACTAAGTTTTGTAAAGTCTGATTTATCAAAAAATTTAAGACATAAGTCTCACATGTGGCATGTCTTATGTTTTTTTTATGCACAGGTTTATGAAAGTTTGATACGGTCTATTAGCATACTTAAAAACTTATTTCATATTAATATTTTTAATTCAAAATTACATTTTAAACAATTTGATTTTAAATAACATTATATACTTTAATTTTATTAGAATGTATTTAAATATGACAAAAAACTAATATAAAACAATATAATTAAATTACTAAAAGCTTAACAAAATAAAAGTTTAACATAAACTTCAAAATCTAATATATAATAATAGTAATGAGAAATACTTCATTCAGTCAATATTATAAGTAAAAAAAAAAAACTATTTTTACGGATATTAAGAAATGTAGTTAAGTGCACTTAATTTTCTAGATTTTATATAAAATACAAGTTAAATTTCCTAAATTATCATTTTTAAATGTCAAACACTCAACTATCAATATTAAATATTTTGAATTAAATGAAAGATGTATTAAGAATAATATCATTAAATGGTCAAAAAGTAACTAACTTTTGTTATGAATATTGAGCTAGATCTATTGGTGAATGTCATTTTCTTTGTGTCTATAAATAGAGCAACATAAACAATAGAATAACAAAATAGTATTACTTGCTCTCTCTTTCTTTTTTTTCAATTTTATCTATTTCTCTCATCATCTATACTCTCATATATGAAGTCATTGTTTCGACTAGTTTAACATGTAGCTCAAAGAACTCTAAGTCCAATAAGTATATATCTTTCATAATTTTCATGTTAATTATCTACATATCATGTTTATTTTTTATATATCGTATTTATTTACTTTCAATTAATTCCAGAAGAATTCAATATTCATCCATTTTCGAAGGATTGCAATCATATTTATTATCTTACATATGTTAAATAGTTCTTGAAGAACTTAAAAACTCAATATTTATTCCTATGAATTTTAGAAAAATTCAATATTCATGCATCCTTGAAAGATTGCATAAGTATAATGTTTAGATATATTATACAATTCTTGAAGAACTTAAAAAAATCAACATTTACTCTACGAATTCCAAAAGAATTCAATATTCATGCATCTCTGAAGGATTGCAAAGTTATATTTTTTATATAGTTCTTAAAGAAATAAAAATCGAACAATATTTATTCTCAATGAATTCAAAAAGAATTCAACATTCATGCATCTCTAAAGGATTGCGCAAAGTTAGATATATTATATAGTTCTTGAAGAATTTATTTTGGGGATTTATGTATTTTGCAATCATTTTATAAATCGAAACTATAGTTAATTATTTTATTTATTGTTATCTATGTTAAATACTCATTGAATCAGATTATCTTCGGTTTTTCATAATATTTATTATCATATTATTATTATCTATAAAAAAATGCAAGATTTTGGTTTAAATGGATTTCTCATAAATTGATTTACAATTATTATTGTTTTTATTGATGATTTACAATTATTTAAATTTATTTTCTATTTCGGTTACATTATAATATGGAATGCTCTCATTGCAAATTAACTATATCATTATCACTACATTTTTTTCATTATTTTATTTCTTTTCTTTTATGTCAATATTTGATATTTTATTCGTTCATCTTATAACTTTTATTTTAACACGTTAATTTGTTAAAAACTTTTATTTGGTTTGTATAATTATGAAATATATAATAAATTCTGAAAGAATTTAACAACGAAAGATTATTTTATTTTAACATGTTATTATATGTTTTTATTTGGAAAGCAGAGTTTTATAAAGATATGATTGTAAATCTAAAGTTTACAAATCATATTAAAGTTTGTTGTTGGTAGAACTGGTTGGGCTATCCCTAATCTATTATGATGCAAAAAAAATTGATAAAAATTTCTATGGGTATAAGTTTATTCAATCTAATAAATTTTGTGCATTACTAGTTCTCAAAGGAAGTTGATAATTTTAGAAAATGAGCCACTCACATTTCTAGACTATATATAAGGCAATATTTGAGAGTCAATACATCGATCATGATCATGTGAATCAGTTACATATTTTATGACCTAAATTGATGCATCAACGAAATGATCACATGAATGTTTATTGTAACTCACAACCAGAAGTTTGTGAGATTGTTTTCTCAACTAATTTGACTAAGTGCTCATTTTCTAAATTTTACATAAATCATTTAATAAGTATTGTATGTCAATTGAAATTGATATTGAACATCTTTTAGCATATATTCATACCAAAAAAAAATGGATTTGAAGATCCATTCTTTAGACTCCAAAATTAATTGTATGACTAATACTTATGAGATCATAACTTCTAAATTCTACTTTGGGAATATGCAATAATGTATGTTGAGATATTGATTCAAATTAAGCAACCAAGTTACTATATATAAGTCTTCCCCTTAAATTTTAGGTTTAAATGCTAATATTTCTCATTTTAATGAATTTTTGGATGTGTTGTGTTGCGTATATTTCAATTGCTCCACTATAATACACTGATTAAGATGAATCCTAAAAGAATATTGAGAAATATATTTGATATAAATCTCCATCTATTATAAAGTATTATGAGTAAATAATTAGAGACTTGTTTATATCCTATTAGACTGATTATCAATTGATTAATAAATTTTTACAACATTAGGGAGAAAAAATAAGGAGCTGAAAATGTGAATAAGAAGTTTTTATATAATTTATAACAAATTTTTTAACTAAATAAACTTATAAAAAAAAATTATACTTTATCTATTTTAAAAAACATCTAATATGAGACTATCCTAAACTAAATCGTAGACTCTATCAAACTGTCTATTTTGATCTCAAAATGTCACGAAGAAACAGAATGATTACGACAAACCAACAGTACTGACACGCTTTTGAAGACGATGTACTAGTAAATGAAACAAAAATCATTATGTGCCTTTACAATTCGTTCACGTGGCTGTATTAATTAACCTGATAAAAACTAGCGACATATACAATGAGCCTGACAATCAATAAAACCTAGGACACTGACAACAAACCACCTCATGTTGGGGATTAAGCGTGAATGTTCAAATTAATGGCAAACATTTCTTGTTTTATTTTTTAAAATATGTGATTATTTTATTTTGATGAGAAATTTTTAAAATAAATTATTGTCACATGAAAAATATGAAATATTATGAAATATATAATTTTTAAATAATAAAAATAAAATTTTAACATTTTTATTGATTTATAGAAATACAGACAATTTTTTTTAAAAGTCTTTTATCTTCTTATTAATAAGTAAAATTAGCACAAATCTTATAAAATAAAAACAATAAATATTTTTATAAAATAAACGATTTTGAAATATTCCACGCATTGTTTAGGAAAAAATAGATTAAATGTACAACACTTAGATGGAACAACCAGACATGATCCACCATAGGACCCAATTACATAAATGGTCAAATTAGAGTCGACCTAGTTGTTATTAGACAACAAATTATAAAGTTCAATTTGTTGTTTTCATAAGTTAAAAGTCTAACATTGGATGTGAAAATATGGACATTGAACACTATATAAATGAAATGATCCATATATTCATTGTCTTAAGGTTTTGATAAAAATTTGGCGTTCAATTCATTTATGTAATTTATATTGACCCAATGTAATGATCCTCCAGACCCCCTTGTGATCCACCAGTGGTATTAAAGTCGGCGATTGACCAAAGTTTGACCAACTCCTTATATCAAAAGTTTTATTAATTGGTGGTGTTAAGGGGCGTGTCCAGTTAACGTGCCAATAATTGCAATATTGAAAAATATACTTAATTTTAAGACTTTTTAAAGTATTAAATAGATAAGTTCCAATAAATATTTTTATATTAGTTGTTTAACATGTGCACCAAGAGAACTCGTTAGGATTTTTTTTATATTAAAAAGTTTGAGTTAAATTATGATGGTTAATTAGAGTCAAGACAAACCTTAAGATTTATAGATCGCTGACATGTGTATTTACAGATTATCCATCAATGAGGTCTTTATGAAGACAACGAGAGTTGAACTCAAACCGTTGTTAAATATGAGTTAACTCCTCACCTCATTTCAATCGCGTACACATGAATTTAGAAATGGAAATGATAAAACATTTAAGTATAAAAGGATAAGCAAAATTAGACTTAAATTTTATATTTTTTTCTGTATAGATTATTTATCTTTTAAAATATGAACAAAATTATTATTTTTATTCGCATTTTCATTTAAAAATTCTGATGTATGTATGACATGCCGACAATTTCTTCTTTCTTTTCAATTATTTATTCAACATAATTTTTTGTAAAAAAAATTCTATTTTTTCGAAAAATAATCAAAATCCCTATCCATCTTCATTTTTTTCTTACTACATCTTCAATCTAGAAAATCAATCAATGTAAAAAGAAAAAAAATCCCAAAACATTCAAATATTCAATCAATCAATTACCATTTCAACAATACACACTTTCACCAATTAACCGTGGCGGAGCTTTCATTATGACATAGGCTGCGGCCACTCCAAAGTTTTCAATAATTTTTTAAAAAATACTACTACTTTTACGTTATCTATACCAGACAATTTATTTGTCATTCCAAAGTTTCCAATAATTTTTAAAAAAATACTACTACTTTTACTTTATTTATAAGAGACACTTGAGTTATAATTTTGTCAATAAAAATTGATCTATGGACCAAATCAAGGTCGAACTTTAATCATGTGATTCAAAATTTTATATTTGTACTTTTTGTATCCAAATTCTAAATTACTATTCTAATTCCATTAGACATTCCTCTTTATCTTCTCTATATTTGTGGATATGAGTATAGAATGATGTTCCCAAAGTCAAATGTATAAATGTGATCTAACATATAATTTGGAGGAAACTTTTACATATTAATTTGATTGAACGTAGGAAAGTAGTTAAATTTTATATATATAAAAATATTTATATTAAAAAAATAAAAAAATGAATAATTATTAATTGTGACAAAGTTGTGAAAACTAAATTATATAAGTTTATAAGATAATTGTGAGTTAATATATGCTAACCACTGATGAATTTCGACTAGACATGACATATGTTAATAAATATGCTAATTAATATAGATATTGTGGTATATGTTGTTGTAATTTTGGGATCTATAATCGGTATATTTTACAAGTATAATTGTTTTTATGAGTTGAATTGTGGTTATTGGGTTATCGTTGTCAAGACGTATATTTGAGTTTAATACATGAATGTGACATACTATATGTGCATCTTTTCTTGTTATACGAATTAACTAATCAAATGACATGCATCATATAGATTGTATCAAATAGATTAATTGGTATGTGTAGATTTTCTTTGCATAATGTAGATTGGTATGTGTATATGGACTAAAATTTATTTTATCAATTTTTTAATTCTTAAAATTGTATTTTTTTTATTATGTTCAATTTTTAAGATTAGAACATGTCTCCATAATCTTTAAGACCACCTTGGACTAAATACATAAATTTTTGTAGACCAAATTATAATCTAGATGTCTATAATAAAAAAACCGGAGATAATAATTTATAAAAAAAAATTACAAAAACAACTATTATAATTATAAAATAAAATAAAATTTTCAACCTAAATTCCAACTAATTTTTAATTATTAAAAATGTTAATAAAAAATTTAATTTACTATCTATCTCCAATATATTTTTGTAAATTTACAACTTAAAATTCTTATATGCAATATAATAATATACCTTTTATTTATCAATTAAAATTTAAAATTTCAAACACCCAAATGTTTGAGTTCAAGATCCGCAAGTGACAATAAACATCTTGATCTCCAAAACTAATAAATTCCCATATTAAAAATCCAAAAAATTCACAAATCTGCAATTCAAAAAGCCAAAAAATCCTGAAATCACAAGATCAGACTATGATTTCATATATAATTGATTGTCACACTATTGAAAAGTTGTTATTTATCTTAACTCTCAAACAAAGGTCAATCACAGTAGTCATGGTACAGTACTGAACGGTGGCAGTAAAAGTTATCTTACAAAAATTAAGTGAAAATTCAGAATCCATTAGATTAACGGTTAAATAAATTCCAAGTCATAAATAAATAAATTAAGTGAAAATTCAGAATCCATTTAATCTATAATATTTAAAGATGGGGAATATGTCAAGGCATGTTAATTATGTCATTTTTTAGTTAAATTGTTTTAGGAAAATACCAAAATTGTATATTTAAAAATAGAGGAATTAATTTTATGAATTGATAAAAATATAAAAATTAAAGTTGAAATTTAATTTTTTAATAAAAAATGAAAAAGAAACTAATTTGTGTATATTTTAAAAAATAAATAACTAATTAACATAAAAAAATGTAAATAACTAAATTGTTATATGTAAGTAAGATAAAATATTTGTATTATAATTTTGACAAAAGAATAATGACATGAGGGGGTCATATTCATACTCATTCATGATTCAATAATCAATCAGACATGATGATTAGGATATGAATAAAGACAAAGACCAATTATTTTTTGTTTTTCTATAAGCAAAATGTTAATATATTTATTATATATATTACAGTAACAAAAAAAAAACAAATTATTGTTACATCTAGTCATCATTTTACAAAGAGATTTTGCCTTAATACAATTGATGGCTTAATCCACTATTTCAACTGTAGCATATAAGTTTTATTTACTTTGTCTCTTCAGGCTTTGAGTATTCTTCTTTTAGCCTCTCCAGGCTGTAACCATTAGAATCACAAATTCATTCAACACCTTCTAGTCAATCTGACAATGTTCAAATCTTGTCAACCTTCTAATTTAGTATAGTCAAATTGTTGAGGTTCATGAGTATTTTAATACTTCTTCAGGCACCTCTTATGGGTGAAGGAGTTGTTGTCACTATCGGACTGATTTACATGAGTTTCAATTTGTGTTTTAATTGACACAAAGTCTGTTTCTAGGATTCTAACTTTCATTGAGAGAATATTACATTTGAAATCCTATATCAATTCAAGTGTATCGAACAACTTAATTGTTTTACATCAATTCAAATAGCTCTCTAATAAGAGGATTTTTCATTCATTCTTTTCTTTTGATGTGTTATAGGCTTTTACATAATTTTTTCTTAACACGTTGTCTTTTTCATTTTCTCTACTACTTGATTGATTGGTTGGTTTCTACTTAAATACTAAGAAGAAATGTTTGTTGAGACATATCTATATATGTTTTCATAATTGATTATGCATATCTTCAATTAAGAAGACATATCTCAGATGATGTCACTATTAGAGGATGTCATGCCTTTCTTCAGTCAGAGGATAAGTCTAGTATGATGAGCAGAGGATATTGGAGCGTAGATTTTTTATCTGAGCATTGACTTTATAAGTTTATTGACTTGGTACGTTGACTAGAAGATCTTTCTCAAAATCAACAGACGTAGGATTATTAAAGTGATCTAGTATTAACGAATTCATCAGAGGTGCGTTGAGAGTGTGTTCATCAGAGTCAGACACAACCTCTTCAAAGTCACTATAGATTCGCTTTTCTTTGTTTATCAGGGGATCTAGGTTGTACGAGACCATTGTCTTTATCAGATACTTCACTTGGAGTTTTCTTCTTATGATTTTGAGTCAAAGGATCAAGATGATTTTTAGTTAGAGGCAGATAATCATTGTAGTACTATTTTCTTTTGTCTTTAGAGGGACAATCATTTACTTGTATTTCTTTTATCTTTAACGTTTTAACTCAAACTGTAGATTGTTATATGCATATTGCAATACTTTTTATTGTTATATTATGACTTGTTTTATTAGTAAACATAATTACTTGTTTATTAGGTGATAATATTATTTGTGTTAGAAATACTTAGATTATTATCGCTAACTTACTTATATTTTATGCTACATTAAAATAGATAGTCATTAATATAAATTTTTGTCTACTAATTTAATATGCACACTTAGCAAATATAGTTTGAGAATAATTATTTTTTATTTATTTATTTTTGTTATTATTAAAACACCAACTAGAGAATTGTAGCTAAAACCTATATGGTCGACCTATATGGTCGGGATTTGAAAAGGGTGTGGGGGACTCCCTCAGCTTGTAGTTTTAAGCAGATCAATACCTAGAACATCTTACTTCCATGGACCACTTTGCATTTTGTAGTTATTCATAATAATTCAATTGTAAAGCAAGGTAACAGGGCATTATTTGAGGGGGGAAATATCTCTTTAAGGGAGAATAGAAGAAGAATTTAAATTATTTGTTCTGTTTGTCTGGAGAAGGTTAGCGAGATAAAAATAATAATTTTAGCTAATACAAATGTGAGTATATGATGAATACCAATAAATTCTTAAGTACTTTCGGAGTTTTATTGGGTAAATTCAAAATTTAAATTTAGTTTAAAATAGTTAAATATAAAAATTAATATGAGATTAAATGATTGTATTTTGTGTACAATATCTAACAAAACTTTAAAATATCTAAGCATTCTCAATACTTTTAATTATCCTATCTTATTTCACTCAACCCTTTAATTAACTCTCCAATCAAGTAAACTAATAAATCAATACAGTTTATGAACCCATATAAAATTATAAAATAAGTTTATATTATTATCATTGTAATAGAATAATAATATACACATTTATCTATCTATTTATAATTTTATACTACATACGAATACAAAAAGAATTTTACATTGAATACTTTTCAATTCAAAATTCTAATAATAGCCCATTATTATACTAAGAAAACACAATAGAAGAAAAATACTATATCGTACATATATAGAGTAACACTAATATCGTACATTACTATTACACTTTTATATATAATTTATTCCTAATATATCTCTAGTGCCAGAAAAGTTGTAAGCAATTGTTATAGTTTCCACCTGATGTGTCATATTTATCATGAAATTTTAATTGTCTCCAATTTTATTTGGTTTGTATTAGAGTACATGTGTAATAGTTGGTTAGTTTTGCTAGTTAGATTTAGCTTTTGATAATTAGTCATTCTAACTGAATCAATTAGTTTTCTCTTATTAATCAAATTGCCAAATTGTTTTCTTTGCTGCACCACATATACGTCAGTGCACTCCTTGTATTTCTCAATGAATCAAATAATATAAAATGATAGAAAGTGAGTTTCACCGATTCTCTCGATTCAACTTTCTTAATTATAATTTGGATGAATTTTACATTTATTTAATGCTCTATACAAAACTTTCTATCTAAGCTATTTTCATATCTAAACGACACGTGACACCTCTACTCTATACGAACATTTATTTTAGGCAAAAAGGTAATATATTTTGTTTCAAAAAGCAAAAAGGCAATATATTAAGTAAATTTCAATTCAACTTATAAAATCTTTTTAAAATACAAATAAAATATATGTATGTTTGTCAATGTAATATAAAAACATCGAGCAAGATTTACATATAAAATCAATAGATCTAAGAGAGAAGAACATATTAAATGAAAGTAATTTTACAATAAGAGAGTGAGATAGTTAAATCTTAACCACATAATCATACATTGATGGTCATGATTAAAAGAAAAAATTATGTGATTTTTTTATAAATAACTCTTGATCATTACTATGGTTGTATAGTTATACGTTCTCATATATATATATATATATATAACTCAAGTTCAACGCAAGTCAATTTTTTATACATGGCTCAAATTATGTTGTTTTTTTCTTTTTCAAAATGACATTATAACTCAAGCTATACTCAATTCGACTGTTGACAACAACAACAAAAAACTCGACTCAAGACTCATTTCATATCTAATGTTGTATATGATTCTAAGAGCATTTATTTTGCTTGCTTTTAGTTCTTCTTGTATATTTTCTATCATATCGCCTTTGAATTATGTTTTAGTCCTGACCCCGAACAATCAAAGACCAGAACTGAATTTCATTTTGGGCTTTGCCCTCTTATTGTAACAAAAAAAAAAAATCAGAATTGGATCAAAAGTTAAGGAATTAGAGATATTAGTGAAAATACTTAAAAAGTGTCTAGAAATCACATAAATGTGATCTTTCACCCTTTCCTTGAGAAATCACAGAGACGTCACTATATATCATGATCACAATGGTTAGATATTAGGATATAATATGAATGCAAGTTCACATTTGGAATCGTACCACTACAAATCAACGGTTTCTTTTTATACATATATATTTGACTGGACATATAATATATAAACATGACTATATAACCGTTGACCATGTTTCATTTCCTTTTGCTAACAGTGTGTGTTTTCTGACCTATTCTTCCTATAGAACTTCAACATATACTAAACAAAGTCAAAGAATTTGTATAACGATGAACTTGAAAAATAGCAAAGCCATGGCTTTGGACTCAAAACAGCTGATGATGATGATGGTTCTTGTGGTCCTTTATACAAAAACAGCAACTCAACCAACGTCACTACCAAACTGCCCAACAAAGTGTGGTTCCGTCACCATTCCCTTTCCATTTGGAACCACCAAGGATTGTTCCCTTGACGACACCTTTCTCATCGATTGCAACCAAACATCTTCAACTTCAACCTCAATATACATACCTTACTTGCCAAAGAGTAATCAAAGTGTCTTAAACATCTCACTCAACGGTGAACTGCACGTTGCATGGCCAGTAGCTAGCGATTGCTATGCTGAAAAGGGAAAACTCCTGAACCAAACACCTAAGGTTATCAATATGAAACATTTTCATATCTCATCAACTCGAAACAAGTTGATGGCAGTTGGTTGTGACACGGTTGGAGCACTCGTAGTTATTGACTCAAAGGGAAAGAACTACACAACGGGATGCGTGGCTTTGTGCAACATGCGTGATGATATTGTGGCAAATGAGTCTTGCACTGGCTCTGGTTGTTGCGAGATTCCAATACCTCAAGGTCACCTATTATCAACAGTAGTCTATGTTTCTGGAGGTGTATTCAACAATCACTCAGTAGTACACGACTTCAATCCATGTGGTTATGCTTTTTTGGTTGAAGATGGAGCCTACAGCTTCAGAATCACAGACATCCTCAAGTTGGAGAAGAAAGAGTTTCCTGTGTTGTTGGATTGGGCGGTAGGGAATCAAACGTGTCAGCAAGCTCAGAAGGATCATTCAAGTTATGCGTGTAAAGCTGGCAATAGTACATGTTACAATGCAACCGAGAGACCTGGTTACCTTTGCAAATGCTTTCCTGGATATTGGGGAAATCCTTACCTCATTCATGGTTGCCAAGGTATTATATATTTCTTATCTCTTGTTTATTAGTTTTTTGAGACGTTTGTATGATTGTTCTGACGTGACATATTATGCTTTTTTATTGGGGAACAGAAGAAAAAAAAGTGACTTCATTGAATTTGGTTTTTTATACTTTGTTGCTTGACACTTAATTAAGGAAACCTCCATATGTTTTTTTATCATTTTATTTCTCTAGACTTGTTTTGTACAAATTTCAATATTTCAGGTTAAATGAGAATTATTTATAATTTCACATAATAAAAGGTAACTATTGTTCTTTGAAAACTCCCCTGTCCATTGTGAAGAAACAGAAACCGTAACTAACAAATTATCCTTCAGATATTAATGAATGCATGGAGTCCAATGACTGTGTTGAGGGGGCAACATGCCTCAATCTTCCTGGAAGCTACAATTGTTTATGTCCAGCAGGAAATGACGGAGACGGGACATGGAATGGAACAAGATGCAGTCAAAAATCCAGTACCAAATCAAGGAGACAGATCATATTGATCATTGCATTGAGTGAGTACAACACATTCAATTCTTGATTCATTTATAACATTACATGATTACAATGTCAACAAATTTTATTATCACAATGAAAACTGTTGAAACTTGAAAGGTACTAGTATTTTATTGCCAATCAACAAAATCAATCCATGTTATAAGTTGTTGTTCTGAACTGAAACTCATATCAGTCATTCAAGACAAGAACAGTGGCATTTTGAGATTTTGACTAATGTATTTGACAACATGAAGTTGACTTGAAATTGAAACATCAACAAGATAGGGAACACAGAAATAAAATGATTATGCTTCCATTTGTTTATGTCCAGGTGTGAGCGTAAGCCTCATAGCACTACTGGTGGGAAGCTTTTATGCATATTGGACATCGAAGAAAAGAAAGCTCATTAAACTTAAAGAACAATGTTTTCAACAAAACGGTGGCTTATTGTTACAACAACAGATAGTGAGGCATGGAGAGTCAACTGAAACTGCTAAACTCTTCACTGTTGAGGAGCTAAGCGAAGCAACCAACAACTTCGATGAAAGCAAGATCCTTGGCCAAGGTGGCCAGGGAACAGTTTACAAAGGAGTTTTACAAGATACAAGAACTGTAGCAATAAAGAAGTCCAAAATCAGTGACCCAAACCAGATTGAGCCGTTCATCAATGAAGTGGTCGTTCTTTCCCAAATCAACCATAGAAATGTGGTAAAGCTCTTGGGATGTTGTTTAGAGACAGAAGTTCCCTTGCTTGTTTATGAATTCATTCCCAATGGTACTGTTTATGAGCATCTTCATGATCCAAACCAATCCTCAAAACTTACATGGAAAACAAGATTGAGAATAGCAAAAGAAACTGCTGGAGTCCTGGCATACTTGCATTCTGCTGCTTCTACACCAATCATACATAGAGATGTCAAATCTACAAATATACTACTGGATCGCAATCTCACTGCAAAAGTATCTGACTTTGGAGCTTCTAGGATTGTTCCTCTTGATCGAAGTCAGATAACCACTCTAGTGCAGGGGACATTGGGGTATCTTGACCCAGAATACTTCCAGACAAGCCAATTAACAGAGAAGAGTGATGTCTATAGCTTTGGTGTTGTCCTAGCAGAGCTACTGACAGGAAAGAAGGCACTGTCTTTTGGCAGGCCAGAGGAAGATAGAAACCTTGCAGTGTACTTTGTTTCTTCAATAAAAGAGGGTCAGTTACTTCATATTCTGGACAAAAGTATAGATGAGGCAAATATTGAGCAACTAAAGGAAGTTGCCCATATTGCAGAAAGGTGTTTACGGGTGAAGGGTGAGGAAAGACCCACCATGAAAGAAGTGGCAATGGAACTAGAGGGAATATTAGTTATTGAAGAGCACTGTTGGGGAAGTGACCGTTTGTCTTCAGAAGAGACTGAAAACTTGCTCAAAGCAGCACCATCTGTTATCAATGTCGAAAATGGCGTTGGCGGAAGTCTTATTAATTCTTCTGACTCATATAGCATAAATCAGATGTCGATGTCATTGATTGGTGGAAGATGATTAGCTTATATTAATACTCAAGATTTGATTCAAATCTATCTTCATTATAATGGTGGTGTAGTATATGGTGTATTTCAGTTTTCCCCTCTGTATTGGACATGATATTCATATATGTGTATCCACGTATATATAGGCTTTACAATTGTGTCTATTTTATTCTTCAATAGATTTCTCCAACAATGTTGCTAAATTATTTTACTCTCGAAACAACATTAATTTCCATCTTTAGAAGCATATCAGTTCAATGATTTTTATTTTACATCCTTATAGGGCATATTTCTTCATATAATGGTATGCTTAAATTCAATGATCTGACATATAAGTATAGTTTTGTTTAATATTAAAGTTTCTTACATTTTGGTTATCAAAAGCACAAGACATCAGAGTTATGTGGTACTAAATCTTCATAGGAATTTATGACTACTTTAAAATACATTTATTTTACTAAAAAGTCACTGTTATTAGGATTAATAATTATGGGATGCAAATTTGAATATGAACCTCAGGAAACAATGCAAAACTTTTTAAAGTACTGCTTCCATTAAAAATCAGATTTACACTACTAGAACTCAACATAGGGAAGTGGAAATGTAAAACCCGTTAAGGTTTTGAAACAACATTGTTCACATGAAAATTATGCACTAAAAAGTAAATGCACAGAAATGAACAACATAGTAATAGATGCTAGATGTCATTATTGTATTGAATTCACAATCTCACTTTATCATTTCACTTACAAACAAAAATTACAACTTGAATAACAAATTGGATGCTCAATACAACATTTGTACCTATATGCACGTGACGTTATATCTATGACTAGGATAATTATTATCCCAAACAGCCAAACACAGATTAAAATGAATGCATAGAGAAGAGAACCAACTAACCATAGCAAATTTAAGCACACTGAACTAACAGCCAAGAGTACTATAGTAAGATGAAGAATCTGCATGCACCTTTGAAAATTAGCACAAAGCTAGAGAATACAAATCATAAAAACATAAGTAGAAAGAAGGAACCGCACCTCAAAAATCTAAGACCGGAATCGAAATATGTAGCATTTCTTCCATCCCCGTCAAAGAAACTGCAGAATCGTCTCTCATATATTTTCGGTTGCTAAAGAACTCACAATTTCATTGTCTTTACCTTTGGTTGACCGAAGGATCATAGGAAAAAAAGCAAATGATTGATGATGATTTAATTTTAGTTAGGGATCAGAGAAGAAAGGTAAAAAATAACTTGCCTTCTTTTTTTTTTGAATAAATAATTAGTTTTTTAAATTTGTTTAATTGAGTTTTCTACTTCTGACCTTTAATATATTAAAAATTACTTTTTTTTTAATCATTTTTTACTGTATATAAAGCTAAAAAATATTTACATCAACTTTTTTACTTACCGAAACTTAACAAAAAAAAATTATTATAAAATTTTCAAATTTTTGAAACTTTAATTGAATATAAAATTTTTGAAATACAAAAATGAGTTTATTGTCGAAATTTTCATCTTCATTGAAATTTTTGAAATACAATTTATTGTATTTCTTAAATATTTTCGAAATTTTTACCTTTAACAAAAGTTTTAAAATGCATATTTCCAAAATTTGAAATATTACTTAAATTTTTGAAAATTAAATTTTGTTTCTAAATAATTAAATAATTTTTTAAAAATATTCTATTTACAATATAAATATTGATTAAATTTAGTATATTTTTTCAAATTAAATCAGGTATAAGTGGAGTTGAGGGTGAAGTTTCTGCTACACCAACGGAAGATTCTACAGATAAATTCATGACTGATCAGATAATCTTAATAATAATTGATATTATAAGTTTTTAGTTTTTAATGTATACACATATGTTGATATTTTATTTGAAATATATTTTGTAGATATTTTCCTCTTAAGAAGCTATATTCGAATGGGCAAAAACTATTAGAAGACAAAGTTGAATAATAATTGTTACCATTAGATTTGATACATCTACCTAAAAAAGAGAAAGAAAAAGAAAATTAATTTTGGGGTGCGAATAAGATGGAAGATATAAAGTAAAATCAAAACCAAAATCAACTTTAATTTATTCTCACAAGGGTAACTGTTCATTCAAACTAAGATATATATTGTGGAGTATTGATGAATGATGAAAAATTAGTGTTCGATGTGGAATACGCAATCATGATTTAGCGGATACTTGAGACGGTCATTCATAGTTGGGACGTATGAGAGAGAATTTGTTAATGACATAACAAATTATAAGTTTGCACCAAGATTCATTTTGAATGTTTTGAAAGAGCGAAATAAAGAGAATCTCACAGTTTTCACTCAAATATATGAAACAAGGAATATTTATCAATCATCTTTGAGAGGCTCGTACACATAAATGCAACATCTATTGAAGTTAATACAAAGTAAAAATTTTGTGCATTAGACAAAAAGACGGAAGGATTCAAATGTTCTGAGAGACATATTTTGGACGCATCTTGATTGTATAAAGTTGTTGAACAAGTTTCATTTTGTGTTTGATATGTGATAACACATACAAAACAAATAGATATCGACTATCATTACTTGAAATTGTCAGTGTATCATGGACTTATGGTAAAACATTGTATATTTGACTAGTGTGGTGGAGTATGATCATCACTTGTAACACTTTGAGTTAATGTGTACTGATATTATAATTTTTGTTGATTATGTTATAGATTCCAATATTTTATATGACAGTGTTGAAAAGTGCGGAACTCATTAAAGATTTCTAGTTTGGGTGCTCAAGAAAAAGAAAAGGGGATGACTATACTAGAGATGAATTACGTGATAGCGACAACATATAATGTCGTTCTAGTGTCATTGTCTCATAATTTGAATATGACATTTTTTTCCGCTGAAGAAACTACCATCAATGGATTCTTCTCTTAATTCTTTAATAGTAATTAGATTTGTCAATGAAAATCATTGGGTACATGTAAAATTTATGGTAAATTATTGCTTAATAGTAAACTAATGTTTAATATTTTATTGTTTAGATAAAAATGAAGTATGATTGTCCTTTTCCACCTACCCCACTTAAATGGAGACACTTTTGCAGTGATGGTGCGAAGGAATAGGAAATAGCTTATGCATGACGTTTCAAACATTGGGAACACATAGATCCAACATTTTATCAAACCATCTTGTGTTTCATTAAATTAATATTAATTTGTATGTGTGAAACTTTCAAACCATCTTGTGTTTCATTAAATGAAGATTAATTTGCATGTGTGAAGATTTGTGTTTGTTGCTTGTTTATTTTGGAGAAATAAAATAGTAGTGACATAATTGACCAAAAATAAACATATACCATAACGAGAATTATATTCATGATACAAAATATATTAACACAATCTACTAATGGCCTCCCAGGAACATGCAAAGTAACTCACTTAACATCACATGAACTTCAACATCTAGATTTACCATATGTATGGTCCTCTGTAAAAGCTCAGATGCTCTAGCGTCTTGTGCCAAAAAACATGTGCTGAAGATGATGAACATGTGGAGTAGTAGGTAGAGCATCAGGGAGGATTAGAGAACGTGACATATTTAAGTATTAGACAAGATAATTCTTAGAGACCTCACCAAGAAACGTCACTAGAGGAGAAAGACTCTAAATGGTAGCTATACATGCTCTCAAAGTATTATGTCACTCCCAATCTATAATAGCTAGCACCAGAGGAATATCACGTGGAATGCATTGAATGCGGCCAAATTGTCGAAGACATCGCTCCGGTAGATATCGGATTGAAACTCCACCCTAACGAAAGTAGTTGGAGAACATCGTCATTGATTTAAAATGATGATTAACTCGGTCATCATCGTACGTACGGTGTAAACACTACATCCTCAAACAAAATAGCATCAAGTCTTCGTCTCATATGTTAGCAACCCAGTTTCAAAAACATGTTTTGCAGTCCAGCTACGGGCTCTTGGAGAATGTTTAGGAACTCTTCCATTGTCACCCCGCTTATAGATGTTAGGAAAGTGCTCGTCAATCCAACATTGCACCAAAAATAAAAGACAAATTAGTAAATTAAAAATACAATTTAATAAATTAATAAAACCACTTAACATGAGTCATAATATAATCCTCTCAACTGCCTTGTGTCATGAACAGCTCCATCTCTCAAGTTATCATATAATAAACCAATGCAGCTATACCCCATGCATAGTTCTGCCAATGCTTTAAATTACTGAACAAAATAATATACTTCACCTCGACACGAGTGTGAGTCTTGTCGGCAAAAATAGTGTAGCCAACTAAGTGCAAGAGGTACCAGCACACTCAAACCGGTTAGTATTGAGCACATTTATTAAAATTTATCTCAGCAACTACTTCATCCAATGTTGCTCTCAGAGCTAATGTGCATCAATCACAACATTGTTAGCATTCATGTTTATTGATTTACTGAAGAACCTACCACATGGAGGAATGTGCAAAAAGAGTCGTGACATCGTCCAGTGTGATCATCATCTCTCCGAATGACATATGAAACGAGTTGGTCTCTTTATGCCATTTTTCTACAAAGGCATATATATGAGACCAATGTCGGCCATCGTCAAATAAGTTGAAGACAAATGTGTTGGAAACAAATTGGTTTTATATTTAGAGTTTTGATGTTAACAAAAGAATTTAATGAGAACAATATATTTGACTTCACAGAGTATGAAAAAAGATTCATGTTTTTGAAGAAAATCTAAAATAAGATTTAATTATAATTTATGATTGAAGAAAACTTTTGACCAAGTCAAAAAGAAGAAATGATCAAGATTTGAAGAAGATTTATCACAAGAAGATTTAATCAAGATTTATTTACAACAAAATGTGAAAAGTATCAATCTGGATAATTTACAAATTCAATCTGAACAAAATATGAAAAGAATCAATTTGAAGAATTTACAAACTCAATCTAAACAAAATACGAACAACATCAATTTGAAGAATTTACAAACTCAATCTGAAAAAATACGAACATAACCAAATCTGAATAATTTACAAACTCAATCTGAACATAATCAATCTAGAAGAACTGCTCATATTGGATTAATAATAAAGAATTGACTAAAGAACATATTATCAAAAACATCTTGTTCGGATAATAAAGGTTCTGTCACTAAGACATTAGGGCACGAATAATAAAGAGAATTCGGTAATAATTCAATAAAGGAATTCAATAATTAGGATCGAATTAGACACCAAGGTTGGATTCGAAGTGAAACTCATCCCTGACATTTTTCTCATTATAAAGGATCAATTTTATTATTGTTGTTAATTTTAAATATTACTTCAATCAATTTGGGAACTTTTTGTTCAATTTTAGTAATTAAATATAATTCGATAGTAAAACGCAATCATTGAGTTCGATACTCGATACTACCGTTTTATTATTACTTGCAACGATTCAATACACTTGCTGAAACGCTATCAAGTATAAGAACTCAAGCTCAAAATTTCAAATTCATCTTAGAGTTCAAAGAGAGAAACACTTGTTCGAATGACAAATATTTTGTAAGTGTTTTTCTTAGAGTGTGATAGTCATTGTTATAATCAGCTTGTTATAAGCAACTACTCAAATTCCAAATCTTTGTATTCAAACCAGATAGTGTTGTTAGTGTGCCTTCAACAATCTAGAGATGTTAGATTGTGTGAAGAAGACTTGGCTAGTAGAGTCAAGGTGTGTGTGTTCCTCAAAAGTTTTGGGTTGTCAGGTTGTTTGAGAAGACTGGCTTGGAGGGTCAGGTGCGTTGTAATTCAAGTTGTTGAATTAGTGGATTAAATCCTTATGGATGAAGAGAATGGATGTAGCCAAGTTAGTGGTGAATCAGGATAAAGTACTTGTGTCACTTTATTCCTGCACTCTTTAGTTATTGCTTCTACTCCAAGTAAATCATCAAGTCTGAACCAGTTTAATCAAATAATAAAAAAGTTATCAACTTAGTCAAACACAATTCAACCCCTCATTCTCATGTCTGCACCTTCAAAATGTACCAATCCAAATTCTTGAATCCAATGTTGTAATATCTAATACCGATACGTAAGCAAACTTATTCATTTTCAAGTCTCAACGAGTCACGATCCTAATTAAAAAACATAACAGTAAAATAATATACTAAATTTTATTACAAATATGTACTAAGTATAATATACTTATTTTTAATTAAAAATAATTAATTAATTAAAACATACCTCTTCTTCCCATTTCCTTCGAGCTACATGGTGTTCATATTGTGTCAACACTAATGTCACCAAGAGCCCTCCAAAATTCCACGTTGTTGAATCTGCTCTTCCACGGTCTGCTCCCCAGCTTCCTCATAGTCAATATGTTTAAGCTCCTAAACATCCTCATCAAGTTCATGAGACCTTAAATCACATCTACGACGATGTTGATGAGGTGGACAATTAGCTTCACTCATTCGTCGATAATATGTGATGGGTGGAACTCTTTCGTCTAAGTTGCGGACGGTAATGCAAATAATTTTTCCATTTGCGCCTCTGGTCCTAGTGACTATAAAATTAACATATTAATTAACATATCAATACTTTTTATAAACAAAATTCAAAAATAAAAAAAGATTCAAAACTTTCAAAAAATTTGAAAGTCTCAAAACTTTATCTTATTTGAAAGTTTCAAATATTTTTTAAAAAATAATTTCGAAAGTTTCATTTTATATGAAAGTTTCGAAAGTTTAAAAAAATAGAGCTTCGAAAGTTTTATATAATTTGAAAGTTTCGAAATTTTTTAAAAAAGTGAGTTTCCGAAAGTTTTATATTGCTTGAAACTTTTAATTTTTGTTTAAATTGAAAATTGTGTTTCGAATGTTTCCAATTAATAAAAAAATTCAAAAAAAATTTTACTTTTGCTTCAAAAGTTTCAAAAATACTGAGAAATTTGCTAAAATTTCGAAAATACTGATTGAAGAAAAAAATACTTCAACTTTTTATATATAATAACATTGATAAAATAATTGTTTTAAGTGTATTGAGGAGTTAGAGGTATAGGTGGAGTAAGAAGTGAAAAAGTTTTCTTAAATTGATTGGTCGACTGGGCCTAATTTTAATTGGGCCTGTTATTTGCTTCAGCCTTTTAATTTGAAATGGTTTGTTAATTTGAGATGAAAAATTGTTGAAAAAAAACAAAAAAAGATGAAAGCTATGTTAGGAATTTTTTTAGTGAAGTATCGATCAATAGGTGTCATCATGGAGTGTGTGACATAGAGTTTGAATACTCTCTCTTTTTCTTTTTTGTAATAAAAATATTTGGATACTCATGATTCAAATATGTCTCAACCATTTCTATTTCTTGTTTTTATTTTTTTTCAATTTCTTTTGTTAGATTATAAATTTATCATTAGATCATGTGTGTAAAAATTTATAAAAATATAAAATTATTTAAAAAAATGTTTAATAAAAATGAATAATACATTAATTTTAATTTATTTCAATAATACATTAGATAATTTTATATTTGTGTAAAATTTTGTATATATAATTTATATTATATAAACTTTTTCGATCATACTAAAAATATTGAAAAAATAAAATAAAAGTAAAAAAAATTGAAATATCAATAAAAATTTGTATTGAGAGATCCATAGCCGTGAGACATACGTAAAAACTTGTTGAAATAGTAAGCTGAATGTGTCTGCTATATTTTTTAAAGAAATTAAGTTATGGGTATGCATTCAAAACTGCTGATGTTGATTGTTGTTGATTGAATAGATGTATGAAAACTATGAACAATTAAATATAAGAGTAATTAAAAAAATTGCGCATGCAGCCCAGGCCATATGCCGCTTACAAGTGTCCTCATATATATCAGCACGAACCCAAAAAATTAATTTCCTAGCATCACAAGGATTAGAACATTTGAGATATATAGTCAAAAGAAAAATAACATTTGAGATATAATAATTTGATATATGACAATGTGTACGCAAAATTCACATTTTGGAATCGCTAACGCAGTGTCTCTCACGCCGAATTAATCGGATGGTTTCATTTTTATGTTTTCCTTTGAATTATTATATAGCCAACGAATCTACTTTGATCATATAAATAAATATATAGATTTATATTTTTTTTTCTTAATTGCAATTTTGGTCCCTCTATTATTATTTATTCACGGAATTAGTCTCCTTATTTTAAAATTCAACAATTTTAGTCCTCGCTCAGATTTTTCAACTAAAAAAATGACAATTTGATATATTTTAAATGACGTAACATACAATTCTATAATATAAAACCACCTAAATGTATTAATTATTTATATGTCATTAATTAACTTAAAAATATGAAAATTTTCTGAAGTTGAAAGCTTAGTTTTATGATATTTTATTCCAATATCATTGAAAGATTAATTATTCTACATCATCGTATTATATATCACATTATTTAAAACATTTTACATATTATTTTTTAGTTAAAAAATCAGAGGGAGGACCAAAACTGTCCACTTTTAAAATAGGGTGACTAATTTTGTGAATTAATAAAAATAAAGGGACTAAAACTATAATTATTTTTTTTTTTTTTTCTGTTTCTGTCTCGATCCATTTCGGATATCAAATTAATGAATGAGAATAGATTATCAACCGATAAAGGCCTAGGTTTATCCTACATCATGTCTGGGTTAGATCTGTTTTTTTAAACACACAAAATCAATATTTTTTTTAAAAAATTTATTTAATTAAAAATGTCAAGTACAATTCAAATAAAAAGTCTATTAAATAAATATATTTAAATAAATATAAATAATACTTATAATTATTATATTGAATTTTGATTTCTTTATTAGGTATTAATTTTTTAGTAATTTAAGTATATTAATCTTTTATTGTTTTTGACATAGAATTAAAGTAGAATATCATATAAAGTCAGAATTTTTAAAAAGTTTCATGTTAAAATTTAAAATAAAACTTAATTTCATTGACATATTAACTCGTTAGTCTATTTAAATATATAAGTAATTATTTATTCAAATATGTTAAAATGAAATAAGTTTTTAAGTAGACTAACGGATTATATCAAACTTTCATCAATGTCAAGTTTAGACCTAAAAAATAAGTTTACAACAAATTATATGTCACACTTAGGTCACATATCAAACTAAAAATTGTCGTTAATTATAAACTAAAAAAACTCCGTCCATAATTAATTATAAAACTCTTTTGCTATATTTATTTGTTGTTAAAGATAATACTCTTTGTAAATTTATAGATATATTTATTATTATTATTATTAAATATATCTCTTATTAATATTATCAATTTGTTTTGTAATATAAAAAATTAATATTAAATGCATTTATATACAAAGTAATTTAATAATATTCATATATAAATTATATATATTAATTATACTACCAACACTTAAAGTGTCAAAATATTACAAATAAAAATAGAGCTAGCACTAGGTTTTTTTTTAATAACCTAATTTAAAAAAATTTACCAATATACTTTCTTTTGAAAATTATATATCAAACTACGTTCTTTTTTATTTAGTTAAAAGTCGTCATTTACAAATGCGACTTTCTTAAGAAAATCCAAGTTTGGAATGCCGACTTTCTTAAGAATTTGTTTTTTTATTATTAGTTTCTCTTTTTGATTAAAGAAGTTGCACCAAATCGCCTTTTGAAATGACAATTTTCTAAATGATCAAAGTCACCTTTTGAAATAGCGATTTCCAGAAAATTAAAAAGGAAAAAAACAACAAATATTTAAGGAAGTCGTAAACTCAGACTTTCTTAAGAAAGTCACATTTGCAAATGAAGACTTCTAACTAAATCAATAAAAAAAGTAGTTTAGTCTATTGATAATATTTTTAAAAGGAGTATATTGGTATTTTTTTTAAAAAAAATTGGGTTATTAAAAGTAAAAAACTCCTAGTACTACCTTAACTTAATAGTAACACTTTTAGTGCAAACCTTTCTCCCTTTAAATAGCTAGCAATAAATACACACAAATAAATGCTGCAAAACAATACTCCTATCATCTATTATAATATATTGAAATATTATGAAATACTACTATATAATATATCATCAAATAAGGTGTCAATTTATTCAAATATTGTCACGTAAAAAAAAACTAACACAACACATTAAAGAGAAATTCTTTCATCCTCCTTATTATTCTGTATTTGCAATTTGCTTTAGACACATTTTACTATTACTATTTTACCATCTAATATTATGTAGAATTATTCATGTGTCATGTGTTACAAATTACAATACAATTAATATCAGTTATTCGACACTCATTATTCTTGGTAATTTGTTCTTCCTATGAATTTAACTCTCCAATTAATATATTGTGTCATAAAAGCTTATCAAAAAATACATACATAACTACAAGCGGTAGAAGTTATTTTATATCGTATATTGATTATATGTTTATGTCCTTATTGTATGTTCTCTAAAATATTAAATTTATTTTATATAATTATATACTAAAATATATTTTTAACTTTTTTTAAATAGTAAATCATTTAAATATTAGAAAAAAATTATCTCAAATACATATTTTTTAAGCATTTTTTTGTATTTTATGCAATCAATTCTGATTCACCAAAATAATATCGCATTGTTTAAAAATTGATATTAAAAGTAATTTATAAACAACATCTAATTTTCAATTCATCAAAACACTTTTTTTAAAAATAAAATCATGATCAACCTTAACGTAAATTATTGTCAAAGTCTTAAACTAGTGCGTATAAATGATATAGTTAGTAATAAATTTGAGGAAGCTAAAATTAGGAAAGAAATTAAGCTATGTGTATTCGTTCAAAACTGCTGCTATGAGTAAATGTTTAATAACAGGCTTGATGATATAACCGCCGGTGGAACCTGTTCTGGCACGGGTTGTTGCGAGATTTCAATACCACAAGGGCACGTGTTATCGAAAGTAGGTTAGATTTCTTTAAACGCTGTGTCCAACCATACAAAGGTGCAGTACTTCAATCCATGTGGTTATGCTTTTCTGGTTGAAAATGGAGCATACGAGTTTGTGTCTACGGATGTAATCAAATTGGAGAAGAAGGAGTTTCCTGTTGTGTTGGATTGGGCAGTAGGGAACCAAACATGTCAGCAAGCAAAGAAGGATGTTTCGAGTTATGCTTGTAAGGCTGATAATAGTGACTGTTTTGATGCAACTCACAGAGCTGGTTACACTTGTAACTGTTCTCTTGGATTTCGGGGAAATCCTTACCTTCTTCGTGGTTGTCAAGGTATTCATTCATTCTTGTTTCGGTCATTAAATTGTTCTTTCATTTGTTTGATTAATATCGAGAAGACTCGTTTTAACGACTTTTTAAGACACTTGTTTTATATTGGCAATAAACACAATTTTTAATTGAATAATTATTTAATGATAGATGTTATATAATCATTCATAAAATTAATTTACTTACGCCTTGTATTTTTTTTCTAAAAAAATAATTAAAAAAATGTGAACATTCCTTACATATTTTTTAATTAAAAATTTTTAATACCGTCAATTAATCAACCATATGATTATTAAAAAAAATTAAATTTTATCCTAAAAATTTCAAAAATTACAATTATGAATAATTATTTTATTATTGTGATATATTAATAGAGTAAATTATATTTTCATGCACAGTAATTAAGTTCTTTTATTTTATGTATGGATACATTTATTATGTGACTCTCATCTGGTCCATATTTTCATAATGATATGATGAACCTTCCACAGGTGAGCACCACTCGTTCAATCAAAAATTAACTCTGTAATGTGATTTCTTCTCTCTTTTCACGTGTGAAACACCATTGTTAGCAATAGCCCAGAAAATGCAAGGAAAAAATATCCAGAACATGATTTTCCAGAAATCAACACGAACACAAAAAATTACCCTTGCTGTTGCTGAGGTATCATCATTGTTGTAAAGTGACTATTTTCCGAAAAATCAATATGAACTCAGAACAGAGAAAAAAGAAACTTTTCCCTCTTTCTCACTTAAAATTTTTAAGAAATGGTGGAATGATTCAAAACAAAGATTTTAAATATTTTTTAGGATTATATTATTTGTTGTTTTGCGACTGAAATCCATGAAAATAAATCGATTACATCTCGTATAAATCTCGAATCTTGGTATCCCCACGTTTAGGTTTTATTGAACAAAAGAGCAATTTTTCTAGAATCCCCATTTTCGGTTACAGTCTCTTTTCATTTACCCATTCGTTAATTCTGTTTCTGATTCACATATCCCTTTTCCCCTCATTTTCATTTTGAACCTCTTTTTCTATTTTAAAGAGTCACAGACTAAGAGGGTTGGATCTGCAGAAGGCAAAGAGACAATGTTTTCATACTTGTTGGGTTTGGTCTTCACAGAAACAGAGAAATAATCTTTCAAATAAAAATTAAAGAGAAAATGGAACGCAGTAACTTTGATGTAAACAAAAGAAAATTATCAAAGGAAAAAATTATGCATTTAATATTATAGAAATAATAGTATAAATTTGTTTTGATTTGAGCTAAAAAATCCACATTAGTTTGGTGTAGGTTTGAAAGTATATATTAATTATAATAAATATAATTTTTAAATTTATTATTTTATATATATATATATATGAATGACGAAGATGTGGATTGGAAATCCAAACTCATACTTGACTTAAATTTTATCCCGGATAAAAAACGTAGGCAAAACGTGATGCCATGTCTACGATAACAGAGTATTTATTGCAGAACATCTACTATAACATCTAGTGGAGATGTGCTTAGATGAGGGCACCCATAGATGTACCGTACATATAAGCATCAATTTTATTTATTTATTTATAATTTTAGAGTATTAATTGTGTAACCTTCAAATTGTGAAAAAAATGTGTACAAGATTTCATTTATACTCCCATGGCTCATATTATATCTAATTTTTAATTCATTTTTTTTTTCATATTATTTGCTTTTTGTATAAAAAAAAATTATAAATACTATCATAAATTCATATACAAATGTAAAATTATAAATTTAAATTTAAAATAATATATTTAATTTAATAATATCGATATTTTAACAGTTGAATTAAAATTTAAAAATATATTATTTAATTTTTTATATAATCAAAAAAACATTAATAATTTTTTTTCAATAATTTATCTTTATTGATTGTATTTTAATAAATAAATTATATTTTTTTCATTGAAACCAACACTAAAAAAATTAAGTAATATTTACCAATAAAAGAAATATTCTCAAGTGTAAAACATAATTGCAATTAGGACAAGGCAAATATAAACAGATATACTAGAAATAAAAATTATAAAATCAATCAATGGATTATTGCATACCATTGGATGAAAATCAATGGATGAGATTAAAATATTCAATTAAAACTTCAAGTGACTGTTTCACTGTTCTTTGACTCTTCCTATTTTCAATCACACATCCATCGACGCTATTTTCATCTGCGCTCACAACACATCACCATTGATGCCATGGTGCAATTGACACCAGCTGTCACCGCCTTTGATGATGTCAGTAGCCTTCATCACATTGATTTAGTTATTGTGCATCTATCGTAGTCATCGCACTTTGATCTTGATTTCCATCGTTTTGAAACAAAAATTCATAAGATCCAATTATTAAAATAGTATGCGGTTGGATTCACTTTGGATTGTTTCTTCGAAAAATTTGATTGGTCCGATTAAATGCGATTTTAATTGAATCAATTATTTAATTCTTTTTTTCATTATCATATATTTATATATAAATTTAATTGGTATACACGTCGTTATACAAAAAATTATATATATATATATATATATATCCAATTATATTCCACCATTATTTTAGTTTTTAAATTATCTCTTCAATATCTATGCGGTGTAATTAATGTAATCAAATACACCCATAAATTTTTTTAAACAAATTAATTAAAATTATTTTGACATTTGCAAAAATTATACACTAATTTGATGTTTATTCCGTTACTTATTCTTGTAATTTCGATTATGATTATTATTCATTGTGCAAAAAGAAGTGACGAATTATGTTTTAGATGTTAATGAATGTATAGAATCCAATGAGTGTGTTAAGGAGGCGAGATGCGTCAATTATCTTGGGAGCTACCAATGTTAATGCCCAGCAGGATATGATGGAGACGGGAAAAACAATGGAACAAGATGCACTCCCAATTCCAAATCCAACACAAATCCCATACTCATCATTGCTTTAAGTGAGTCTACCCTTCTCATATATGCAATATGGTTTGAAAAGTTTACTATGTTTCCATGTAAAAATTGTATGAAAAGATTTACAATTTTCTCCTCTGGGTGTGGATTGATAAGTCAACAAGGCAAAGCAGAAAGAAAATGAATTTATGTTTCCACTTGTATATGAGCAGGTGTGAGTGTAAGCCTCATAGCACTTATTGTGGGAAGCTTTTATGCATATTGGGGATTCAAGAAAAGAAAACTCAACAAACTTAAACAACAACTTTTTCAACAAAACGGCGGCTTACTGTTACAACAACAGATAGCAAAGCATAGAGACTCAACTGAAACTGCTAAAGTCTTGACTGTTCAGGAGCTAAAGGAAGCTACCAACAATTTTCATGTAGGAAAGATCCTTGGACAAGGTGGTCAGGGAACAGTTTACAAAGGACTTTTACAAGATAACAGGACAGTAGCAATAAAGAAGTCCAAAATCAATGACCCAAATCAGATTGAACAGTTCATCAATGAGGTGATTGTGCTTTCCCAAATCAACCATAGGAATGTGGTTAAGCTTTTGGGTTGTTGTTTAGAAACTGAATTTCCATTGCTTGTTTATGAATTCATTCCTAATGGTACTATTTTTGAGCATCTTCATGATGAAACTCAATCTTTGAAACTTACTTGGAAAACAAGATTGAGAATAGCAATAGAAACTGCTGGAGCATTGGCATATTTGCATTCTGCTGCTTCTATGCCTATCATACACAGAGATGTGAAGACTACAAATACACTGCTTGATCTTAATCTCACTGCTAAGGTTTCTGATTTTGGAGCTTCTAGGATTGTTCCTCTTGATCAAAGTCAAATAACCACTTTGGTGCAAGGAACATTGGGGTATCTTGATCCAGAATACTTCCACACAAGCCAATTAACAGAAAAAAGTGATGTTTATAGCTTTGGGGTAGTCCTAGCAGAGCTATTGACAGGAAAGAAAGCATTCTCTTTCGAAAGGCCAGAGGACGACAGAAGCCTTGCAGTGTGTTTGGTTGCTTCAATGAAAGAGGGTCGGTTACTTCATATTGTGGACAGATACATAAGAGACGAGGCAAATGTTGGACAACTAAAGGATGTTGCTAATATTGCTGAAAGGTGTTTAAGGGGTAAGCGAGAGGAAAGACCCACCATGAAAGAAGTGGCGATGGAATTGGAAGGGATATTAGTTATGGAAGAGCATCGATGGAGAAGTTCCAATTTGTCTGCAGAAGAGTCTCAAAACTTGCTCAAAGTAGTACCATCTGCTTTCAATGTTGAAGATGAAGTTGGTGGAAGTGGCATTAATTCTTTTGAATCTGACCTATATAGCGTATACATTTCAGATTAAAGGTGTGTCTGGTGTTCGACATCCACATATGTAGTTACATTCTATCAATTTCTTTTTTTTTTAAATACTACTGGTGTCTACGTGTCAAGATCGTGTCAATTATCAATGTCGTGTCAGTGCTTCATGAACTCTAATAGCATGAACCAGATCGCAATGTCATTGTGTGGTGAAGATTATTAGCTGATATTGACTGTTAAATTATACTAGTAATTAACAAGTCTATCTTTAATCGGGACTAGATGATAGTCGAAATGGATTTTATTTGTAAGGGGCTGTCCGAGAGTACTGTTTTTCAAGCCAGAATTGGGTGTTACAATTTCAAGTGACTGACATCATAAGATTCTCCTCATCGGGATTTTCTTTCTATGCAGCTTGTTGATGTTTCTAGTTTTGTTATCTCTAGAAGTTACAATGTAATATAGTGTTTCTTTTGTGTACTATCAAATTAAATTTATTTACAATAGTCAGTGTGATGTCAAAATTAATTTTTATTTATAAATTGACATGCAAGTATGCAACTCAATTATTTTCAATTTATGGCAAAGAGAAGAAACCAAAAAGTAGGAACATTATCGTAGAGATAAGGATTTAGGCATTCATAATAAATACTGATATTTCATGTCATTGCAAGTGCTTTTACAGGGTGTTTTTATTGTACATACATATGCCAAAGATTGAAATCTCTGTCTTATAGCACTTTTTTGCTAAAACTTTGAGAGCTGGATTACTGAAATTTCCCAGAATTTGCTACTATATTAGCTGGTGTTGTCTCTTGAGATATAGACATTAATCTTCTGCCTTACATTTTATTTTATAAAACACATACAGAATCTTCCAATCAATTTAACCTTAAGTTAAGCCAGAAAGTTAACATTTTTTTACTGTGTCAATATCATTATCCAGCTAAGCAACATCAATTCTCACCCTCCTTCATTTTTATATGATTCTGTGAGGTTAGACTAAGTTTTTGGGAAAATTCTAAGGTGTTCTACCATGGACAAATGCATAAAAATCACACGAAACTCTTATGACGACCAATGACAGTCTTCGGAAGTATAAGTTAACGACTCTTTTTGTCGATCATCGTTAAAGTTTCGGTTGACTTTTAAACACAGGTAAACATCTGCCATGAATGAAATCACAACTCAGTTTTAATGTACTTTGGAGCAGAAGTATCAGAACAAAGAATAACGAAAAATCTATGATTCTGTGAATAATACATAAAACAAGCAAAACACTATTTGTGCATCTTAGAATTGAAATGCTTCTCAAGGGATTTTACAATTACAAGTAACCTGGTCCTGCCAGCAATATTTATTCATGCTAAATTATTGTCACCACTAAACTTATCTTATATCCAATAAAGAGTTGTCACTCAATTTTCTTTACAAAGGACTATCTTCAAATCCAGATCAATAAATCTACAAGAGTACTGTGACTGAGTTTACAAGCAGCATGTCAGATACATCTAAGGGATTCCTTTACAAAACTTGGATGCTATCTTCAAATCAGCACTCTACAATAACTGCACTAATCTTTCATTAGACCTTTCCATCTGATGAAGGTCGACTATCAGTTTTCAAGGTTGTGGAAGATGTGGAAGGCACAAAGTTTGTGCCTTTGGAAGGAGAAGAAGAAGGAGTTGGTAGCTTCTTAGGAAGCATCTGTTCCCAATAAACCTTTGGAAATCTTGATCCTTCTGATACAACGACAAAAGATAACAGAATGAAGAACAAGAACTGTCTCCTCCAAAAACATGACATGATGATGATGAATAGTAAGAGTTAAGACTTAAGACTAGTATTAATATTATTTCTGTACTTAGGAAGTGAACAGAACAGAACCCTCCTTTGGTTTAAAAAGGAGCAGCTTTAGAGAACTTTTTGGCAGTGACATGATCAGTAATGTAGGGAAATTGCCAACTTGTTTGGTTGGGGAAGGATGCTTAAATGGCAGACAAAGATGTATTTGATAATTCTAAGAAGCTGTTAAGGAATCCTTGTTGTTGCTCTCATTGTGTAATAATAAACTAATAGAAAATCTGTGTGCATGTGTGAGAAATTTATGTTGAATAAAATAATAATCACTTTGACTCCTTATTAGTTGAATGCTAATGATATATAATTCTCTATGTTTTTTATAACAGGTATGACATGACACACAGTTAAGGTACATAAATCCCTTGCAATCAGAACTAACACACATTTGTATGTCAGTAAAATAATGAAACTATTATTATATATTGTTTGTTGTTAGACAGACTTTGTTCTGAAGTGTATAATTAGTATTATGAAGAAGAGGTTTATTGTTCATAAAAATTAATAATCATGCAAACATGAGGAGAGAGCTCATTTTCAGTGGTTATGTATAGCTCAAAAGTTAAACTAATGAAAAAAGTGTCCACAAAAAGAAAAGTGTGTTTGACACTTTATATGCTGTTTTCCCGACAACAGTGTATTAAGTATAGGAAGATAATTGCATGATGGTGTGAGTGAAGTATGCATAGTTTATAGCATTCCTTTGTTTTGTTAATAGTGATTTAGTGAAAGCCTTAAAGGCCACGTAGTTATTCAACGGGTATATACATTTAAAAATAAAAGTGTTATACTATAGGGTGGTTCAAGTTTGATTAGTGGCTACTAGCTAGCTTCATTGATCCCCTAGCTCTCCAGAAATAACGGAATCTTTCCAAGGAAGCAGTATTTTCCAAGTAACTAAAATATATATTAATTTATTTTTGTTGTTTTATTTGTAAAAAGTAATATATTAATTTTCTGATTGAAACAAACATAATCTGTTAGCATATATTTCAACTTATAAACATTTCCCAGAAAATATTGACATGTGAGAATACTATTATTTTCTATGTAAAATTTCATCATAGTTTGATTTGTATGCACTAAAAGACTAAAATTATTTTGTGCATATAAATTAAATTCAGTCCTTTAACTTTTAAATAGATCTCAATCACAATAAAAATTTGTCTCCACGACTACACACGGGGAAAATCCTCCAACATATTAGATTCAAATATCCACTTACCTACAACTCCTTTCAATTGTTTCTGAGTTCATATGTTACAATACTACTTCTTTTATAGCCAAAAAGTTACACAAAATGACAAAATACAAACTATTTATGGACATGCTATTATACGCATTATTAGAATGCTTTTTAATTATGGAAGACATATTCACGACACATTTTGACTACTATGCCATATTATTAGCACTCTTTTACACTAGAAGACAAAAGTACAACTATTCATACAATAATTATACAAAACATATTCATGACTCTTTTGACTCATCATTCTTTAAAGACAGGCTCGTGATTTGGAGACAAATTCTACTTGGAGACAAATTCTGATCAGACCCATATTCTTTTGAAAAGTAGCTAAGGGAATAATGTGACTCATACTGCCAGATGTCTTTTAGTATTTCTTTCAAATTTTCTTCACTAGGATTTCCTGAAAGATCAATATCCATTGGATTTTCTTCAAAATTCATTGTTGCAAATTGTTGTTCAATTTTCATTTGAGAGTCTTGTTCTGGTTGGGTAGTTTGACTAGAACTTTCTCCAATTTCTTGTATTCTCACTATCTACCATTGGGATTTTTTAAGAACTCTATGACCTACACATGAAAATTCTTGTGAATTAACCGGCTGCCACTGGGATGGAAGATTTCCATGACTTATGCATGTCATATCAGCTTGGATTTTTTCTCGATCATAGAGATTAATAAAATTGACATAATCCATTAATTCTTTCATAACTTTTAAACTTAGAGGATAATCATCAATGGTTTCCCATAGATCAGCATAATTTGCGCAAATGAAGAGTTTAGTTATGGAATCTATCTGATATGGCCTGTGTAGAATAAAAACCATCTTAAATTTGCAAATAGCTTCTTGTAACATATGATATTACACTATCATTAAATATCATAAATAATTAAAATTAAAATTATTGAACATATACATAACACCTAGATCCTTTTCATTTTTCAAAATATCGTTTTTTTTTCCTCTCGTTACCTTTAATTTTTTTTTTCTCCTCATTGCAAGTATTTTTAAAACCTCTTGTCAAACAGGTTCTACAAGTTGTTTCCTTAAAAATTGCTTCATTATGATGTCTCAACTCTCATCTATGGAATAGTAGCATACCTAAAGTAAAGAAAATCAATTAACCCTTTCTCTAGATATAAAAAAAAGCAGAAAAAAAAAATGTACTCTTTCGAGCGGTTTATTATTGAAATGCCACGTATTACTATAGTTAAAAATTTGATCCGTGCTAATGTTTGTGCTAATGTTTGTCATTTTTTCAAAAAAGTGTAGGATGAACATCAAGGCCAGAAAAGGGTATCTCTTATTTTTGGAATATTCCAGATTTTTTTTACCAGAATATACCAGAGGTTAAGAAAACAAGAAAATAGTTATAGGACCTCAAATTACTAGTAACTTTTATAAACAATCAAGATATTGGTTCCCCCTAAGACTACATCAAAATAATAAACCAAAAGAATATGATCATTTAGGGTACCAAAAAGAATAATAAACCACAGGTATTTCAATTAAAAAATAAATAAATATTACATTACATAGAGTAGTACAAGTGACATTGTTCAATAAATACACACATAAAAGTGAAGAATAAGAAAATACCCATTGTGCCAAAACAAGGAGTAGAAAGTGAAGCTGAAGCATCATAAACTAGGCAATGGCAGACACAACGGTTTCAACCTTGGTCGGTCGCCAAAGTGTCTTCTGAAGGCAAAGTAAACCCTCCCCGAGTTTCGCATAGCTGAACCGAACATCCCAATGTAGAGATTTCGCCATGTTCTCTATCTCACCAATTGTTTCAACATTGTCTTTTACTATCAAATATCCTTCTGGTCTCAACATTCTATCAACTTCTGCAATCACTGCCACTATGTTGCACCTGAATCCAAATATAAAAAGTCACCAGGATAAGGATTAAGGAGATTTCTTTGTTTACAATTTTTATTTTCAAAATTAATGAACATACCTTTCTTTAAGTGTTGAGAATAAAGAATCGGCATGGAGAAGATCATAAGATCTAGGATAGGTACTAAACGACTCGCACCAATCATGATAAATACCGAATAATCCACGCTCATAAATTACGGCTAATGTGTCTGGAGAATCAATTGGAACCACATTCATTACCCAAACATTCAATTTCAAGGCTCGGAGTGCTGCAGAAAATCTAAAAACACAAGAGAATGCAAAATTAGTAATAATTCACTAGGAATATACACCAGTTGAAAGAAAAACTATATTAACTTACCCTCCATAAACAGCTTTCATGTCCATGACATTTCTCACTATAGACCAATTGATCCCCATTCCATTTAAATATGAATGTGAAATAACATTTTTCCAATGCCTGTAATCGGCGGTGAATTCCACCGTAGCAGCTCTTCCGTAAACACCAGTCAGAGAGTTTAACCAATACGGTGGTTTCTCCAACCTCAGTGGCCATTGCTCTGGCCAGATTGTTCCGCGCTCTGATACACCTATTGGCACTTTGTGCATACAAGCCTGTAGCGATACATTCCTGAAGATACGAACGTTGGTAAAATGAAAACTAGAGCAACGGAATAATCTCCAAATAAATCAAGCACTACCAAAATTCATGAATTCCTTAGCATAAAAGTCAAGTTCAAACTGAGCAATTAATGTTGAGATGTTTAACTCTTTCGTTTTTCATTGAAACAAGAAAAAAAAAATATATTTACCAGGCAGCATTTGGATCATCGGATTCACTACACATCGGTGGCTCGTTTTTCCATCTTCTATCATAGCATTCATTGTCGGTTGGTTTTCTATATATTGCCGCAGCCACGCCGTTCAATTTATCTTTTGCAATAACCACCAGATCCCAGCACATTGACTTTGTAATTGTACCCATGTCTGCAACAAAATGGTTTTGTATAATCATCCTATAAGTTTATCTCTTAGGGAGAAAAGAATTTGGATTTAACGGTTTTACCATTCCAAATCCCGATATTTTCTGGATCCTTTTGATACACTGGAGTAGCAGACCATACAAAGTAACCTCCCGGTCGCAAAACACGATTCAGCTCTAAGAGTAGCTTGCCACCTGCATTGTACAAACAATACATAGTATAACTAGAAGAAACAAACATGAGCGGAAAATAAATACATCGAGGAGAAGAAAATTTAATCAAGATGTCAATTGCACCTTCTATGTGCCAAGGGACTCTACAACGAGCGCAATGGATAAGATCAAAGACAGAACCAGGAAACGGTAATCTTTTAGTGCCCATGACACCTAAAGTTGCAGGAATTCCCCGCTCCAGTGCAAATTGCACTTGTGCTTCGTGCACGTCTTTTGGAGCAAATGACATGGTCAGAGCATCTTTTTCAAACAGATAGCCACCAAAGCTCGCTACTCCGCACCCAACATCCAATATCACACGACTTCTCTTCCCCCATGCAATAATTGGAAGAGACTGCATTATTAAACCAGCACCCAATTTAGAGGGGAGGACATGTCAATCAGGAATGCAGAGACCGAGTAATTTTTTGAGACAATTAAGTAGTTAATGGTCACAATTTAAAAACATATTTATCAAAAAGAACTTAAATAAGAGGCTTTTCTTTTCCTATAACTAATCTTGTTCTAAGTTTTGTAATTTGTATTGATAAAATATTAAGATCAAATCGACTAAGCAAAATTATGCTATAGAAAAAGAATTGCAGTATAGCAACATAGAAACCTGCAAAAGGCTTACTTTTTGAATGAATTCAATGTAATGAAGAGCACCAAACTTAAATTGGGTTCCACCACCAGGAAAAGTAAGGTATTCACCAGAAACTTTGATCCAGTTTTGATGACCCTTAGTTTCTACAAGCTTTGTATGAGGAGCATTCTTGTACCATATCTACAATATGCACCAAAGTATTGAATTTCAATATTTATTTCGGGTCAGTTATTGAATTTCAATAATAAGTAACAACTGGCTTTAAATCCAAGTTTTGTGCTACATACCATTTCCCTGCTTTTAGGCCACCTAATTGGACTTCTATAACCCTCCGGAAGAGAAACAAGACAAGTGGGAACTTCATCCGGACAATGCCTCTCTCGATGTTCATAGTGACTTATGCTTCGAAGTTTTCTAATCGCTTTCAAATTGTCAAGACAAGGAATGTATTCTGATCCTGAAGTTGTATTACAAAGTTTCCATTCATATTTGCTGTTATCAATAGAGATCGAAGACTTCTGCGATTTCTTGTCATGCCACGACTTTGCAGCTTGAGTTGACCAAGCTCCATTTTTGGTGCTAGCTTCAATTGAAGTTCCTTCTTTTGAAGCTGGACTGTTTTCATGGATTTCCATGTTACTCTGCGGATTTTGCTTGATTCTCTCCTCAGTTTCACTGATAATCTCGTCTTGTTGTGCGACTTCGCCCATACTGTTTTCTGTCCCTATTTCACTATCACCTAAACTCTCGTCAGATTTATTTTCATCTGAAGTTTCCTTGACATGTTCCACTTGATAACTTCCCTCAATTGTATTCCCAAGACCTTTCTCCAAATCATTCTTTCTACCCGAGATGTCTCCGATAACCTCTTGCTGGTGATCTTCAGCAGTAGTATCAAACACTTTTTCAGTTTCATTTTGATCATCCTGGTTTTCTGGATGGCTTTCACTCTGAGAATTCGGGGTTTGGGTATCTCTCCTTGCTGATTCTTCTTGTATATCACCTAACCTGTCTTCGAATTGCCTTGAACCAGTTTGATTAGCTACATTTTGCACCTCAATAATGGTGTCAGATACCTGCATGACTGAATCCTGAACTGGAACAATGGATGACATCACAATCCATATACCAACTAAACAAAATGCAACAAACACAGCTACTGGGACAGTTGAACAGTAGTTTGATAAGTTCCTCCCATCGCCTCGGGAATTCTTCCCCGGCGCCATGTTTCTTAGTTGCTTCTGTTTCAAGATAAATGCACCTAGAAAGGGGAGCAAAGCATTAGCAAATTCTTTAAGGGTATATTTGGATCGGCAGTGACTTTGGCAAAATCACATTGTGCCACGTGATTTTGGCAAAAGCTACACTTAAGGAGCTTCACCATAATCACAGTGTCATCATGATTTCTCCAAATTCAGCTCTAATCCAAATATTCACTACAAATAAAATCATTATAACTCATTTAAATGTGGATGATTTCTTGTCTTTCTTTTTTAAAATCTTAGAAAATGCACAGGCAAAATATATCGTTTATATAACTTTGTCCAACAAAAGTATAAAAGTGAAAAATCTAATCTAAACCAAGGAGGGGGAAAAGGGTTTTTTCTGAGCTATACATGAATGAGATAAAGAGATCGAACTATGTACCTTATAGTTTTTGGTCACTTTGGTCTGTCATCCCATGTAGTAGAAGTAGAGCACATCTGAGAATGAATGAACTGTTAAAGAGGGATTCCTCAAAAGTTTATTACTTTATGTTGAGTATTAACTGGATTTAGTTATGTTGGTAATATGTTATTGTTCTAAGAAGTAGACAGAATAGCAATAGTGGAATAGAATGTGATGTTTTTCTTTTGGAAGTGGAAAGGCGAGGAGAAGCTTGTTTACTGATTATTATTATTATTATGGCAATGAACCCTGATTTGTTTAGTTAGAAGAAAAAAGAGAACACTATGTTGATGATATGTGGTACCTAAAATATCACAAGCAGGTGAAAGTGAAACAGTTTGGGCTAAAGCAGGAATGGGTGAGTCTATGCGAAACAGCTGTTGCACTGGTGCTTGCTTTTGGGTGGCCTAACTGCCAATTACAATAACTTATTACTCTGTAAACTAAGTTTGGTTGCAACCAAAATCAATTTTACAGATCTAGAACTAATTCTGATTTATCTAGGTGTTATTGAATATAATTGATTCTATTTTTATTAGGGGTGGGTAAAGTTTAGTTCTAAATTAGAACGGTTTGAAAATTAAATTGAACTGGTTTTTAATTTAAAAAAATTAAATTAAACTGGTTTTTAGTTCAAAAAACCGAACTGTTTTATAAATTCGTAAATCAGTTTATTATTGAACCGAACTGATTTTAATTTAATTTTTTTTTCCTATAAGCCAAATTTTCCATAATTACTCTTAATTACTTCTAAAAAACAAATTTGATTTTAGTTTTTTCAAACTAAAAACCAGTTCAGTTTAGTTTTAATTTTTAAAAATCAATACGGTTAATAAACTGTTATTTCAAAAACAGTTTGATTCTCAATTTTTTTAAATCAATTCAGTTTAAAAATAATTCGATTCGATTCAGTTCTGCAGTTTAGTTCAATTTTAAGTTTTTTAACACCCCTAATCTTTATAATTGATACTAGTTTGAAGTTAGGATTTATAATTGTGATTTTTATATTAAAATTTTTACATTCAATTTTACAAAATTAATTCTTTTAAAATTAATTTTAGTCACTGCATAACCAAACATGCGATAAATAATACCATAATTTTTTTTTGTGATGAGCTATATATACCATCTAATGGAAATCCTCTTCACCCAAAAAAAGTAGAATGGAAATCTTCTTAATAACATTTTTTCTATTTATGTGAACAGTAGAGGCGTGCAAAATATATGATTAATTGGATCATATTAATAAATTGAATTACATTGCACACAAAAAACCGAATCAATTAAATGGTTCATAAACTGAACTACATATTTTAAAAAAATCATATACAAAACTTAATTCAAAAATCAGTTTAACCATTTTAAAACTTTTTTAACCTCAATTAAGATTTTCTTAGAAAATTTTCGAAATTTGTTTTTCTAAAAAAAGAAATAGAAACTTATTTTTTTAAAAAATTTAAACCATTTATTTATTGGAAAAATTTTGAGAAAAAAATCGAAAACAATTTTTTCTTTAAAAATTTTCAAAATGCTTTTCCCAAAAATAATCGATTTTTTTTTTAAATTATCAGAAAATTTTGTCAAAAGAATTTCAAAATTCTTTTCTTTTTCGAAAATTTATCAAAATTTTTTATCTCGAATATTTTATTTATTGGCTAATTTTTTACATCTATTTTTATTGAAAAAAATTTGTCAACTGAATTTTGAAATTCTTTTCATGAAACTTTTTTTAAATAATTAATTAAAAAATTAGTTCGATTTCAAAATATTAAACTGATCTGTATTTATAAATCAGATTCAAACCGATTCATAACTGAACTGAAAGTGATTTAAAAATTAACCAATTTTTATGAAAGTAGTTTTCAAGTACTGAATCTAGTCATTAATGTAGTTCAATTCAGTTTAGTTTTTGGACTATAAACACCCATAATGAATAGATGGTGCTTTAGGGAAGATATTATAGTTTAATGAAAATTTGGTTAAGAGATATAATTAAAATTAGGCAAAAATACACCTTTTAGTCTGTAAAGTTTAGTTTTCGCTTAGATCCTTTAAGTTTTATTTTTTTGTTTTTTGATTCAGTCTTATAAGTTACATTTGTTTGCACAATTAGTCTTTAAGATTATTAAATTACACATGCAGTCCTTTAAGTTTGAAAATTTTCTCAAATTACTATCATAAAATGTTAAGATTTAATCGAAATATCGCAACAAGTCAACTGTACAAGCTACTTTACATGTGAAGAAAGTTAAACACATTGATTTATATGGATAGACTTTTATTACTTTATTTTTAAGGCTATATGTGTGTTTATATTGTGTAGAGAAAATCAAGAAATATAGATCATTTATAAAATTTGATGAATGTTTTATCGAGAACTAGTATGAATGACATATTGTTGTAGTATTTTGTAGAGTTTCAAATGATCATAAGCTTTCAATTGAACTATTAATTGTCGAAATTGAAATAAAAGACTAACGATGAATGTAAAATGTAACTTAAATAATAAAATTGAAATATAATAAACTCAAAGAACTTAAGTAAGAAATGAGTTGAATTTAAAGAACTATAAATGTAATTTTACTTTTTTGTGTGTATGAAAAGCAAAACTAATTAAAGTTTAATTTTTACTATCATAAACTCAATTAAAATAATGCCTTTGCAAAACAGAAAAAGAACTGTTAAAATAATGTATTTAAAAAAATTTCTGATGAAATAATATGTATCATTTGTATTTTTATGACTGTATTATTTGAACATCCAACAAAATGCAAACATCGTATATAATAAATGATTTAATTTAATGTCCACAACTAAAATAAACTCGCATTATGTATACATTTTTATCGTTGAATCAATAAAATTTATTATATTTCATTTAATTTAATGATAAGATTAATTAATTTGATAGTACAAATAAATTTATGCACAGTTCAACACTTAAATCACTCATACAATATTTATATCTCGCATATATAGCTTAGTTGATAAGTTAAGAGATATAAAGAGAATTTAAGAGAGAGGAATCCTTAATTTAAATTAAAAAAATGAATATAACTCTATTAATTTATTATAAAAAAAAATTGCTAAATAAATTATTTCGTAATTCGTTGGAAGGCTCGAAGGAGATCCGGATTCGGTAAATTCTGAATCGAGCCAACTACCCAAGTAAAGCCACGTCATTACATTATCCATCCACATGACATCGAAATTTTGAGCTGTTTGGAGACGTGGCAAAACGCTTAATCCCATTCTCTAGTGCAATGCAATGTATTTGTGTGTGTCTCTGTATTTTCTGTTTTGTAAAATATATTAAATTAAAATAATTAAAACGTGTGGAAGAAATGGATTGAGAGAGATTTTGGAGTGTGGTGTCTGAATGACACAGTCCACATGAACTAAGAACACAAAATTCCCACATCACTTTTCTTTATCTCTAAAAGAACAAGAAGGAAAGAAGACAATGGTGGAATGTGAAACATGAAGATTAGGAGTGTATTATTATGCATCTTCAATGGCATCATGTCATAGTGTTTACAATGCCTTTTCATTTTCGCCAACCACAGTATTCCCTGTCATGTTAAAGCCTTCTTCTTCTTCTTCTTCTTCTTCCTCCAGATTCAGACCCATTCTCTTCTCCTCCATCACTACTAATTCTTCCACACCATCCTACAACTCCCTTGTTTCTGAGGTACTCTTTCACTTTCTTATGCATTCAATCTCTGTTATTTTATTTCTAGTGTTTAGGGTTTAGGAATATCCTTCATGAGATAATTTCTTGCAATTGAAGATCTGTCTTTAGGAATATGATGGCTCAAAGTAGTCAATAATTGTTTTTAGAATGAAGAAAACAATGAATTCCTTCTTTCTCTTTCTTGAATTCAGATTTAGTTTACAAATTTGGACTTTGTTGTTTCATATACTAGTATTATTTAGTGTGTTGTGAGTATCATTATTAAATATTCATTTTTATCTTAGACTGTTAGGCTATTGGGTCCTCCAACAAAATTTGAAGCTTCAAAACTGAAGGTTGTTCTATTGGAAGATCAGATAAATAGATATGCAAGTATTATTCCAAGAACATACATTCTATCCCACTGTGATTTAACAGCTAATCTCACTTTAGCTGTTTCCAATGTCATCAAACTAGACCAGGTTTGTATCTTTCTTTATCTTTGTGCCCTTAAGGTGTACATTAGTAGGATCCTTTGCACAAAGATATAAGTTATCTCTTAATTAACGCATTCTATTCCTTCTGTGAAATGGCAGTTGAGAGGATGGTACGAGAAGGATGATGTTGTGGCTGAATGGAAGAAAGTGAAAAATGAAATGTGCCTACATGTTCATTGCTTTGTCAGTGGTCCTAATCCATTCCTGGATCTGGCTGCTGAATTTAGATATCACATATTCTCCAAGGAAATGCCTTTGGTATGTTTTCATTTAATTTATATTATCCCCGTAGTGCATCCTATTCCTGTCAATACAGAAATAATCTGAAAACTAGGACTGATCTAAAGAAATTATATGCACACTAATTAAAAATGTTAGGTAACTTCATTTAATTTTCTTGTTGTGATAAAAAAAAGTGATTGTATGAAGTGCTATTGAATAAAGGAGAGTTTGGGGAAATGAAGGAGAATTTTATGATAGGTGTATCTAAATCATTGGCTTATTTTGTTCTGGTTACTATTATTACTTGCAAGGATGAGTCTCTCACTTTTTCTGTATTCTTATCAAAAAAAAAATTGTGACAGTACTATGCCGAAATGTATTATGACATGTGGTTGGATTCTTCTGTTGAGCATGGTAGGTACTCAAAGCAATTCAATGTGGAGATTCTGCACTTTTCCATGAGCATCCAGAATTGCTGGATTCCATAGTTCGAGTATATTTTCATTCTAGCTCAAAAAAATACAATAGAATGGAATGTTGGGGGCCTTTAAAGGATGCCATGGAGGTAATATTACAAAATGCTGAAACGAATGGTGATTATTTGGATTAGTTATTTACCTTCTTTTTTTACACAAGATTAGTAATTTTCTATGTAGCACTAACACCTCATTTGGAAGGCGTTCAAATGTTCAACACATGTTGGTGTCCAACATTGACACGAAACCGACATATGTAGCTACATTTAACTACTTCTCTTTTTGAAATTATTGTCAGTATCAATGTGTCAATGTTGTGCCCAACGTCTAAGTGATTCATAGGTAATTTTATTAGTTTGCTTAAACTGCTGTTTTTTGTTGCTTTTCTCCTTTTTTAAGTCATTTTGTGAAAATACATTGACAGTTTGACACCATTTACTCTCTGTTCCATATATCTCTGGCTGTTTTCTTTTTTCCTTTCTGATTATGTTTCTTCTGTTTTCAGGGAAACCGAGCGAATCAATTACAAGGGTTGATAAACAGAGATCGTCCCCCTGAAAAGTGGAGAAGTCCAATGTCCATCTTCCAAGCTCTTTTTGCTTTTCTTCTTTGAAATGTATTATTGGTAACTTGGTTCATTTGTTTATATCCCGATTCTTTCCACAGCTCAGAACTTCGGGTGGTTTAGACAAAGCAAAGCTCAGCTTGCATCAATGAACTTTTCTCTAAGAAGAAAGAAAGTGTAAAATTGCACAAAAGCATATTTCTTGTGCAACAAAGGAAATTTGCTTATTAAGAACTATGTAATTATTATTGAGTAAAGGTATTATCAGATTGGATTAAATTCCACTCAAAGAGTTATCAAATTTGATCCTTAATTTGGGTTTTTAAATCTTAAATATACCACTTATTTCATGCAAACATTTTTAATGATCACTCAGGTCACCAAAGAAGCAAATCTATAAAGCACATTCATTCAAATGGAAATTCATCCACCATGCATATGTACTTGTCTATACTCCTACACATCCAACCAAATTTCATGTGTAATTGTGCAAGTTATGCATGAGTTGGAAACAACACAGTCTTAACAAAAGATTTAAGCAATGAAAAACAGTCAACTTAAAACAATACCATGAAGGAATAAAACAGAAAAAAGGGAGATGAAACTGCAACACTAAAGCAAACCATCCAATGAGCAATTAAGAAAGCGTCTGACTTTAGATTTAGCATATTTGACTGTTTGAGATATTCTGGTAGACTCATCTTCCACTCTAGCCAATGTTTCTTTGCAAACATTTTCCCTTTCGCATATTGCTCAGAGCTTTTCTGACACTTCCTTCTCTGCTCCACATTCTTCTAATGCACTTTTAGCAATTTCAATGGTCTTTCTATTGTTATCTGTTTTATCTTTCTTCATGCCAAACTACTGAAAAATTTGTCTTGCCTCAAGTATTTCAGCTAGCCTCATGTGAAGCCATTCAGCTTCCACTTCCATATTTTTTATTTCATTAACAACAGCAATCTTACATCTCAAGGTACCTTCTCTGATTTTAGTAACATCTTTTTTCTCCAACTCTGATATGATTTCACATATCATATCCAAATGTGTCTTTAGGCCACACAGAATCAACCTCATCATCTTCATCACCTACCATGGTAACTATTTCAGTTAGTTAGAGGCTGAAAGATGGGGAAGAACATCCAGCCATTGAAACAGACTTCATATGACTCTTATTTCTCATTTCCTCAAACTTATTTGAAGCTTGAATTTCACCTGCCAAAGGCTCCTATTCTAGAGGGATACATTCTTATTTCTTCTTCAAATGCATCCTGTCCAACCATTTGATTTGAATGATTTCACAATGATTTCTCAACCTCACCTACTTCCTCCATCATCTCTGGTATACCAGCTTTTGAATTTCCAACATTTTCAGCCTCTTTATGTTCCATTTCTGGTTCCAAGGTGAGAGAATGAGCAACTTGTACTACATATCTTGAAGGGGGTTCTACTAGAGAACCTTCTGGAACTTGATATGCCTGCACCAAGTTTCATAGTAGATAGAATTAACAATTAACAATTTTATTTATGTATAGTTGTTCTGTTCAATGGTAGAAAAACTAGTACTCGTAGATGCATGCCTATGAATGTTGTTATTAGAGATATACTAAAAATTGTAACATAACATAGATGTTATGAAGAATATATATTTATTTCATACAGAATTGATAGTGTTGGCTGGATCATCAAGCAGGTGGATGTCATCAGTGGAAGAAGATTGTCCTCTTGATTTCTGAGGTTGTGAATATCTTGACAAAGATGTTATTCCAGTTTCAATAAGCTTCGTAGCAGATCTCAAAGAGCGGCGACGATCAGAAATCACAGTTGGAACTAAATACCTTCTGTCAGAGAGAGGGCACTCCCAAGATTCTGACTGAACACAATACATACATGAGGCAACAAGTTGAAAGTTAGGATTAAACCAACAACATGACAGAGAGAAAAGCTATATGGATTTTATTGACTGCTTGGTGCTAAGCGCTTATATATATATATATAAAGTAATGATAGTATTTAACTCTCTGGTTACACAGACTAATGGTTTTGGAGGTTCCTAGTTCATCAAACTGTATGGGTTTGTTATCTTCTGAAGATCCTGTTTCATAATCTGAAATGTTTTCTTCACCAGAGGTTTCTAAAAGGATAGCTTCAATTTTTTGCATTAATTGTTCCTCGATTTGTAATTCATGAAGCCTTTTGGTTTTGTTGCAATATCTTGAAATGTGCCCTGTTTGGCCACATTTAAAACAAGTTATTGGCTTAGAGGTTTGGGGTTCAAATTTCTTATGGAAGGGTTTTTTCTTGTGGAAGTTGGGTTTCCTATGGTTATAGGAATTCTGAGGTTTAGAATTCCTATAAAAATCTTGTTTGGGAAAAGGTTTCCTGTGAGGTTTTCTAAGTGTTTTGGAACAAGATCCTGCACAATCCTTTGAAGCATTTGTAGTTGGAATTTCAAATTGTTTACAAAAAGAACCTAGTTCTTGTCTAGTTCTTTTCATTTCCCACTTCAAATGTTTCTGAAGTTTTAAATCTTGGCAGATCTTTAATCCTTCTTTTTGGGTGAAGCTAACTAATTCCCCATAGGTTAACTGGCTATAAGGAATTTGGTTTGTCCCAAAAAATTTCTTTGATTTTGTTTCTAACCTTTTCTCCTAAAAGGGTAGGGAGTCCTGCAAGGAATTTCTCCTTCCAGAAAGATTGGTTTGAGTCTTCCCTAAGCATTACTCTGGTATCAGACTTGGGAGGGTATAAGATATATCTTGATAAATTTTTCAAAATTAAATTATTATTTTGCAATCCAAGTTTGAGAAATGATAGTTCCTGGGTAGTAAGTCCCGCTTAGCCGACGAACAGTCACAAGGGCAGTGAATCCTTTGGAAGTTTTCTTAAGCTTTGAGAACAAAATCAATAATTAAATTATGAACAATTTATTTTGTAGATCTTCTTCCTTTTCCAGTTCTACTACCCAAAACTCCAATAGTAAAAAGGATGTAATCAGTAGTGAGGAAATCACTATTGAAGATTTTCAAAAATGCATAAATAACTGGCGTATTCCAAAAATCAAAAGAGATCAGGTTTATGAATCTGGGTTTTTCAAAAATTTACTCAAAACCGATTTCATAATCAAAACTGTGGAACGAGATGTTCCCCTAACCAATCCTTTCGAAACTATAAATCTTCTTTATGAGAAGACTTTGCAAAAACACCGGGATAGGAACTATAACTTCATACACATAGGTCTTGTCTAGGTCGGAATCAAACCTTTAACTAGAGAAGGTCTTAACACTTCAATCCTTAGTGTCTTAAGGGATGCAAGATTCTTAAACTTTCAAGATTCAATAGTTAGTACTATTGAATCTAGTCTGTGTCAAGGACTAATATGGTTTGAATGTTATCCAGGCTTTTCTTTATCTTTAAAAGATCCAAACATCCTAAAATCCCTTGTCTTACAAATCAAAACCCACAATTACAAAATGTTATTAGGTTCCATTCCTGTAGCAATCATTTATCGTGTCCATTACAAAGTGATGTTTTCTGCTTTTACAACAACGAAAAATATCGATAACAAAAAGGGTGAAACCCTATTTTTACAAACTGATTTAACAAAATCGAATACTGTTATTCCAAGAACCATACTTTGGAAAGAAATTGATCTTCCTGAAGAATGGATTCTGGAAGGAGCTGTTCAACAACAGTCTCCTGAACAGTCAAAACCTAACAACAAATTAAAGGAAGTTTTGCAATACAAGGATGGTAAAGTAAAACTAAGTTTTACTAGAACTTCCAGTGCTAGATTTTCTGATGCTGGTTCCTCCAAACTTACGAAACCACGTTATTCGTGTTCGAGCATTCCAAATGCTTCCTTTCAAAACGTTGATTATTCAACAAATATTCCACATCAAATTTATACGGCTCCTCAGAGCACAAACGAAGAACATCAAATCTCTCCACCTTCTTCACCTTCTTTTTCTGCAATAACTGAAAACGTTATTAATGAATTAAATGTTCTTGATAAAGATTTTAAAGTGGACAAAACCATTCTTCATAAAGAATTTTATTCTTCAAAAAATTTAGAAAAAAGAACTTGGTTTTTCAAAAACTTTTTACAACAAAGGAAAGAAATCCAAAATGATTTCTATGAATTTGTTAATCAAAACAAAACAAATATTTCCTTCTTGACTGGTTTGAAATTTATGCGTCTCAGAACCAAATTTCTTATCCTTTCATCCAAGACAAAACTTCTGTAAACCCTATAACTGTTAGAAACAAAACTCCAGAATGGGAAATGGCCAACGGTAGGAAAATCCAATCAGATCATCCTCCCCTAAGACAGATCAAAATCACCCATTATGACCAGGTTATAGAGGCAGCACCTTACAAAAACCCAAGTGAAAATTCTGATAAAGATATCAAAAATATCATTATTCAGAATAACTTCACCAATACCCATCTTAGCACCATAGCAAAACATTTGACCAAGATGGAAGAAAACCAACTGACTACAGTTGTCTCTTCTGATGAGACGACAGGGTTAAAATTAAAAAACCAGTCTTCAAACCTTTCCAGATTTCTAAAACTAGCCAAAAACTCTTCAAAGATGGTAAGTCTGAGTTTACCCAAGCCTTGAGGGAACAACTAAGTAGGGTAGAACAATCCTCTACCTCTTCACCATTAGTTGCCAAAGACACTCTAGATAAAACCATCACAACCATAGAACAAGTCTCTGAGACTGAGAAACAAAACCTGTGTAAACTCCATTGGCAAAAGGGTCAACCGTTGACCATGGTGTCAGCACCTGACCTTGGAATTGAGAATAGACCAAACGACCTTTCTCAATCAAAATTCAATGCTAGTACTGTCTATGAATGGAACATAGATGGTATGTCTGAGTATAACATACTCAGCCTCCTCCAACAAATGACCATGGCATCCAATGCCTATAGAACACAAACCAACACACCTGACAAAGCCATAGCAGAACTCCTAATAGCAGGATTCTCTGGCCAACTCAAAGGATGGTGGGATTACCATCTCACCTCCGCACAACACTTAGAAATCCTGAGTGCAATCCAAACCACGGAAGAAGGAATTCCCATCCTAGACGAATTAGGTAACCCAGTACCTGATGCAGTTGCAATTCTCAACACGATTAGCTTACACTTCATTGGAGACCCGTCCCACCTAAAGGATAAAAATGCTGAACTCCTCTCAAACCTTAGATGTAAAAAACTAAGTGATTTCCAGCACTACAAAAACACTTTCTTAACCAGAGTAATGCTTAGGGAAGACTCAAACCAATCTTTCTGAAAGGAGAAATTCCTTGCAGGACTCCCTACCCTTTTAGGAGAAAAGGTTAGAAACAAAATCAAAGAAATTTTTTGGACAAACCAAATTCCTTATAGCCAGTTAACCTATGGGGAATTAGTTAGCTTCACCCAAAAAGAAGGATTAAAGATCTGCCAAGATTTAAAACTTCAGAAACATTTGAAGTGGGAAATGAAAAGAACTAGACAAGAACTAGGTTCTTTTTGTAAACAATTTGAAATTCCAACTACAAATGCTTCAAAGGATTGTGCAGGATCTTGTTCCAAAACACTTAGAAAACCTCACAGGAAACCTTTTCCCAAACAAGATTTTTATAGGAATTCTAAACCTCAGAATTCCTATAACCATAGGAAACCCAACTTCCACAAGAAAAAACCCTTCCATAAGAAATTTGAACCCCAAACCTCTAAGCCAATAACTTGTTTTAAATGTGGCCAAACAGGGCACATTTCAAGATATTGCAACAAAACCAAAAGGCTTCATGAATTGCAAATCGAGGAACAATTAATGCAAAAAATTGAAGCTATCCTTTTAGAAACCTCTGGTGAAGAAAACATTTCAGATTATGAAACAGGATCTTCAGAAGATAACAAACCCATACAGTTTGATGAACTAGGAACCTCCGAAACCATTAGTTCTGATTCTGGTTCAAAATCTATCAACGTGTTAACAAAAGATCAAGAATTAATTCTTGATATTGTTAAACAGGTTGGTGATACCAGTTTACAAAAAGAGATAATAGGTAAACTTTTAGACACTTTTGAGTCTAGACAGATCAAGCCTTCAACCTCTTCTTCAAAGCTCCTTCCCACAACTACCTATGATCTGACCAACATCTTAGGTACCAAAAGAAAAATCCAAACCCCTGCTACTATCCAATCCCTTCAGGAAGAAATTAAACTAGTCAAACATGAACTCAAATCCCTCAGACAAAGACAAGAAGTTGATTCTAGTATTCTACAGAATCTTCTTTCCCAAATCCATAACCAAAACCTTTCTGACCCTGAACAAGATGAAGAACCAGATGAAGATCTGTCTCTTCCTTTACCACCCAACGTTAGAAATTTGGAAGATATTCCAGAAGACTTTTTATGTGTATTGCGTTCTATTACTACACGCAAATACTTAATCAAAATCGAGTTAGTTTTTTCTGATAATTTCAAAATGAACATGATTGCACTTTTTGATACAGGTGCAGATTTAAATTGTATTAAACATAGCATTGTTCCACAAAGATTTCAACAAAAAACTAATGAAAGGCTTGTTGCTGCAAACAATTCAAATATGATTATAACTAGCAAAACTGAAGCCTCCATTAGAAGTGGTAGTATTTCCATCAAAACCCCTTTTGTTTTATTAGAAAACATATCTTATGCTATCGTCTTAGGGACTCCTTTCATTAACATGATAACTCCCTATTCTGTCAATCATGATAGTATTTCCTGCAAAACAAAAGAAACCAAAATTGTTTTTCCTTTTATTTCAAAACCTAGAACAAAGAATTTAAACCTTTTAAAGGCTTGTTCTGTTTACAAAAATGAACTAAACTGTTTAATTCAAGGAAAAGAAAAGCATTTATGTTTTCTAAAACAAGATATTTCCTTTCTGAGAATCGAACAACAATTGCAAAAAGCTTTTGTTCAAAACAAAATTTCTGATTTGCAGAAAATGATCGAAAACGAAATTTGTTCAGATATGCCGAATGCATTTTGGGACAGAAAACAACATATGGTAGATTTGCCATATGAAAGTGATTTTTATGATAAACAAATCCCAACCAAAGCAAGGCCTATCCAAATGAATTATGAATTAGAACAACACTGCAAAAATGAAATTCGTGATTTGGAACAAAAACGTTTGATTACCAAATCCAGATCGCCCTGGAGTTGCGCCGCTTTCTATGTAAACAAAAACTCAGAAATTGAAAGAGGAACACCTAGATTGGTTATCAACTATAAACCTTTAAACACAGCTCTAAAATGGATCCGTTATCCAATTCCAAACAAAAAAGATCTTTTGCAAAAACTTCACTCTTCGTTAGTATTTTCAAAATTTGACATGAAATCAGGGTTTTGGCAAATACAAATTGAACCAAAAGATCGTTACAAAACAGCATTCACTGTTCCATTTGGCCAATATGAATGGACGGTTATGCCTTTCGAACTGAAAAATGCTCCTTCAGAATTCCAAAGAATTATGAATGACATTTTCAATCCTTTTTCAAAATTCTGCATTGTCTATATTGATGATGTATTAATTTTTTCTCAAACAATTGACGACCATTTTAAACATTTAAAAACTTTCTTTATGATTATTAAGAAAAATGGCTTAGTTGTTTCAAAATCAAAGTTTTCGCTTTTTCAAACAAAAATTGGCTTTTTAGGGCACTACATTTCTCAAGGCACCATAACCCCTATCGAAAGGTCTCTTCTTTTCGCTGATAAATTCCCAGACAAAATTCTGGACAAAACTCAGTTGCAGAGGTTCTTAGGAAGTTTAAACTATGTCTTAGACTTCTGCCCAAATATCAACAAAGTTGCAAAACCTCTCCAAGACAGATTAAAGAAAAACCCTGCCACTTGGTCTGAGGTCCACACTAAAACTGTCCAACTCATCAAAAAACAAGTCAAAGAAATTCCTTGCCTACACTTAGCAGATCCTTCAGCACCCAAAATTGTTGAAACAGATGCTTCTGATATAGGTTATGGGGGGATTCTTAAACAAATATCAAATTCAAAAGAATGCATTGTTCAATTTACTTCTGCACATTGGAATGATTGTCAAAAGAATTATTCTACCATTAAAAAAGAAATTCTTTCCATTGTCATGTGCATTACAAAATTTCAAAGTGATTTATTAAATCAAAAATTTTTACTTCAAATTGACTGCAAGTCAGCCAAAGAAGTTTTACAAAAAGATATTCAAAACATTGCATCAAAACAAATTTTTGCCAGATGGCAAGCCATTCTTAGCATATTTGATTTTGATATTGAATTTATAAAAGGAGACCAAAACTCAATTCAAGATTTTCTAACCAGAGAATTTCTTCAAAACAGGTCTTGAGAGTTATGCCACCCAGAAAAAAGAAGATTGAGGTCCAACAGGACCAACTACTTAAACCAAAACCAATCTCCTCAGCATTGCCTATTAAATCCTGGGCACAAGCAGTTGAGGATGAAGAAGAAGAAGAAACAAAACAAATTCAAAAATGGCTTTCAAGCCAACAAGTTGTTCCACCTCAAAATTTTATAGAACTCAGAGGGTTAATGGATGATGACATTAACTTTCAAAAGGCTGCCAGACTTCGGGAGCTCCAACTTGAGATTGAAAGTCTCTCGATGGAAATTCCATTTTTACAAAAACAAGAGAAGGGTGAATCTTCAAAAACTCCCTCTCATAAAAAGATTTCAAAACAGGATGAGTCTCAAACTTTGATGAAACTCAAAGTAAAAGCCGAAGAATCATCTTGCAAAACAATTTCAAAATTCAATGAATCACAGACTTTGATTAATTTCAAAGCAAAGTCTGAATATTTCATCAAAAAAGATTTTCAAAACATATGGACAATTGAGGACAATTATTTCAATAAAAATCCTCATTTGATCATTCAAAAAATATTCCCAGATGGTTGGTTTTTTAAACCATGGGATCTTTCAAAACCCCAAAGTTACTACAAATCCATTCTTGAATTGACTGGTTCGGTAACAATTCAGGATAACCCAAAAGAGGGCCCAATAAACTATTCCACTGCAAAAATCCATAAAATTATCCCTCCTTCCGAATGGGGACAGAACCTATACACTTCAAAACAATTCCCATTAGACTTCAAAACCACCATAAAACATTGTAAGACATTCAATTACTGGGACTACCAACAAGCCTGGTATAATGCATTTTTAATCCAAAACAAGAATTTCAGTCATACTTGGCTGTTTTTCTTCAACCTAACCATGGATCCATCAAAAATCCCACAGTGGTTCGCCCATTGGTGGAAACTATATGGTTCCATCCCAGAAATCCTTCACAAGGAAGTCCAGGATAGCTTCCAAATCTTCAAAACAAATTACAAACCCTCAGATAAGGAACGCATGTTTCACCCTCTCATGCTTTTCTCTACCAAATTCTTTATACCATGGGTCTTGGCATGGTTCTTTGAAAATGACCAAAAGGATGTCTAGACTATCCTAACTAGAAGATTCAAAGTAAGATGGTGGACAAAATTCTCAATACCACCAAGCGTCAAAACTCAAGCCGTCACAACCTGGCTTCAAAAACAAGGACTAATGAAGCCAACCCAAATACAAAATCAATTCTTGGCCCAAAAGTCTTTTGCCCAAACTCAGTTGGCAGCCGCAAAGACTGAGGATGAGTATTTCGAAATCATGTCTCAACTTTTACAAAGCAAATCCAGTTCTACAAAACCCTCTTCCAGCTCAGCTTCTGAAGCATCCATCGAATTGGAGGATCAAAACGAAGATGACTGTTTTGGCATTTTCTCAAATGTTAAATAGTTTTGGACAAAAATTCAAAATTATTTAATTGGATCTAGTCCAATTTAAAAAGCCCAATAAAAAAAAACGTGGAAAAAGCCCAAAGGGCAAAATTGGAATTAAAAAAAAAACAAAAAAACAAAACAAAAGAAATTTCGCAGAAATTTCCAATAGAAGACAAAAGACTTGGCCAATATCCAATAGAAGACAAAAGACTTGGCCAATATCTGCCACCAGCATAAAAAGTCAAAAAAGCAAAGGAATGTCACTGACGTTTGTCTGCCACCAGTATACTTAGTCAAAAAGAAGAAGGAATATAATGATTTCCTCCACCAAGCAAGTCGTCTGTTCCTCAGACCTTTGGCTATATAAGGAGTGCTCCTCTTCAAGTATAAGGCAGAGTTTGAAAACAGAGTTTACACAGAGAGTTTTAACTATCTTGTAATCTTCATTGTCTCAATATTCTCGCAAAACCTTGTATTTTTACATTTCCGTTTTCAAAACTACTTGTAAGTTCTCTTTTTGAATTAGAAATCAAAATTTGTTTCACATATTTGTTGTTCATTAAATATTAAGTATGCTCTGCACTTGCAACCTCGGTTGATCTGGTGCATCAGAAACCTTGTTGCATCTGTCATTACTTTAATTTTACATCTTTGGTTCATCTCTCTGGTTATACCCTTTGATCCTGCGGCGTCTCTGGTTTCGGAGGTTCCTAGTTCATCAAACTGTATGGGTTTGTTATCTTCTGAAGATCCTGTTTCATAATCTGAAATGTTTTCTTCACCAGAGGTTTCTAAAAGGATAGCTTCAATTTTTTGCATTAATTGTTCCTCGATTTACAATTCATGAAGCCTTTTGGTTTTGTTGCAATATCTTGAAATGTGCCCTGTTTGGCCACATTTAAAACAAGTTATTGGCTTAGAGGTTTGGGGTTCAAATTTCTTATGGAAGAGTTTTAACTTGAATGTATATATATATATATATTCAATCTCCATATACCCTTAAATCAATAACCTTTAGAGATAATAAGTAATAAAGAATACTAATGAAGAGGTGTTGCATTGTTATAAACAACCAAAAGTTTTGTATTAAAAGCTAAAGTGTGGTTTGTTTATTTTACAATATTGAAGAAATTTTTCATTCACACTTTCTACTTCTTGTGAGTGAAAATGACAAGATTGGTTTAGTTACCTGGTTGTTAAGGTTTGTGGTTGAATCAGAGCGGGAAATATTCTCAAACTCATCTGAGTGCTTCCTTGGTCTCTCTCCATCCTCTGTGGCATGGTTGTGTTCTTGAGTTGAGTACAGAGAGGTTTGTATGTTTCTAACTGAGAGTCAAGATCATGGTATGAGTGTACAATATATGTACTTTTTGAGTATAATAAATAGAATCTCTCTCTGTCACACTAAATTTGTTTTCAATATTGAGTCAAATTACGTGGATGCCAATTATAATTTTTATCACACTTTTATTATTCAGTAAAGCTATGAAGGATTAGGACTTAGGAGAGTATGAGGGAGACTCCTCTGTTATTATGGCTATAAAGCTGCATGGTAAGGGTTGTAGATACATGCCAAAGGGGAAAAAAGGGAGGGAAGGGACTAAATGGATTATTCTTTTACTGCTGTTTAATTTTTTTAATTAATGTATATGATATGATACGATTCTAGTTTTGTGTATTTCCTTTGCAGTTCTTTTGTATTATTTTTCCATCTTTGTGATTTACTCATTGTTATTTTACTTTTTTTATTTGTAATTTTAATAATTCTTGTTGTTCCTCTAATTAATGCTTCAGAGATAGGTTATAAATTAATAAAATGAAATCAACAAATTTGAGTTGATGAATAAGAATCCTAATTAAGCGTGTAATGTTAAAAATATTTATTTTTAGTTGTCTAATGCATCCTTTAGTTGAAAGTTAGAAATTAACAAATATTCTTTCATATACATCAATCAAAAATCGAATCAATAAATATATATTTAAAGGACTTAGTTATATATTAATTGTATCATACTACACTTGTGTTAAAAGCATAACTTGAAAATACTTATAAAAAAAAAGCATAATTTAAGAAGTGATCATTTTCTAGTCAAGAAAAAATAAGTAATAATTTAAATAGTTATATTTGGCATGCCTCTTTTTCTTTCCCTCCATCGCTAATGCCACACCATCCTACTACAACACCCTTGTTTCTAAGGTTCCCTCTTTCAATTTCTTATCTGGGTCGGCTCAAGGGGAGCCGCTAAATCTCTTGCTTTGGACCTCCTAAAAAATAACTCATTTGTCATATTATTTATAGGTTCACTTTTGTCTAAAAAATCATTAGATGTTCAATGTTTTAGACCAGTTTTGCAAGACCGATTTTGCATTTTATTGTTGGGCTCTTGCATTGATTTGTTTAGAAACTAATAATTAGACCATTGTAATGGAAAAAAAAAAATGCAAATAAGCAAATTTACAGTGTTAGTATATCTACGATTAACTTGTCTACTATTTGTATTAATTATTTATATATTTAATTATGTTGTCTATTTTATATAAGACTGTTTTAAACTTAAAATAAAATTTTTATTTAATTATTTGCCTATAACTAGGGTGGAGCCAAGGTCAAAAGATAGGAGAAGCTAACTATATGACTTGTTGGGTGAAAAAACATTCAAAAAATTCTAAATAATTATTGAGAGCTATTTTACCCTTAAAATGTTAATTTGAGGTGAGTACTCTAGCGCATTGCTATGAACTCACTCAAATTACATACTTTCTTGAAGTTGAGATAAGCTACGTTCAAGAATCAAATATACATTCGCACAAGGTAGCTAGGCATACGTTTTTCGCATGGGTAAACTTAATTTGCCGCAAATAAATTTAGTTCGTACAGTTGGGTTTGCATGAAACTAGCAATATTGTCGTAGGCTGTTTATGTTGGTGATGATGGCACCAACACACGAAGGTTCCTACTCTAACTTTATACTTCACACACGATCTTGTTTACATATATAAATAAATAAATGAATGTGTGTGTGTGTGTATATATAGCATACTACTACCTCTTAATTATTATTCAATATTCTCGATCATGGAAAAGAAAACAGGAATGGCAATGGAGCACCGAACTAAATCAACAACAGTTGAGAAGAAATGCAGAAAAATGAACTCATTCCCTCCAGTTAGAGGAAGCATCAAGAGGAGAATGTTCATCTTCATGTATGGAAACATAAAGCGGACATTCAGCCACCGCATCCTGTTCACCTCAAATTAGGCATGCTCCTCAGACTCGCGCGGAAGATGCAGTGTTGCTGTCACCTATTAAATAAATTTATGATTTGTTTCTAATGTATTTCAAATTTTTAGATTAGAAGTAATGAACCATCATCCTATACGTACCTTTTATTATTCTACTTTCATTGCTGCTAATTGTTTAATGTAGCTTTTGTAGCACTCATGCATCCTGTTGTATTTTTGAAATCCTGCAATGAAAGACTGGTGGATTTTTATTGAATTTGATTATCTTTTCAACAAATATGTTGATGCTTGAACTTGGACACTAAAGCAGACAAAGAATTGCCCTGCTTTATTGTGCATGTGAATGTGGTGCAAGGTTCTTCCATTCCCTTGGGCATCATAGTGTTAAATTGAAAAATAATTGGATGTTATAGCAATTAGAATTGAGGATGAGCCACGAAGAGGCATGGTACACAAATAAATAAATAAATATTTTAGCAGAACAATATTTTTTTCCAATAATGAATTGCTTGAACCATGTATTTAGCAAACTTGTGCTAGTAATGTGGTCCACAAAGATATCCCGTGAATAACCATTTACTCCCTTTTTTGCAAACCAATATTATTTGAAGAAAACTCTGACGCTTAAAAAGATATCTGATATTATTGAAAACATGAGTCAACAAAATAAATATGAACCATATACATATATGGATATATGCAATATATCTAACAGTGCATTAATTGAACCAAGTACACACATGGGCATGCCCGAAGGTTTCTAAACACAACCATAAAATGGACGCCTCAAGCTAAAACCAGATGAACATTCACATACTGCACCATCATAAGCAATACAAACAAGATATCTCAATACGACCTATTATTGGGTTTGGAAGATGAAGAGGTTTTCGATTTTGCAAAATCAACTAGATCTTTGAAAAGGGCATCTTCTGGCTTCTGTTCTTTGGTTGGGGTGGATGAAGAATTCAGAGAGAGGTTTTGAGTTTGTCCCACCAAGCTTTCATGAGATGAACTTGATCCATTACTTGAATGAGATGAACCTTTTTGCTCAAAAAACTGTTGTCTCTGATTATACTTTGAAGGCGGGGGTGGAATGACGACAGGATCTTGTGTATCCCAGGGAGCTGGAGGCAGCTGTTCTGATGACTTAGGGGGAGATGGGTCATCGTATATAGGCTGTCTGCTAAAAATTGGTGAAGAGGTACTAGTGGCATGAGGATGGGGTGAAGACTCTGTTGGAATAGTTGATGAGGCAGGATTAGGGCTAGAATGAAGAGGAGCTGCAAATGAAGTTGGTTCTGAGTTTTCAAAAGATCCTTCTGCCTTGTATGCATCACCACTAAGATAGTCAACCATGCCAGTGCCAGAGTAGACCGGCTTCTTTGATGCTGGTGGTGGGGGAATAAGTGAGTTTATCCTTGCTGGTTCTGCCTTGTCATAGGCTGGTTTCCGATTCTGTACATGAGTATCTCGTGATGACCTGAAATTACAGTATTTAAATCATTACAACTATGAAACTTAGAAGAAAGAGAAAAGGACAAATAGGAGGAAAGGGAAAGGGGATGGGATCATGGGAATAGAGGTATCAACTAGAGAATAAAAGTTTGCCAGCCTTGGACAGAAAACCTATTTAAACCAAAATATATGAGTGCCCACTGCCCACTAAGAAAGATGGAGTAACTATCTCAACAGGATTTAAAATAATATTAGAACTTTTGGGGTTCACCTATGGGCCAATTGACCAAAATCATCGTCTGACTCATCATCTTCATGGTTTACATTTACAAGTGGCAGAACTGGAGTTTCTACTTCTCTTGCAACTGAATTAGAAGTTCCTTTCGCAATATCATCATGTTGTCGCAGTACTCGCTGAAGACTGTCATTCAGTGCCAATCCCTGACCTAAAAGCTCCTCATCCCTGAAAATAAAGCAAACCAAGTAACCATTACAATTGCTCTTCTTTACACAAACAATAGAATTTAGTCATTAAAAAACTTACATAGTATTGTTCACAAGAAGCATGACACGTTTCTGGTAAGAACGGCACTGGTCAACAAGATCAACAATCACTTCCTCCTTCACGCCCTGACATATTTCGTCCAGAACATTAAGAAACAACAACTTAGAGCTACAGTTTTGTACTGAATAAAAACATTGAATATCAGAGTAAGGAAAAGCAGCAAGTTTGTTTTATATCTGAGTCCTGCATTTTGCAAGGAATGTTTTCATAGATCCAATATGCTCTGGACCCTACTGCCCCAAATGTTCCCACACTATCTACTCCCAAACCTCCGCTCAAAACAATGCCTATTCACTATTCAGATATCAGAAATTTCTGTGTCATTAAGTTTTGACTTAAATTAGAAAAAGGATAGAGTTTATTTCTATTCAGAGGGGGATAATAATAAGGGATCCATACAAAGCCCTGAATGTATACCCAAACATTTTTTCATTATTTCCGATTATAAGTAAACTGATGCTAATTATTAGACTTTTCTTATCCGAGATCTTGTACACTGACTAGATTATAATTTATAAGAAACTTGATGGGCTTTTGAAAATGATGAATTATCATGAGATTGGGACTAGAAATATGATCTCTAAGGCCAAAGATTGAATGGAGAGAAAGAAGAATAACTAAACCTTGGAGTCACACAGAAATGAAGGAACCAACTGGTATTAAGGGAAAGCTTGTGGAAACAGAATTTTATTAGAAAACTCCTTTGTGTATAGGAACCAACTGGTATCAAGGAAACGATAGAAGGAATTGAACTTTATTAGAGAACTCCTTTATCCAAAATGGGATTAATCGCAGATCCAAAATTCCACAATGTAACACAGAAACTAGCAGAACATAAAAACATGATGCCGAAATACAGCAACTTTAAAGTTCAAACATATATTTCCCATAAACAAGAAAAACTAAACAGACGTAATAGATTGAACAGAAATGGAAAAATAATGAAAAAAGAATATCACCTCGGGGTCTTTCGGATTCAAGGCACTAAGCATTTCCGTCAAAACATCAGCTAGTCCTTGAGCATTTTTAATCTCTAGTAAACTGATGATAAACAAAATTAGTAAGAGAGAGATAAAGTAAAACTAGTGGATCTTTTTTTTTATAAAGGAATAACTTTGACAGACAGAAGAGTACCAAAACACAACTGGAAAAAAGAGTCAAAGACAACATTAGTTCAAGGGAGCTCCAAAATCCCCGTGCAGATCTTCAAGAGAAGGTCCCCCAAAATTTATTTCAGCACTTGCATATCTTAAACCTTGGGCCAACATCAAGGGAAATTAATACGCCTAAATGCACCAGGCCTATATGAGGGATGCACCCTTAAGGTGGGCAAACACCAAGGGGAACTAATACTCCCAAATGCACCAGGCTGATATGAGGGATGAACCCTTAAGGTTGCCAAATAAAGAACTTAAATACCCTTACTTTTCAACCCATGAACCCAAAAAAAAAAAAAAAAAAACAGCACCATCACATGCTTAAGGAATATGTTGAACATTTTTCTGGTCATATCCTACATTGAATTGATTAGAAAAACTTCACTCCAAAATATCACTCAACCATTAGACAGCAGAAATATCCAAAGGCAGAGACTCACAATTATGGAAGAAATTAAACATGAACATCATAACCAATCAATAAAATATACAACAAAATATGCTCATAGACAAATGTAAGAAATTCTAATTCTAGGAAGAAAAAATCAAACCATAACTAAGTTCTCCATTCCATATTTAACTGGGTAGGAAAACTTTAAAAAAAAAATGAAGTATTTGGCAAAGGGATACATAATTGTAAACAATGTCCGATAAAATTCTGAAGATATGATTAACTACCGCAGATAGGTAGGTAAACATGTGGGTTGTAACTGCTATGGCATCTGTTATTGTGACTCACAGTAAATGGAAAATATAAAAACCAACAATTTAGAAAAACTACTACGTTGCTAATTACTAACAACATTGACTGTTGCAAAAAAAAAAGGTCCTTAAATACCCTGTTAATTTCTTACATAATGTCACATGTACAATAACACCATTAGCCCCACACAACAAACACAAGAATTAGAACACTAAGTGTACAATGGAGTTTAAAAAGCACCTAAGGTCAGATGCATCCGACTGAAGAGAAGCCTGAATAGCAGCATCATCAAATTCTGCAGCAGAATGAACAATCGGCTGAGTTTGAGGAGGCGTGAAGAATGGCACACTATTTTCTTCTCTTGGTGGAAATTCAACTCCAGCAGCCTGTTAATCCAAAAAGCAACAACCAATTAGATGTTAGTTTTGACTTTTGAACAGTAGGTTTTTGATATATTGTGTGTTTGAGGTGAAGATTCAACTATTATTAACCAAAAAGTCCATAATGCGAGTATGCAGTTGTTTGAAGCTTGTACAACAATGTAACCATTAACCAGCTTACTAAACTACCAGAAAAATACAACGATGACCACAGGCTAAGTTGGACGTGGATAAATTAAAAAAAATACAAAAATATGCTCCAGACTGGCAGAAAGTATTAACATGACTGGGGTGAAAACAGTAACATTTATCACAGTATAAACATACTTCAATAGAATTATTAGGGCATATCATTTAACTAATATCCAGATACATGAGCTATCACCTTTAGTTCATTATATGCTGCATAGTATTGGGGAAAAACTCCAGTTGGACCTCCAAAAGCCTCTTGCCATGCATCAATTAAAATCAGTATCTTTTCTCTCACACTTAAGTCCGGCTGTACAATAAGTTTAAAATAATGCAGCAGTGATTAAGATAGTCTTCCCCTTCCAAAATATAGTTGCGGAAGGGCTCTAGTGAAAAGAAAAATCCAGTGCAAAAATCAATAAATACCTTCTTCTTTACTATCTTAACCATTTCGTGCAATATATCACGCTCAATGATCTGCTGAAATACACTTTCACCGCAATTTTTACTAAGGGTCTCCAGTACCTACATCAAATACGAAGTATTCATGTCAGATAATCACTGCTTTTCATTACTTCCAGCACAAATGTTTCTAAATCCACCTAATATCTTTTAATCTTGGAACAATATGAAAAAGTATGACTGAGGATTTTTAGTTTTTTACATAACTTACATGTGAAAATATAGAAATAATTACGCATGATTTAACCCATGAGTAATGCTAGTAATACACCCTTCACTATTGATTTGTTCTATGAAAATTCATTTCAGTTGCCTTGTAAAAAGATCACCTTTTAAAGAGTGTGTTGACTTTGAAGAGAATGGATCAACAATAGAAAGTTGTTAAAGAGTATGTGTTGCCAGCATTTCTCTTTAACCCGTTATATCTAAGTAGATGAAATATTCAATAATTATACAAGAATAAAAAAATATAACACTGACAAAAAGAGCCAGCAGCTGTATTTTGGGATTTTTACTGCCCAGACGCTTCTTAAGTATCTTTAATGCATCCTTTGCTTGCCTGCAAATATAGAAGATCGGGAAAATTTGATAAATTAATACCCATGAGAACAAAACAAGGATAAATCACACCAATAACAGATTTGAGATCCAAAACTACAAAGCAAAAACAAATTCAAATTTCAAATAATGGCTTCGTTTTTACTTCTAGTCCTCTTATTTTCACAAAATTCTCGTTTTAGTATCCCTATTTCTAAATGCAACAACATTATTTCCATAGTATTCTTCGAATTTGGGTTTGATCTAACTCATACTTACAAAACCGGGTTGTAAGGTGAGGACTACCCACCACCTATAAACACATTTTTCAAGTCATAGATCAAATTAAATTCCTCATCTATACTGCTGACATAACTCTATTTGTATTCAAGTGACATTGTTGTTTGTTGAATATGATTACAACAATCAAAGTATTTGAGCAACAGAGAACTCTTGTATAGCAATTGAAGACTGTGAAAAGAGGGGAACTGAACTGAAGTACCAGAACAATCTTTATTTTCTGAAGCAAAAACATAAAGTTCCAACTCTGACATTTTTGGAGCGCGAGATTATCAATGAACTTACTTAACTATAGTACAAGCCCTTCTGGCATAATACTGACAAACTAAGAAACTAGTTTAGGGTAATCAGAAAAATAATATTCCTATCATGTTACTATGTTGTATTCAAAAAGCATGGTCTGATTCTCCAATCAATTCGCTTGTCCCAACATCAGGTGTTAGTTTCAAGCAAAAGGTGAGCAGAACAATACCTAGGATCCATATTAATGATATCACACAATTCTATATTGATTGCCCAATCTGGACCAATGAGCATGTCACTGGTTGCTCTCTCAGCACAGGCAGCTGCATTGTTAGCCATGTCTCTCCGCCTCAGAAGAAGTCAAACCCTTTACTTTCAACCTTCTACAAATCCAAACCAAAAAAATAAAATAAAATAAAATCAACAATATCAATTAAAAAATCTACTCGTAACATCATAAATCAATATACACCCTTTCAATTTTCAAAATCTATAGCGGTATCAAATATAACCATTAATCTGATCAGTAAACTAGAATTTAAACTACAAAGTCCACGCTGTAAATTCAATAGGGGAAAAACATCAAAACAGGTATAAAATGGAATTAAAACGAGAGAGATCAAAACAAAGAAATAGTCAAATAATCAGCATAAGAATTGAACAAGAAAAAGTTATTCTACTACTAGGTGATCGAAACCTTGTTTAATGCTTAAAAAAAAGGAAAAATAAATAAATAAATAAACTATATGAATCCAGAAATATAGACATAAACCCCAAAAGGGAGAGAAAAGTATAAAACAGTGGGTGGTTGAAAAAGTGGGTGGCAGAAGAGATGAGAATAAGTATCGTGCATGCATAGATCGAAAAGGAGCGAGTGATGGATGAGACCTAAAACCTCTCCAAAGAGATAGATGAGAAGGATCGATGATAAATATTACAGATACAGAAGGAAATGAAAACAAGAGAAGGGAAGAGGAAACATACTTTACCTTAACTGTCAAAATAGAATAAGAAGAAGAAGAATTGAGAATCGGAATTAAGAAGCGATTTTGATCGAATATAGATATACTCTCAGAAAGAAATATATATGAGAATAGAAGAGAAGAGAAGAGAAGATGAATGAACAAATTCAGATTGGGGACCGACTTTTTTTTGTTGTTTCTCGACACACTGCGCTATTTTCTTCCCATCTCCTCCCTTTTTTATTTTTCTAATTATTACTATCAATTTTGTTCCTATTATCTTTCTCCTACCACCTTTAAAATATTTACTTATTTTATTGTCATAGATTTTTAGAAAAATTGATTTTAACATTCAATGATTTAGAATTATCATTTATTTAAACGATTTTTATATTATTTTTATATTTTTCATTTTTTTTAAATGGTAACATATAGATACAAATTTTTTCAAGTAATTGTTTATGAAAAAAATGGTAACAACCACACTCTTATACTTTCTTAAAAAAAAATACTCTTTTAACTTGTATTTTTATCTTATTTTTCTTAACTCACAAGCTATATTACTAACAATTCTATTAATAAAAAGTAGGTATCGTATACCTTATTATCGCTTCAGATTTTTTGAAAAAAATCTACACCCAATTTTTTTCCAGTCAAATTTGATATTCAGATCATCATTTACGATTTTATTAATTAAAGATTAAAATGTGATATGATTAAATACATTCAAATAATTGAGCTTAAATTCAATAAATAAAAATTAATTTAACTTGAATAGTTAATTAATTTTAGATAATTTCTTATATAAAAAAATATATTAGAAATACGTAATTTTATTCTCTTCAAACTTTCCTTACTTTATTTGATATTATAATAAGTCCGTTTTTAATACAAATATGGGTTTCGAAGAGAAAAATTACATAAAATACGATGTAATAACTACATAATATTAAAATGAGAGTAATCATTTACATATTAAACTCTTCTGACAGGTATTAGACTCGTTAAAATATTAAACTCATTGTTTAGAATATTTGGGCAGGCTTCCTATTTTGACTTGGCTATGGACGGAAGAAACAATCTAAAGTCACCGGCGCGTTTTTCTTTGTTTTGTCTTCGATTTAGGAATTCATTGTTTTTTCCTCTTCGGGTCAATGAGGATTGGTCATTTGGAATCATAAGGTTGCCATTGTCATTTCAAAAAATTCAAAGGTCAATGAAACATAAAGTGGCAAAACGGGTGGAACTTGGGCGATCACAAAGCGAAACCACTTGGCTCGTCGGACCAAATTATAAAAAACTGCTGTTTTTGTTTTTACTTTAATTTTTTTTATTAATTCAACCAATTAAAAAATTAAAATTTATCTATTAATTTATCTAATTCAATTAAAAAACACAACAAGTTAATACTAATATGAGTTTTTTGTATAAAAAAATTTGAATCATGTAATCTTAGTTCATCAATATATTATGGATATCAGTACATATTATCTTGTTTAAAAACTAGAATTAAATTTGATTGTTAGTCGTAATATATTTCTTATATTTATATTATTTTATTTATTAGTAGAATGTAACGATATGTATATAGTGGTATATTTATTTGAGATTATTTAATGTTAATAAATTTATTTTTGTATGTTATTTATGTTAGTAGTGACTTTATTTTGACATTTGACTATTGATTGATAATGTTAAAAAAAATAGTTTGTTTTTGTGGGTTGGACCATCAACTGCTATGAGGCGAGGTGGAACAATACCTTCGACTAGATTATCTAAGTTGGTCAGCTATGCTCTGCTTTTTGGCGGACTAATCAGAGGGTAGATGGCCCACTTTTCTATCCTAATGAAACATGTACTTTTATTGTTGACTCTTAATTTTAGTATTCTCTTAGTCTTACACTTGCAATTAGTGTCCCATTTGAAAAGAAAAAAATCCCAAAATAAATGACACTTTCAATTTGCAATTTTCAATGTACTTTTTTACATTATATTCTTTAATTAATATTATTTGTATTACTTTCAATATAATATATCTACTATACATTAATGACATTAATAATACACTAATATTTAAAAAAATAATTTAATAAAAATAATATTATTTTATAAATTTTTCTTAATATATATAAAAGAATAAAATACCTCGTTCACTCTGGGACATGGGAGATATACTAGAATGCAGAGAAACCCAATAATCTATGGTGGTGAAGGGATTCACCAATCAAAACGTTTTTAGTTGCCTCAATCACAAACGAAAAAATTGTACATTTCTTTACATATATGAAAAAATTGTACATTTCTTTACATATATGAAAAAATTGATAGTTTTCCTAATCTTTTTATAAGATTTCTTTTAATTTTCAAGTCTATCAATTTTTTTTTTGCTAATATTTTTATATTAACTTATCTGTAGTTGTATTATATATTTATTCTGTAATTTGTAATAAATTCTACAATAAACATATAGATTAATTATCTCTCTTTAAAGAAAAAAATTAATACTATAATTAATTCTATGAATTATCGTAATTTGATCAACGAAATATTATATAGCAATGAACGTAGTATATATTTGCTAGCCACAAATACAAGTAAAATTTAACTAATATATGTGTATTTAGTGAGATTGTTCCAAAAAAATTATTGCATTAATTCATCAATGTTTAGCGGTGTCTCTTGTCAAAATTGATATCATTGTACATATTTATTCATTCATGCTCAGGCCCGATATCACTGAAAAAGTGAAAGGTTTTTTTTTTTTTTTTTTAAGTCGAAGAAAGTGCTTTTATTTTTATTTTTATAAAAGGCTATTTGTCAATTATTTAAAGTGGCAGGTCATCCAAATTCCATATTTGTTTATTTTTTTTAAATTTTAACTTTTGATGGTATATTGGGAGGTGGACAAACAAAATGAAAGGAGTGAATGAACATCTTTTTCTATTTAAACGGTAACCTATGATATGATGAGTGTGATTTGGATTTATGGTGCATTTGGCCCAATTTCTATTGAACCAAAACATTGTTTTTAAATTAAAGTTACTATTTGACCAAAAAATAAATAAAAATTACAGTTATTAAAAAGAGCTTTTAAAAATATCAATCATATAAACACATTTTTTTAGAACAGTCATACAAACACTTATATTTGTGATTTTTTTTTTTTAAAATATTTATATTTAGCCTAGTAAATTTTTATTTCAGATTATATAAAAGTTTGTTTTTACAATCTATTAATTAACCCAAAATATGTTCCTTTTGGGAAATATTATTTTGAGTCTATGAGTTTTTGAAGAATAATTTAGTCTTCTCATGCAGTGGCAAACTATGCCAACTTAGTTAACTCTTCTAATTGCATTACGATTAACGAGAATCTTTGTTCATCCTAGAAAAAATATCAAGGTGTCTTAGAAATCTCTTTACTTTTTCAAAATTAATATTGATGGTTCTCATTAGAACATATATCTCAACTTGTGGTGGTTTGGTTTGGGATGAAAATGAGAGATTCCTAAAAGACTTCTATAGCATATTAGGCTCCAATTCAACGGTGTAGATTGAACTATTCAAATTGACATATCTGTTCCTCTGCCGATGAATCTTAAACATGCGATATTAAAGATGGATTTCTTGGTTGTTGTCAACATCGTCACGTCTAAATTTTATCTTAATGGTTTTATTCATCCTCTTATGCCTTATGTAACAAAAAAAACTCTTATGCAAAAGATTATTTCCCTTCACCAACGTTATTTTTTTAGAACTTCTGTTTGTCATGTCTTCCGCTAGGTGAATCATTATGCTGACTTGCTTGCTAATCAATGATAGTCTCCTTCATTTGGTTTCGTAGTTTAATTTTATTTTTTATCAAAAAAAATAACAATTAATATGATATGTTTTTTTTGTTTGAATATTAATTTTTTTTGGTTAAATATGTTTTTAGTCCTTATAAAATTTCGATATTTTCAGTATTAGTCTTTATAAAATAAAAATACATTTTGTAGTCCCTACAAAATCATCTAGATATTATTTTTAGTCTTTGCTGAAACAAAATATGATTAATTATTTTTTAATTTTAAAATTTTTAAATGAACTTTTGCACTCATATTTAGAATATTTTAAAAAAGATTTTTCACAAAACTTTGAATTTTTATTTTATTTTAAATGAATTAAATATAAATTTTTTAAATGTTAAAATATCAAGATTAAAACAATAAAAATAGGGACTTAGAAATTGAATTTAGAATTCATTTTTTGTAGATGAACTTTTTATAATATCATAAACATGCATAAAAAAATTTATCAAAAAATATATATTGCCTTAACAATAAGAATTAAAACTGATAATCTTGTACGACTAAAAACATATTAAACTCAATTTTTTTTATAGGTTGTCCACCAGAACAAATCCTATTCAAGATACCTTAAATACTAAATTTCAACGTCTCTTTAAGACAGGATTTACACTTTGCTCGCCACATCATGAGAGATTGATCTCCTATGCTGCAGCCAACATCAATTGGTATGTAAGGTTTTTCCTTTAATTCCGAAAGATTTATTTAGATTAATGATAGAGGTCACAAGACTAGTTATATCTTATTTCAATTTAAATAACAATTAATATGTGATAGAATGAAAAGCTATTTTTTTTTTTGGAAAAGCAAAACTATTACATCAGGTCCATCGCGGAACATTTTCTTTCATTATACAATCATGGTTTATATTAGGGGTGTCCATGGTGTGGGTCGACCCGTCAATCCAATCACCTAACCCAATCTGATTTTTACTCGTATCTAGTCACTTTTGGGTCCGACCGAACCAACTCGTTGAAACCTGCTTATATTTGGTTCGAGTAGTAGGTTAATTTGAACCCGTAGATCCGACCCGGTAATTAGTTTTTTTTTTTTTTTAATTTTGTTTGGTAGCAGTTTCATTACTCATCTTCTTCAAATTTTCAGCTGTGGTCGCCCACCTTATTCTTCTGTTCCCATCTGCGTCCACCTTCTTTTCTTCTGTTCAAGACTTCCTGAAGTCGCGTTGCCGTTCACCTTCTTCTTTTGTTCCGCAATGCTCATAACTGATTTTTATATGAATTAGTTATAATAAGTTATTATCATGCGTCTAAACTAAATACTGAATTTTTTATTTTTTTTGAGAGTGGACTTCAATGATTCCCCTTCACTGTCTTGCAGTTTAGCCTTTAATTTATTTTGGCCTTGTAATCTCGTATATGCCTACTCATAAAATTCGTATCTAATTTTTTGAATTGTCTCCTTCAAAACAGAAATCTAATTTTTGAGTTAAATATTATTTATTTAAATGTTATATTTTGTTATAGTTTTGCATAATAAATGTATAAACTGAAAGCTTATGTTTATGCTTATAATGAATTTAGTTTAATTTTTTTACATTTGTTAAATACAATTTTTTTGAGTTAAATACTATTCATTTGAGTTAAATACTATTTATGAGCAAAAATGATGCTTATGCAAAAGATTATGCTTATGATGAATTTAGTTTAAATTTTTTACATTTAAATCTATTAAACACATTTTTTTTAGTATTTCATTTAAAAATAGTAAGTACTCTAAAAATAAATAAATGAAGCATTGCTATTAAAAAAAATTATGGTAGCTTAGTAAAATAAAATGGTTGGTGGGTTATGTGTAATAATGAAAGTAACGTGGTGGACCAAGTAGCAGTGCTAGCTGTTTTCTCATACTTTTCCTTTTACCTTTGAAATTTTTTAACTATATTATTGCATAGATTTTAGACAAATGGAACGAATACAAGAAGCTCCTAATCAATTTGCTCCACAAGCACAACAAGCTTCATCACAACAAGCACAAGATTTAGGTCTCTCACTATTGCCGCCGACTCAAGGAAACGAGGTAACCAAAAGAAAACCTAGTAAAGCCTCTTCTAGTGTTTGGTTACATTTTAATAAGGGAAATGATACAGGTACATGTAAGTATTGTGGAAAAGTGTGCGCAGCTTCTTCTAGTCATGGAACCACTAACTTGCTAAAACATATAAATAAGTGCTTTAAAAATCCAAATAGGCAAGTTGATAAGAAACAAAAGAAAATTGTTCTTGGAAAGGAAAATGATGATGACCCTAATATTTTTAGTTTTAAACTTGTTGAATTTAATCAAGAGAGAACTAGAATAACACTAGCAAAGATGGTAATTATTGATGAACTCCCTTTTAAATATGTTAAAAATGAAGGGTTCAAACAATTCATGAGTGAGGCTCAACCAAGATTTAAAATTCCTTCCCATGTTACTGTTGCTAGAGATTGCTTGCAATTGTATTTTGATGAGAAGGAAAAACTGAAAAGTATGTTGTCTGCAAATAAACAAATGGTGTCTTTGACCATTGATACTTGGACATCGATCCAAAATATGAATTATATGTGTGTAACAACTCATTATATTGATGATGAGTGGGATTTGAAGATGAGGATATTAAGTTTTGGTTTGATTTCTGACCACAAAGGTGAAACCATAGGGATAACTTTAGAAAATTGCATGAAAAAGTGGGGGATTAGGTCTATTTGTTGTGTAATTATTGATAATGTAAGTGCTAACAACTTGGCTATTGCATATTTAAATAGAGGCACGACTCTTTGGAAAAGTCGTACTTTATTTAATGGGGAGTACTTACATATGAGATGCAATGCACATGTATTAAACTTGATTGTCACCGATGGCTTGAAGGAAATTGACTCATCAATTGCTAAAATAAGGGTTGCATGTAAGTTTGTCAAGTCTTCTCCTAGTAGGTTGTCTACTTTTAAGAAGTGTGCAAAAGCTGTGAATGTATGTTCTAAACAATGGTAACACTTGATGTACAAACTAGGTGGAACTCCACCTTTTTGATGTTGGATATTGCTGAACAATATGAGCATGCATTTTATCGTTTAGAACATGTTGATGTGGCATTTGTGTCTAATGGTAGTGAGATAGGAGGATGTCCTAACGAAACTGATTGGGAACGTTCCCGTGTTTTTGTGAAGTTTTTGAAGACTTTCTATGAAGCGACTCTTTCTTTTTCTGGGTCATTACATGTTACAACCAACTCTTTTTTTAAACAGCTGATTGAAATTCAGAAAACATTGACTAAATGAAAGAATAGAGAGGATGTTCTTTTGGAAAAGATGACTGCAAATATGCAAGTAAAATTCAACAAAATATTGGGATAGTGGTGAGAAAAAATTTCTTCTATTTGTTGTTGTTTTTCTTGATCCCCATTATAAGCTTGAGTATATTGAGTTTGTTTTTAAGAGAATGTATGGCACTGATAAGTCCGATGATATGATGGAAAAACTAAAAAATCTCATCGGTAAATTGATTAAACACTATATTGTTTTGTATCCCATTACTAATGAAGCTAGTGATCCTAGTACCTCAAATCTCAACATGCACTCATAGTCTAACATTGAAAAGGAGTATGAGGATGATTGGGAAAATTTGTTTATATTGAACATGAAGAAAAAACAAGGTGAGTTGCAAAAAAGTGAGTTGGATAGGTATTCAGAGGATGGTGTTAAAGATGACTCCCTTACATTTGACATTCTTAAATGGTGGAAAGGAAAAACAAATAAGTACCATGTTCTTTCTCGCATAGCTAGAGATATTTTGGCTATTTCAGTGTCTATTGTATCATCTGAGTCGACGTTTAGTACAGGAGGTCGAATCCTCGATTCATTTCGTAGTTCATTAAATGCCACTACTGTTGAAGCTTTGATTTGTACCCAAAATTGGATCAAATCTCCTAAGAAAATTGATTTAGCAGCTGAGTTGGTTGAAGTACAAAAGATTGAGTCGGGTACGAATGTTTTATTTTAACTTTCAAATTAATTTTCCTTTATTTTTGTTTATTCTTTTAATCATTTGGTGTGCTAATGAGATTGTTTATTGTACTTAAAATTTTAGAGTCGTCTGAATTAATTTCAATTGATGTTGGGGTGACTGTTGCTTAACACAATCACTACTACATCTTAAGGTACTTGTTATTGCTTTATTTAATGCATATTTTACTAATTTATTATTTCTCCTTCTTTATCTCCTCACTTTTATTATTGATATTTGTTTTTGCAGATTCTGAATTATTTCCTTCCATAATTTGAGGAACTTGTTAAGTGCTTGTACTTGAATCTAACATTGCTTAGAATTGATGAATTTTTATATTTTATTGATTTACTATTGGATTTATTTTATTGCATGGATTTACTGTTGGAACTTGTTGAATTGATTTATGTATTTGAAGATTGTTGGATTTATTTTTGTGTGTGAGAGGTTGGTTTTTTTAAAGAATTGAATGATGTGATTGAAATTTTATAGTTTTTTAGATGTTTAGTATTAAATATATTTTCATTCAATATATTTTCCCGTAAAATAAAAAACAGGTTACTATTTATGTATAACCCGCCAACCCAACCCAACCTAACCCGTTTTTGAACGGATCGGTTCCGGTTAAATGAAAAAAATACAGATTTAGAACTCAACCCAACTCAAAGATAATCGATCGGGTATCGAATTTTGTCAAAATCAGCCCAATCCAACTCGCGTACACCCTTAGTCTATATAGTCCATCCAATCTTAATTATAAGTAAAATATAGTAAAGAAAAATAGATTAAAATCCTTTTTATTTCTAAAAAAAATATAAAGAATACAATTACTATAGTTTTTAAGAGTTAACATTATCTCTATTTTTCACTCTTTCTAGTGTGTATATTTGTAATATTTTTATAAATTACACATTTATTAATTTTATATACAAAAAATTGAGTTGAGATTCTCTTTATTTTTCAAAAGAAATCTAGAACGAAAAATTGTGTATTTGACAAAAGTATGATAAAAAAATAGATCTATTTAGCAAATGTAGCGTTAAAGTAAGATTCCAAGCAATTACAAGGGGTGATCAATGTACACTTGATATATGATATGTAGGGCTTGGAAATTAAGGCTTCTATAAAGCCAGCAAGCATTTAATCAAAAGTATTTTCTTCTCGAAAGTGACGTTATGTTCTTCTCTTTCAAGTTTCAATTCATCCTCATCTATTGTCATTTAACATAATCCATGGTAAATTATAAAATTAGTTATGAATTAATTACCAATTAAATATAGATTATAATGTGTGACTAATGAACTGCACATTAACTAATAAAGTTTCATAACTAACTACATAATTGACAATTAATCTAGAACTATTTGATAGCTTGTCTCACAGCACACCACGAGAATGGTGGTTTATGTTAGAATACAAAAGTTGTGTCAAGTACATATAACTTGTGTCTACGTTTCTCAGTGTTTGAGACAAACAAATGAAACTCTTACCTTTGACCTCTCAAAAAAATTACTTTCGATCAATTAGAGATATTCGATTTGAAGTAGTGTATTTTGAGGAAGATCGACTTAATTTTAGTTTTGATCATCGTATTTTTACTAATTCATAAAATTATTTCATCTATTTAAAAAGTTAACAATTTTGATATCTCTTTTAGATTTTTTAACTAACTAAAAAATGGTGATTAGAAATATTTTTAATGATGTGACTCATTTAAATGTATTAATTATTTATATATTATAAGTTAAATTATAAAAATGAATAATTTCATAAGTTGAAACTGAAATTTCTAAAGAATCTTATTGTAGTTTTATGGATATTAATCATTAAACATCCGTATCATATGATACGTCGTTTAAAATATATTACAACATACTTTTTCAGTTAAAAAATGTAATAAAGAACCAAAACAGTTGAATTTTAAAATAGATAAACCAATTTTGTAAAATAATAAAAATAGATGAACCAAAATAACAATTAAGTCAATAAGATATTTAAAAAAAAATTGTTTAAAGTTTACATTAGAGTTAACTAAATGTTGTATCATTTATATTAATTCTTACACTAAATATGACACCTACATTAACACGTTGATATCTATAATAATTTAAAAAAATTAATTAACTAAATTTAATCAACGTAGTGATATCATGATGATGCAGAAGATCGATATATGTCTTCCATTAGAAGTGCATTCTACAAATCCTCATTCTATCTCCAGGAAGTATATGAAGAAAAATACAGGTGCTAGCCCAGTTAAGAAGAGTTAATGTTGTTATCTCAAGGTACCTAGAACATGAGGAAAGATAGTTGAAGCACTGCTACAGAGATAAATACATAATATATTATGCAAAAATTTAATTTATTTGGTCAAGAACATCAAATAAACATATAAAGGAAAATATGTCAAAAATTCCAAAGTTGAGATTGACATGGGACCTCCCCTGCCCTGACATTAAACATGATGATATTTGTACAAGTTTAATTCTTACATATTTTTTAGTAACTCCCAAACCAAGCTTATCTGATAATTCATTGGAAGTTACAATGAAACGAAATACTAGTAGTTCTCAAATGACTTGCACCAGATTTTGCGAGGAGTTTATACGAAGAAAATAAAGAAGGCTTGCAAGTACCATGACTACTACTAAATCACAGAGTACTCTGTTTCATCATAGGCATCGATCTTTTACTTTTTCGATTGGCTTTTTCGTTTGCGAAACAAAGGCCAGCACCAACCACCATTCTTCTCACGCCTCCTGCATTACATCCAAAAATTTATTAGTATGTCTAGAACATAACCAAAAATGTTTTTACATTTATTTATCTCAAATATAAATAAATATAACTTACTTTCACTCTATTTAATATATTCTAAAGTAAGTTTTATTTTTCAAAAACTCCTTTATTTTCATGAATTTTTTTTATGAATGTCATTTTTTACAATGCACTTATATTTTTTATGAGATAAAATATATTAATTATATTTAAATAAATTTCTTAATAAATGTGAATTTAATTATTTTTGCTTTTTGATAAAAAAAAAGAAGTTGATTATTTTCGCTTATAATCAAAACGGAGTAGTATGCAACTTTTTTAGTTTGTCCAACAACACTAATTATTTTTTAAAAATCCTCCAAATCCAACATGAACATAAAATTTTTCAGGTACAAACACATGTACTATTTCCTAAGAAACAAATAAATTTGAAGCACAAACAAGTGAATGTTCTGATCTGATCCGACTAATAATTTTGAACCACACAACCAAAGTAAAAATCCACCAGCAATAAATTAATCAATTATACATGCTAATAAATAAAATTTTCATACCTGCTGCTGTTACTTCTGATTCTTCTGCTGCTACTACTATTGCTGCTACTACTACGAGAGCTTTTCACGCTTCCACTGTTAATACTCGATTCACCACTATCACTCTCTTTATACACCAAACTACTCTTTTTCCACCATTCCTTCTCTTTATCAACACCTTTTACCGATCCATCACAAACTGCTGAAGGTCTAGGTGAAACTCTTGACCTACTATTCACCGATAACAACTCATTTTTCTTCTTCTTTTTCTCTTTAGATCCTAATGAAAAAGGAAATGCCACTTTAAGGTAAAAACCTCCACGGTCAATTTTCCCATTTCTCTTCAACTGTGACGGTGTTTTTTCAATCTTCTTGCTACCACTACCATATACGTTTGAATTATTTTCATCATTCGTATTTTCTTCTCTAACCCTGTGATGATGTTCCACGAGATCTTTCAAGGAAAGTTCATAGTTTGATTCAGGCATGTTTTGAACCATTTCCATGAGTTCTTTTTGTCCTCGTGCTATGGCTTCGGTTCTTGAGACAGGGGAAAGGCTTGTCATAGTCCATCGATGTTCATCATCATCCATGTTCATTGAAGGCCACAAATTTGAATTTGTTGCTTCCCATTTTAGGTGTCTTGTTTCATCGTACAAATCAAGAGAAATATTATTTAGGTGGTGTGTTCTTGTTGGATCAAGCATGGTTCTATTGTTTTTCTTTTTTTCCTATGTTGGATGGTGAAATGAAATGTGTTGTGAAAGTTTGTGTGTAGTTGGTTTGTTTTGAAAGCAGAGTTAAATTAAGGTGATGTGTTCACCGACGTCATAGCTGAGCTTTAAAGGGTCTTAAAGTTACTCTTTGCTCATACAAATTAATGATATGATTTTTTATTTCCATAGATAAATATTATTATAATTAATTTATAAGATTATGAAATTTTTAAATAAAAAGTTAAAGTTAACATTATTGATATTTGAAGTTGAGTTAGAATTTATGAGTCGTGTTAACATGAATTTTCGTGTTTCAGTAAAAAAATATTTTATTGAAAAAAAAATATTGTTTAGATTTTTAAAGAATTAAAAACATATATTTTAATATAAAATTTTTACATTTTAATTATAGATATGTACTATTAATGCACATTTTCCTTTTTATAATTGTATTTTTTAATTAATATTACGATATTATTTTTAATTCAATATTTTCCAAAATAATAATTGTGAATCTTCTAATACTGAATAATGATATTATAGTAAAAGTATTTTTTAATTTATTTGATTTATACACTTTTTTTTATTAATATGTGAGTGAGATGGAGTAAATATTAACTTGTTGGAAACAAATGTTTTGAATGGGAGATTAATTGATTTGGGGTGAGAATTAAATAGAGATGTTCAATTTTGGATCCCTAAAGTCAATGTTTTCTAGATGGAAGTGGATATGTAGGCCATTCCCTTTCACATGTCTATATTTTATTTTTGTCTTTTTAATACGCACTGCCTTCTGTTTTTCTCTTTCATTTTCTTTCTCCAAATAATCAATCATATTAAAAACTAATATAAGATTATTAGATTAACGATTCTGTGTCCATTATGTAAGGATATCTTTTTCAATACCTTCGGCTACCACGATTGTGACTTTCTTTTTTTAAAAAAAATTGGATACATTCGGCTGTGACCTTTTCATGTCTACCCTCTTCAATTATAAATTGTTGATGATGATGAAATTATAAGAAACGCTAACCCAATGTGTAATAAATTAATAACATGCCCTTCTAGATACGTGTTTATATGCTTTTTGATTAGTTTATTTCTAAAAAAAAGTAAATTGATTACCCCCTTGACCCTTTTGTTTCTTAATTTAGATTCTCTGTAATAATAAAAAGTCACGACGGTTTATAAAAAATTTAAGGGTCTAAGGTGAATATTTTTTAAAAATTTAATAGTTAATATTACTCGAAATAAAATATAAATAAAATAATAATTGAAAATTTAATATATTTTAATTTTTAATCAGATATCTTAATTTTTCAATAATTATTTTTATTTATATTTAATTTTAAATGAAGTATCATATAAATACATACCGTTCACATAACACAATTATTAAATTAATTTTAAATAATCTCAATTATTAATTTAGATTAAATGGTTGAGGTTGACACTTGTGTGAGAGTTGATATAGTAATCGCAAAATTTATATTTTATTATTATTTTACATTAATAAAATAAATTTGGTTAATAAATTTTAAATATACCGACATTTTGTATTAGTCTATTCACTTATTATTAATTGTTTCTTTTCATTATCCTAAGTATAAAATGATTGATAAAAAGAATTTATGAACAATAATTTTTTTCTACTTTTTTTTGGGGTCAAATGGTTTATTCCAAATTCGAACTCTAAATATTAATGTTCTTGTATTTATCAATTCAGCTGTAGTTACAAATTTTCTCTTTTCATAAAACGACAATTAAAAAATAACTAGTATTTATGAATCATAAGTTATGACCTTATATACAATAAAAAGTTTCAATTTATTTTTTATTCTAATAAAAAAATCACAAGATTTTAAAATGTAGTAATCTCTAAAGTTACTTAATATTTGTTTATCTATTTATATTTACTAGGAATGCATTTAATTCCTATACATGTGAATGTGAAATTGATTTTAGAGTTGTATTTAAAATAATCTTTTAACGTTATAATATTAAATTACCTCTCTTGTATTGATGATTTTTGTTTTTATTATATAGAATTGGAGGTATTAAATTGTAAATCAATTATTTTCGAAAAAAATACATTATTTACCAAAAATGTGTTATCTTTAAGATTTATTTGTGGCGTACATCCACTTAACATCTCTTAAGGAAATGATCTGTTTTGATACCGCGTAGCTGTGCATCAGAAAATGAACCTTGAATACCACCTTTCCAGAACAAAATATGAAGAGTCGTGAAGTAACAAATCAAATTCCACAAATTATGAAGCTGGCTGTATACACAGCGTGACTTTTCTTGTATTATTCACTATTCTTGTGCCACTCGTGTGGAGATTATAATTGTCTCTTTATGCCTTCAACATATGAAAATCACTAATAAAGAAGCTTTGACATTGCGCAAATTGTCTTCTAGATGAATTGCAACATTTTCTTTATTTAGCATTATTTCTTGATATATAATCGTTTGGTTCTGTTTGTTGGCACTTGGCATTACGTCCCCTATACTAAAAAATAGTAATTATTAATTTTGTGAATAAAAAAGGCGCATCCATAATCTTTGCTAATTTTCTCCATCGTGTGGTCTATCTCACGCACACTTTTGTCGATCTAAATATAATGTATCTTGAGACATACGTAACATAAATATCTATACATATAAAGTCCACGCAGATTATTTTTATTTGTAATTTCGTTTTTCAAATATACTAGTAAAATATATTCTGGGAGTCATGGCTAGTTGTAACTTTTTCTTGTGAAAAAATCAGTTGTTACTTCTAGAAAGCAGGAAAATGAGAAGAAGAACAAAGAAATTCCACACTTCAACCCAATTTAACCGGTTTTTAGGTAAATTATTTCTTTTTTTATTTTCTAGAAACATTTCATTTTTTATTTTCTAAATTTTATATTCAATTTAAATTGTCAACAAGAAAATAAAAGACTTGTTTATTGAACAATTAAAATAATAAAGAGAAGATGAAAGACAAATTAAGAATGATGTATTTTTAAAAATAAAAAATAAATAGTATTTTGTATTTTAAAAATTTTAAAAATGTTTGATATGTTTTCAAAAATTATAAAAATAGTAAAAAAAAAATATATATTCTTTTATATTTGTTAGTTTAAGAGAAAATAAAAAGAAAGTAAACCGGACCTAAACTGGTAGTAAAAACAACCACATGAGCACAAGACCACCATTGGTGTTTTAAAAGGATGGAGAAATACCAATAAGAACTAATTTTACTCACTGTAAAAACATTTGTTTGACAAACAATGTTATGAGTTGGAGAACTTCATTGACACTTTGTTGACAAATGATTTTTACGTATATCAATTAAATTATCCATCTCTCTCGAATTACACTTCCATTATGACACGTGATTTTCTATTGTTTAGAGTATATTCAATATTTTATCTCTCTCCAGTGTTACTTGAACAAAAAAAAAAATTTAAAATCAATATTATTTATAAATTTTAATATAAATTTAATTATTTTTAAAATACCAATATTATTTATAAATTTTAATGTAAATTTAATTTTTTTTTATAATTCGCTTTGATTATTATCATGTATACAATTTCTAAAATATTGTTATATTTTATATTGATAATAGTAAAAAAAATTTATTAATAATTAAAATGAGTAATTTTATAAATTGACTTATCTATTTTTTCTAATTATTATATTTTTTAATATGGATAAAAATCTAAATAAACACCTTTTACGAGACGGAGAGTATTATTTGATAGAATCATTACTATCATAATAATAAAGAAGATAATGATTAACGAATTCGTAATGGGGAAGATAGCTATGATTGTGCATTGAAAAGAAAGATAGGATATGGTTCATGAGAGTGTATTGATTCACTTAATAATTAATCTATTGCAGCACCTGACGTGGGTCTTTGATGCCATCATAATTAAACATTCTCAGTGGCACATTTACCCTTTATAATGGAGAAATAAATAATTACAAATAGTCATTACTTTTAAATACAATCTTAAACACATTTGATGCCAAAGAAGGGGTAGATTTTGAATCGCTTAATCACTTGGTTGGAGTTCAACTCTTAGTTTGCTTATCAAAAAATATGTATTGGGAGAGACCTGTTCTTTAAATTAATGGACCTAAGTATTAATTTTATTAATTGCATATGGTGTGGTTTAAAAATAGAATAATGATAGGTGTACATCAATATATAATACATCTATTTGACACCTCACTATAAAGGGTGGTCTATCACTAGGCGAAGTTAGGTGCAGTTCACATAATTCCCACATAGTTCCGATAACTCTATGGTGGTTTATTACTGGGCAAAATTCGATGGAATTCACAGAATTCCGATGACTCTATAGTGATTGGACACTTCACACTGCCATTGATATATTATTAATAAGTAATTTTTAAAAACTAAATTTTAAATAATAAATAAAATTATTTTATATGTTAAATATTTTATTGGAATGTCAAATAGATGTACACCATAAATTACTCGTTCCGTAGTATAAAACACTGCTTCTATAGGGCTGGAAAAAAAAACACTACTCCCGTTAGATACGAGAATCTTTGACGATCAAGATATCATAAATAAATTATATTACCTTTCTCCTTTATATAAGATATAACAACGAGAATTAAAAAAAAATTAATAGTAATAATAAATTTATTAATAATTAATATTGTTTTTATATGTTTATTTAAAAAAAAAAAAAAGAGAATTAGTTAATGTTTTGACAGCGGTGAGAAGTACATGAAGGTGATGATTGTGATTGACTTTGTTCACGTGCTTGCTGAGTTTTCTAACTTCCACGGAAGATCGAGGACATCCAAGAAGAAAGTGCAGTAAAGAGTATTTGATATTGGTGGAATTAACAAGAATTACCATGAAAACATTCCCATTTGGAGGAATTACAAAGTGAAATATCTAGTACATATATAATAATCTAAAAGAAGAAGGATTGAATGGGGAGAGCCAAAGTCTTCAATAAGATATTGTCTCCTAATTTAGTTTCTACAGCGTTCCTTATATTCACTATTTTTAGTTAGGATTCCTCTTGACCATTCAGATCAGAGTCCATGTGTCATGTGTTATTTGCTAGCTACTCCTTTTGTCTCATTACATTGGATGACGAGATAAGTTTACTATAAGCAAGAAAAATAGTGGAATGGGATTTAGGAACCTTTATGTCTTTGATATTGCAAAAACAAGGTCGGAGACTCATGAACTAACCAGGCTCTCTTGTTTCTAAATTATACAAAGCTAAATATTTTCCTAAGACTAATTTTCTTGAAGCAAAGCTTGGTAGCAAGTCAAGTTTTGTGTGGCGTAGTTTGTTATAGGTTCAACTAATGATTAAATCAGAAGACTACATTCCAACTATAACTTCATTGCATGTGTGTAGTTCATTGTTTGTCATTGTTGGAAAAAAATCAGAGATAATTAGAAATAACTATCTTAATAATGCGGAATATTTTTCCCTACCTGTGCAGATAAATGGCCAAACAAAAAATAATAATTGGCAGAAAATTAAATGAGACAAACACAATTTTTAACGTGGAAAACTTCCCTCAAATTGAGAGAATAAAAACCACGGGACCTAGTCCACTAAAAACTTCCACTATAATAATTAATAGGTACACCAGAGTCTTCCTAATAACAATAGGGAATATCAATCACTCTTCCTAATAACAATAGGGAATATCAATCAACAACAATAACCTTACCTTCCACTAAAGTGGGTATGCCAAAGTAACTCTCAGAGAAAGTAAAACTACTCAACTGTTACCACCACCGGAACTGAATTCCTTTCTTTTATTTGGTTGTCGTGCGTGCGTGCGGTTACTGTTGTTGTTTTGGTTGTTTGCCTTTTGCGTTTGCCTTAGGGATTTGAGATCCCTTTCCTTCCTTTTATTTTCCTTTACATGGGTCAAGCCCAATAAACCATATATATTTTTTTCCTTTTCTTTTATTTCAATAATAATAATAATAATAATAGAACTAATAAAATTGGTGGGTTCCACTTGGGGAGTGAGCCCACCCAACAAATCTCCCCCTCACGACTCAAGTGAGAAGGTACTGCTCAACCATGCCGGCCTTCTTTGTACAGTATATCATCTTCGACACAGGCAAGGTTTTCGTCATCATATATGAACCATTCTCATCAGTATGAATCTTCTCAATTAAAAATGATTTCATTTCCAGTGCGTCTCGTATCCAATGATACCGCACCTCAATATGCTTCGACTTTGCATGAAAAGTCGGATTCTTGCTAAGATGAATTGCACTCTGACTGTCGCAGAATAACACAAACTTATCTTGCTTGAGGCCTAACTCGTGTAGGAATTTCTTCATCCACAAGAGTTCTTTGGAAGCTTCAGTTGCTGCAATGTACTCAGCTTCAATAGTGGATAAAGCAACACACTTTTGTAATCTTGATTGCCAAGACATAGCTCCCCCTGCAAACGTCATCATATAACCAGAAGTAGATTTTCTAGAATCAAGATCACCTGTCATATCTGCATCTGTGTAGCCATCCAACACAGGTTCACCACCTCCATAGCATAAACACACTTTGGAAGTGCCTCTGAGGTATCTGAGAATCCACTTCACGGCTTGCCAATGATCTTTACCAGGATTAGAGAGAAACCGACTAACAACTCCAACTGCATGAGCAATATCTGGCCTTGTGCATACCATAGCATACATCAAACTACCAACTGCGGATGCATAAGGAACCTTCTTCATCTCTTCTTTGTCTTTTTCACTTGTAGGACATTGATCAGAACTCAATTTAAAATGAGTAGCAAGTGGAGTAGTAACAGGTTTACAATTGCTCATGTTAAACCTCTCTAACACTTTCTCAATGTAATTGTGTTGAGACAACCACAATCTTTTATTCTTCCTATCACGAGTAATTCTCATGCCCAGAATTTGCTTTGCAGGACCCAAGTCTTTCATTACAAAAGACTTGTTCAAATCTTTCTTTAAAGATTGAATCTTTTTAGTGTCATGACCAACAATCAACATGTCATCCACATATAACAAGAGAATAATATAATCACCATCAGAGAATTTCTTGACAAACACACAATGGTCAGAAGTAGTTTTACCGTACCCATGTTTCTCCATGAAAGAATCAAATTTCTTGTACCATTGTCGGGGTGCTTGCTTGAGCCCATACAAGCTTTTCTTCAATTTACACACAAGCTGCTCTTTACCTTTGACTTCGAAACCCTCTGGTTACTCCATATAGATCTCTTCCTCCAAATCACCATGAAGGAATGCAGTTTTCACATCAAGTTGTTCAACTTCTAGGTTCAAGCTAGCTGCTAACCCAAGCACAACTCGGATAGAGGACATCTTCACCACAGGTGAAAAAATTTCATCAAAGTCAATACATTTTCTCTGATTAAAACATTTCACAACCAATCTTGCTTTGTATCTTGGTTGAGAACTATTCTCTTCTGCCTTTATTTTGTATACCCATTTGTTCTTGAGTACTTTTCTGCCATTAGGCAACTTAACCAAATCAAATGTGTGATTCTCATGCAAGGAATTCATCTCTTCTTGCATGGCCTTCAACCACTTTTCTTTATCAACATTTGCAATAGCTTCTTGATAGTACTCTGGCTCTCCACTATCAGTGATCATCACATACTCGTGTGGAGGATATCTTTGAGAAGGTTGACGTTCTCTAGTAGATCTTCTCAACTCAAACTCGTCTGGTGGCTCAGCTGGTACCTGCTCATCTTGGTGAGGTACATGATCATCAGTTACATTCTCATCATCTACCTGTATATCTCCCCCATCAACAAAAGTTTCTGCAGGGGCATAGGCGCAACATCAATGTAACTTCTAGAATTTGGTTTCTGTTTCTCAACTTTATCAAAATCTTCAATAGTCTGGTCTTCAAGAAATATCACATCTCGACTTCTGATAATTTTCTTGTCAACCGGACCTCAGAATCTATAACCAAATTCTTCATCACCATAACCGATGAATATACACTGTTTGGATTTACTATCAAGTTTGGACCTCTCATCCCTTGGAACGTGAACAAAACATCTGCAGCCAAACACTTTCAAATGACGGTAAGAGACATTTTTCCCCATCCACACTCTATTTGGAACATCACCATCAAGTGGAATAGAGGGAGAAAGATTGATCAAATCCACTGCAGTTTTCATTGCTTCACCCCAAAAAGATTTCGATAATTTTGCATGAGAGAGCATACATCTGATTATGTCATTAATGGTACGATTCATTCTCTCTGCAACACCATTATGTTGAGGTGTCTTTGGAACTGTTTTCTCAAACCTGATTCCATGTTCTCTACAATACTCTTCAAACGGAACTCTGTATTCACCACCGTTATCTGATCGAATACATTTCAATTTCCTTCCCTTTTCTCTTTCAACACTTGCATGAAAATGCTTGAAGACTCCAAGTACCTGGTCTTTAGATTTCAAAGGAAAGGCCCACACTTTTCTAGAGTGGTCGTCAATAAAAGTAACAAAATACGATGCACCACCAAGAGATTTACTATCCATCATACAAACATCAGTATGAACTAAATCAAGAATATTTTGCCTCCTATGAGGACCAATATTATGAAAAGAAACTCTATGTTGTTTTCCAGCAAAACAATGAGTGCAAGTTTTTAGAGACGTACCTTTCACAGGAAGAAAATTTTTCTTCGCAAGTATATTGAGTCATTTCTCACTCAAGTGACCAAGGCGCATATGCCATAAATCAGAAGAGGCGTCTTCAATTGCATTCACTTCTTCCTTGCATAGCTTCGTAGGCATCCTATAGAGAGAAGTGGAACTTTGATCCTTTGCAACCACTAGGGACCCTTTGGTGATTTTACATATACCACCACCCCCAAAGTAAGTGTGATAACCCTCAATATCCAAGGCTTTCACCGAAATCAAATTGAAACGAATATCAGGAACATGTCTAACATTCTTCAACTGAAGCTTGCAGCCAATCCCAGTTTCAACCCAAACATCTCCCATACCAATAATTTTACATACTCCTTCATCTCCCATTTTTACCATGCCAATATCACCAACATTATAAGATGAGAAGAAATCACGCCTAGGAGTAACATGATATGAGGCACCCGAATCAATAATCCAAGTTGAATCTTGACATGCAAGGTTTATGGAATTATCATCACAAACAATGTAGACATTACTAACAGATGCAACTGCTGTTGTATCTTTATCATTTTTCTTCTCTTTGTCTTCATCTCTTTCCCTTGATTGATCTCTCTTAAGGAACCTACAATTTCTTTTTATGTGACCTGCTTTGCCACAATGATAACATATCACTTCTTTTCTAGTCCTCGACTTGCTTCTTGACTTGCTACGACTTTCAGAGTTGTCGCGTCTATGGAAGTTTCTAGATTGACTTCTCCCCCGTGACTCTATAACTAGTGCTTTTGACTTTGAGGAAGAACCAATCGAACCACGTTCCTTTCTGCGAGCTTCTTCATTCAACATACTCTCTTTAACTGTTGACATTTTCAGCATTCCACTTGGAGCTGAATTGGTCAATGTCACAACAAGAACTTCTCAATTATCAGGCAAGGAACTCAACAATAACAATGTTTGCAACTCATCATCTAATTTAATTTCAGCGGTTGTCAACTGATTCACTGTATTCTGAAAAATACTCATATGCTCTGCCATTGAATCCCCATCTTTGTATTTCATATTCACCAGCTTCCGAATCAATGATGCTTTATTTTGCACATTCTTTCGTTCATACAACTCTTTTAATTTTTCCCACATCTTGTTAGCATCTATTTCAGTTTCAACATGTGGATATACACTCAGATCCAACCACTGTCTGATCAACGCCACTGCCTTTCTATTCATCTTCTTCCAGTCAGCATCAGATTTATCTGTGGGTTTAGCAGTGTCACCCTCAATAGGATCATACAAATCTTTATTGTATAACATGTCTTTCATGAGAGTCTTCCAAAGTGTGTAATTAGAAGAGTTGAGTTTAATCATATTCGAACCTTTATTTTCCTCCTCCATTTAAATGCACAAATCAAATCAACCGAGCTCTAGATACCACTTTGTTGGGAAAAACCAGAGATAATTAGAAATAACTATCTCAATAATGCGGAATATTTTTTCCCCACCTGTGCAGATAAATGGCCAAACAAAAAATAATAATTGACAGAAAATTAAATGAGACAAACACAATTTTTAACGTGGAAAACTTTCCTCAAATTGAGAGAATAAAAACCACGCGACCTAGTCCAGTAAAAACTTGCACTATAATAATTAATGGGTACGCCAGAGTCTTTCTAATAACAATAGTGAATATCAATCACTCTTCCTAATAACAATAGGGAATATCAATCACTCTTCCTAATAACAATAGGGAATATCAATAACTCTTCCTAATAACAATAGGGAATATCAACCAACAACAATAACCTTACCTTCCACTAAAGTGAGTATACCAAAGTAACTCTCAGAGAAAGTAAAACTACTCAACTGTTACCACCACCGGAACTGAATTCCTTTCTTTTCTCTAGCCGTGCGTGCGTTTACTGTTGTTGTTTTGGTTGTTTGCCTTTTGCGTTTGCCTTAGGGATTTGAGATCCCTTTCCTTCCTTTTATTTTCCTTTACATGGGTCAAGCTCAATAAACCATATATATTTTTTTCATTTTCTTTTATTTCAATAATAATAATAATAATAATAATAATAATAATAATAATAATAATAATAATAATAGAACTAATAAAATTGGTGGGTTCCACTTGGAGAGTGAGCCCACCCAACAGTCATCGTGTCCTTGCTCCGAGATTTATGATGAGACCATTTGCCATATCCTTGGTTGTGACAAATATGTTAGTCGTTGGATGATGGTTTGTTTTTGGCATATTATTGAATCATTGTTTCTAGAGGTTATTCATTTCAAATATATTTTCTTCATGATGTTGCAACAACATTTAGACAACGATAAATAAGTATGAGCTATGACTTTGTCCAACATTAATAGAGAAATAGAAATCAAAAGAATTGGAACATATTGAAGGAGAATTTATCCATAGCTTTGATTCATACGAAGACAATTCTAGCAATTTGGTATTTAGCTTATATTAAGGAAATCAAGCACTTGAGAAAATAGACTAAACAATTCTTAAAAGATATTAACATCACATATTTATTCTAAATTTTAAAACATTAAATATATAGATTATATCTTTTATATATCTAATATTTACTTCATACAAAACTTACAGTAGTTGCATGGTATAATTACTATTAAAACTAGTGATATAAAACTTCTTTCTCTATATCTTATTGTCTCTATAATTATTGTATATAATTATTGCAAATGATTCTCCACGAAATTTTTACACTTATTTTTACATTGATTTTCGAATGTATAGTTTTTTATTTTTTTAAGTAAAATAATGAATAAAAATATAGTTAATCATCTATCCTAATATATATGAATAAAAGTTGATTAAAAAAGTTGATATATTTTATGGAATTTTTACTTATACTTTGCGATAGAGGAAATATAATTTAAAAAAAGTGGCCAACCACGACGAAAGAATGAAGGATCGGCGATCACCGTGGACATGCACATAAAATACACCGACTGAGCTAGTGCAGTAAAACTGAACCAACTCCTCCACTCCACAATGAACTTAAACCCACGCGCCGCCGCCACCACGACCAATGAAGTGATCAAATCAATCCTCAAGTCCCTAGAAGCGGGTCATATCCTAAAAGCCGCATCCATTCTCGTCGCGTTCCCACTACCATTCCCTTTCTCTCTCTACGCCCACTTCTTCCGTCACTGTTCTTCTATAAAAGACATCGTCGCAGCCCGCAAGGTTCAGTTCCACTTAACCACCACATCTCCCAACCCACCCACTTTCCTCCTCAACCGCGCCCTCGAAGCCTATGCTAAATGCTCCTCTCTTCGCGACGCAAGGGAACTGTTCGACGAAATGCCTCAACGAGATGGTGGCTCCTGGAACGCCTTGATCACCGCTTATTCTCGATTGCGGTTTCCAAACGAAGCCCTTTCGTTGTTCCTTTCCATGAATAGGTCTAATGTTCGTGCAAATGAAGTCACCTTTGCAAGTGTTCTTGCTTCCTGTGCTGCTGTTTCTGAGCTTCCTCTCTCCCAACAGGTTCATGGGCTTGTCCTAAAATTTGGTTTTTGTGACAATGTGATAATTGGAAGTGCCTTTGTTGATGTTTATGCTAAATGTGGGGTTATGCTTGATGCTCGCAGGATGTTTGATGAAATTCCTCTTCGCAATGCTGTCACTTGGAATGTTATTGTGAGGCGGTATCTTGATGTTGGTGATGCTAAGGAAGCTGTTTTGATGTTCAAGCGTATGTTTTCTGCTAGAGTTAGGCCTTTGAATTTTACATTCTCTAATGCTCTTGTTGCTTGTTCCAGTAGGAGTGCACTTGAGGAGGGGATGCAAATTCACGGGGTTGTTGTGAAATGGGGACTCCATGAGGATAATGTTGTTTCGAGCTCACTTATCAAAATGTATGTCAAGTGTGGTGAATTGGAGAATGGTTCTAAGGTTTTTCATCAGCTTGGTTCAAAAGATTTGGTGTCTTGGACTTGCATTGTGTCAGGGTATGCAATGAGTGGGAAAACTTGGGAGGCAAGAAAGCTTTTTGATGAGATGCCTGAACGAAATGTGATCTCATGGAATGCTATGTTGGCGGGGTATACTCGATTCTTTAAATGGTCTGAGGCATTAGATTTTGTTTGTTTAATGCTTGAGAATGTTAAGGACGTGGATCATGTCACTCTTAGTTTGATGATAAATGCGTCTGCGGGCCTTTCTGATCATGAAATGGGGAAACAGCTTCATGGCTATGTCTATCGACATCGTTTCCATTCAAACCTTATGGTCGGCAATGCCCTTCTTGACATGTATGGTAAATGTGGGAACTTGAACAGTGCCAGAGTTTGGTTTCACCTGATGAGTAATTGGCGTGACAGGGTTTCTTGGAATGCTTTATTGGCAAGCTGTGGTCATCACCATTTAAGCGAGCAAGCACTAACAATGTTTTCAGAGATGCAATGGGAGACAAAACCAAGCAAGTATACTTTTGGAACCCTTTTGGCAGCTTGTGCAAATACTTTTGCTCTCCACCTTGGTAAACAAATTCACGGATTCATCATTAGACATGGATTTCAGATAGATACTGTAATCACGACTGCTTTGATTTACATGTACTGTAAATGCTACAATCTAGAGTACGCTGTTGAGGTTCTGAAGGGGGCCGTTTCTAGGGATGTGATCATGTGGAATACCTTAATTTTGGGGTGTTGTCACAATCATAGGGGACGAGATGCACTTGAACTTTTTGGGATAATGGAAGCAGAAGGCATCAAACCAGACCATGTGACTTTTGAGGGCATTCTTCTTGCTTGTGTTGAAGAAGGCCTTGTTGAGTTTGGCACCCAATGCTTTAAGTCTATGAGCAATGAATACCATGTCGTGCCTCGGCTTGAGCATTATGACTGCATGATTGAACTCTACAGTCGGCATGGTTACATGGATGAGCTCGAGAATTTTTTGAAAACTCTGAAAACAATGACAATAGAGCCTACTCTTTCCATGTTGGAAAGAGCCCTTGATGCTTGTCAGAAACATGAGTCTCCAAGTCTGGAAGAATGGATTGCTGAAAAAATTAATGAATTTGAACATTAATTGATTCAAACATGCAAAATGCATGCATCATAGCCAGGGAGTTTATCTTTGTTTTTGGCACACCTGTTTTAAGACTGATAGCAAGTATACAATGGAATATGACAATAATCAAGGTCCTGTCTGTAATGATGACAATTAGATTAGTACCTTGATGTGCTGCTACAGGTGACTAGTATATGCAAAATGCAATTGCAGTGAGCAGGACATTTTCTGGTTTTGCTGAAAGACAATGGGCAGGATTTAAGGTGTACAAGGAGTAGTCTATTTTTGATGTTGCAATCATATGCAAAGAGGAAGGACAGACTGCACTTTTACCACAATATTGCCAATTGATAATGGCTTTGAGGGACAGTTAGCAGACTATGAATTCATGATTCATTTGAGGAAATTAGTTAACAGCAAAAAATAAAATAAAATAAATTTGGGGAGTATCCTATCTGGGAAAAACCTGATTAATGTTTGTATAATAAGCACACATGAAGCCTTTTCTGCTTGGGAATTGAGTTTTGATGAAGTCATAATTCATAACTGTTTGGAACTGCAAGTATAGACTGTGATGGATAATTTGTCTTAAGAATTTGGATTGGGCCCAAATCAATTCCACAAAATCGGCTTGTAAGTTGAGGGATGTCCACCACTTAAACCACTATTCAGGCTCAACCAATTATTCAATGTGAGACCCTCAACACACCTCCTCATCCCCAAGACTAGACATCTAAAGCGTGACACAAATGGTTTGATAATGGGTGACCCAACGGATTAGGAAAGACTCTCAAGTCATCTTAAAATTTGAGTCGCGTCTAACTCAACCCCACATAACCGGGATAGTATGGTGAGGGATGCCCACCACTTATAACCACTATTCAGGGCATATCATTACCCAATGTATGACTCTTAACCAATTTGTTAAAAAATGGTAAGGATTGTGTGTCTTGGCAATGGCATGGTGAAGTATGATTGCTACCTCAAGTAACCAAAATTACCCGGTAAGGACCATGTTTAACCACATGTTGGACTTCTCCTCAGCAAGATTTTTAGACAGAAAGCTAATAATCAATTGTTTAATAGGATCCTTTGGTTTATAAACCGTTTTTCTTGCCTGCTGTTCCTTAGTGTGGGTCTTCCACATCCTTCAAGGTGAGCACATTTTGAGTATAACTTATGGTTTCTCAGAAAATGGTTGGTTTATGATATCATTTTCGTACATTGCTAGGAATAGGATCATTGGGGAACCTGTGTTCTCCACCTTTGTGTTGCTTTCTCTCATTGAAACACATTTTTGTTCTTCTCCCAGTATCTGGTACGGAAAAACCTTTGCTTCTTCTTATATCACGATTCCTGTGTGTGCATATTTTTACTTTGATATTTTTTTATTTGTTAGGATAAAAATGATTTTCATATTTTCATTCACAGGTTCTCAATTTCCCAGTTCTTGTCTGAAGACTTCCCAACATGTCCATTTTTCAAGCTCTTATTTGGTGAAGAAATTGATATTACTCTGCATTTTTGTGGCTCTCCATTGTAACTTTTACATAACACTTTTGTGGCATTGCATATTTTGTATGGTTCATATTTGTATTATTTGCTAACTTTTTCCTTTTTTGAGCAGTGTATGAACTTGCATACTATAAAATTGCATGAGTTATCAATGTTCTTTGCGTATTGAAATGAGCCTCTATCTCCGTTGTGTTCTCTTTTTGTTTTGAGATGTTGCAGATACAAATTTATTGTTCCATTTCAGCTATGGAGCCAAAGATAGTTGTATCTCCACCAATTACAAATATTCAGGTATTTGTTCAACCTTCTTTTTAGAGAAATTTGTATGAGTTTAATTTATTATTTAACTATATATTCAAGAATAGAATACAAAACCGAAGATCTGTTATGTTTCACAGTTTGTGCATTTCAGAGTTTTCAACATCTTTCCTGGAACAGATATTATTTAGGTATTATTAACCCTTCTTTAAGAGGCTTTATGCCATTCTGATCCTTAATGACTGAAATACTTGGGTTGATTACCTCAGGCAGCATATGTAGCTCGCAAAGAGCCAATAAAAGTAGTAAATGTAACCAGTCCAAAACCATATTTAGTTATCAGATTGTATTCTTTCTCTTGATGCAAATAAGGAAGTCTCTTAGAAATATACGAAATTTGGTATCAAAACAAACTGTGTTGATGTACCATAAACTGATAGAAATTACATTATGGCATTAGGATAAAGTATGTTGATGTGTATGATAAACTAATATGGTAACTAACAAAGTAGTGAAAATTTTTAGTTTAGAAATTATAATGATTCAAGTTGCAGTACAATCATTTTCATTTTAGAAATACACAGAGCAAGGTAAATACCTCATTATACATAAAATCATTTTTTCCTTAAATTATAAATGAATCGAACTGAATACCTTTATCCAGGTGCTTACAAATAACTAATTTATATGACTAGAATAAAATCCAGATACTTGTATTTCTTAAATTTTTTTTTACCATTTGCTTCTGCAGGTTTAATTGTTTTGCATTTAATTTGAAGTGCTCAACATTATATTTGGGTCGCTGTTGTTATACTCAGGATTCGGCTCCTTTACTGGCATTGGCAACTTACACACGCCATTATTGTGCCTCTGACGCTCATCTCCAAGGTGGTGCTCTCAAAATGATTGACGAAGAAACGGTATGATCGAGTCATTATTGTGCCTCTGACGTGTTGGTGCTGACATCATCCTTATTTAGCTCTACAAGCTGCCGGATGTTTGTGTGGAGACAGAATTTGTAACAGCTAAATTTGTAATAGTTGATCTCACGAGGAGTTATTAAGACTGAATTTGATCATATCTCAAAGTATATTAGGCCATACTTGATATTTCTTAGTTTACTCGGCAATCATTGCTATCATCAGTGCACTGGCACTGCAGTTTGCCAGTTTATATAGCTAGCAATATCTTACTCTCAATTGGACGTGCTTATTAGGCTAATATCATTAAAGAAAAGTCAATTAACTACACCAAGATTTTTTAAAATTAAGTTACTATTTAAGCTTCCCGAAACATTAATAAACATATCTTTTTCAGTATATTTTCAAACCTTTCTCCTTCAGTTACATGTTTTCAAACTACTCAAAAGTATCTCAGTGGCAAACATGTTTTTGCTATCTATCATTACTCCCTTTTATCACCTTTACAGTTTTTTTTCTTTCCTATAGATGTGATAGTTATACTTACTATTAAAAATTCACATACAGTTGAAAAGTCTCGGGGTTCAAATTTTGGGACATGATGTCTAACTTAACAATATTGACATTTGTTAGTTGAATTAATATTTAAGAATCATTTTTACGTTTTTTTTTATTTCAATTGTCAATTTGAAAAATTCTTGTGACGACAATAATTAATGGTAAAGTGCAAATTGAGAACTAAGTTTTGTTTTCAACTAGAAATGTTTTAAAATCGTTAACTCTTTCTTATTATAGTATGGTTATATATATGATTATAAAATAAGAATAAAAACCAAACACATAAAAATTTAATCAAAGATAAATAATTATTTTGGTTTTTAAATGTGTGAGACGTTATCACTATATTATTTGAACGGAAATGGACTCTCTCATGTATAATTTACACACGATGGGTAATGCGATCTTATTCTATTTAATGAGAAAAAAATACATTAGAATTTTTTTTAATGGTTATAAATGACACTTTGCTCTTTCTTGTGTAAATTATGAGATTATCCATTCTCTTTTTGAATGTATTGAATTGTAAATGCATTTTCAAATATCTTATTTTTTTAATAATTTTATGGTATAAGTTGATAAAAAAAATACATTATGACTAAATTAATTAACTAAAAAGATATTTGAGAACTAAAATAAATAACAAAATATTGATTTAAGGATATTAATTTTTATAATTTTAAGGGGTATTTGTTTTAAGTTTTCTAAATTTATTCCAAGCAATAATAAGTTTTCAAGGAATACAAGAATGAGAATTCTATTCGAAAGTAAATTTACAAAAAAAAAAAAATATTTGATTAATATTTATAATATTCCTCGGAATCATTGTAAGAGTGATGTTTATGGGTTACACTAAAATTATTCCCACATCCATAGTAATCCAGTTTCCCACCTCTCGTTTGAGTATAATTTGATGAAAACTTTTATATCTAGAAATAATTTTGGTTTAAACTTGTAACAAACATAGGTATATTTATTTTCTACTCATATATTTCCAGGAATATCATTTATAGTTATAGAGTTGAAACAAATATCCCCTGATAGATTCAAAGAAAATCACATTCCCCTCAGACAATTACAACTTTCATGACCATTCAAGGGTAGTCAAAATGAGTACCTATTAATGGTACAACCTAGTTAGTATGTTTCAAAGCACGCCAGTTTCGTTGGAGAAACACAAATTTAAACTACTCACTACTTCCCTAGAGCATCATCTATTCCCCTTAAATTTCTTTTATGAATTTTATTTTTATGTTTGAAAGCAGCTTTATTGGATATTTTCGTAGAGTCATAATCCAAATTTACACCTTGGTCTTTAGTTAAAGTCTCATTTTAGTGACAGTGTTTCCGCCAATCCATTATAAAATCAATCAATTAATCCAACTTTACATAGTCTCAGGCGTTAGCCGTGAAGGGAGTGTAAGAAAGGCTATATTTTAAACACACAGATAATGATAATGAAGAAGAATGGACAAGGGGTGTAAATGGAGTTGCATGGCGTGTGCCGCACGCTTCGCGAAGCGAGACAACTCCACCTGACTTTACTCAAAACTGGTACTCTGCATTCATCCGTCATCACCACCAACCGCCTTCTACAATTATACTCCCGCCGCGGCTCTCTTCAAGATGCATCCAAACTGTTCGACGAAATGCCGCAAACCAACCCTTTCTCGTGGACCACCCTCATCGAAGCTCACATCAACTCAGGCAACACGCACAAGTCACTGCAATTGTTTCACGCCATGCCCCACAAAACCCATTACTCATGGAACCTCCTCATTTCAACGTTTTCCAAATCTGGTCACCTTCAACTTGCTCACACTCTCTTCAACGCCATGCCTGTGAAGAATCCCCTTGTTTGGAATTCCATTATTCATGGTTATTCTCGACATGAGTATCCCAGAAAAGCTCTGTTACTCTTTAAGGAGATGAATTTGGACTCCTCAGAAACTGTGCACTGCGATGCGTTTGTGTTGTCAACTGTTTTCAGTGCATGTGCTGATTTGTTTGCTCTTGATTGTGGGAAACAAGTTCATGCGCGTGTTTTCGTTGATGGTTTTGAATTCAAACTTGATAAGGTCTTGTGCAGTTCGATCGTTAATTTTTATGGGAAATGTGGTGATTTGGATAGTGCTGCTCGTGTTGTGGGTTCTGTGAATGAAGTTGATGACTTTTCTTTATCTGCTTTGGTATCAGGTTATGCAAATGCTGGTAGAATGAGAGATGCAAGAAGAGTTTTTGATAACAAGGTTGATCCTTGTGCTGTGCTGTGGAATTCGATTATTTCGGGTTATGTGTTCAATGGTGAGGAAATGGAAGCATTGGCTCTCTTTAACATGATGCGTAGGAATGGTGTTTGGGGAGACTTCTCTGCTGTTGCAAACGTTTTGAGTGCTGCTAGTAGCTTGCTCAATGTTGAACTTGTTAAGCAAATGCATGATCATGCTTGTAAAATTGGGGTGACTAGTGATATTGTGGTTGCTAGTGCTCTGCTTGGTGCATATTCTAAATGTAAACACCCTCATGAAGCTTGCAAGTTGTTTGGTGAGATCAAAGTCTATGATGCAATCTTGCTTAATACTATGATTACTGTCTACAGTAACTGTGGAAGAATTGAAGATGCAAAGTGGACTTTTAACACGATGCCTAATAAAACATTGATTTCATGGAATTCAATATTGGTTGGCCTCACTCAGAATGCGTGTCCAAGTGAGGCGTTGGATATTTTTTGTAGGATGAATAAGCTGGACGTGAAAATGGACAAGTTTAGCTTTGCCAGTGTTATCAGTGCTTGTGCTAGTAAATCATCTCTTGAACATGGTGAGCAGGTTTTTGGTAAAGCTATCTCTTTGGGGCTTGAATCTGACCAAATCATTTCTACATCCCTTGTTGATTTTTATTGTAAATGTGGTCTTGTTGAGATGGGACGAAAAGTTTTTGATGGAACGATAAAAACTGATGAAGTTTCATGGAATACAATGCTGATGGGATATGCAACAAATGGATATGGAATAGAAGCACTGAGCCTTTTTAATGAAATGAGGTATAGTGGTGTGAGGCCTTCTGCTATTACTTTTACCGGAGTTCTTTCAGCATGTGATCACTGTGGTCTGGTCGAAGAAGGAAGAAATCTGTTCCATACTATGAAGCATGAATATGATATAAATCCAGGGATTGAACATTACTCTTGCATGGTTGACCTCTTTGCCAGAGCTGGTTGCTTTGGGGAAGCAATGAATCTTATTGAAGAGATGCCTTTTCAGCCTGATGCAAACATGTGGTTATCGGTATTAAGAGGCTGCATATCCCATGGAAACAAGACTACTGGAAAGATGGCTGCAGAGCAAATTATTAAGCTGGATCCTGAAAATCCAGGTGCTTACATACAATTGTCTAATATACTTGCAACTTCCGAGGACTGGGAAGGATCAGCACAAGTAAGAGAGTTGATGAGATATAAGAATGTTCAGAAGATTCCTGGTTGTAGTTGGACAGATTGTTGAATGTGAAACTCTGCAGAGTTTCTTAGTTCCAGGTGAAGATTAATGAACCTGAGGAGGACAACTCATATGCTTGGGATCACCATTAAGCTTTCAAATTTTTTTCTGGATTATTTTCAGCACCAACTAACCAATTTAAAGAGAATGAAGGGCTAAAAATGGCTTGAGTTGGGTTGATACTGTTTTTTGCCAACAGTAATGTAAATTCTCTAGCAGTAATGTAAACGCCTTGAGTGTAGGATAATAGGCAGCAAAAGTTTGAAGTTTTTTGGTGCATATGCATCATATTATTTGCCGCAGGTGACAGAAATTTAAGCAACATAAAAAAGAATGTTATGTTGTCTACGCTAAGCCTGAAGTTTGATACTTGTATAGAGATCAATCCCAAGATTCATTTTATGTAGTGCAGTTATTGACAGGAAGGTATTTTGATGTTCAGAAATCTAGTTGGTTGGAATTTGGAACCAAGCCTCAATTCTGACTTACATGGCACATTTGGAATTATCTGCAAATGCCCTTGCAGGTTGTGTTGCTTAATACTACTGCTATCTATTATGAGGCAAAAGTTTTGGGATGCAACTTGCAAGCCTCCCTAGGATTGCACCAGTAGTTGGGAGAAAATGTTGAAGTTAAGGAACGAGGATAAAACATTCTTGTTTGAAATTGCATGACTGCTTTAATTTTTCTGTCCAATAATCAATTTCATATTTAAAGGCTTGTGAGCTGTGATGGTTGGACCCTCTAGTCGAGGCGTATCTGATCAAGAAGGGCAATGACTCCAAAAGGGCATATTCTCCTTTATTTTGCCCACAGATTGTGAAAAATAGTAGAAAAATACCATATTAATCGGAGGCATATTTACAGAGATACACATTCTTTCTTATTTTCTACTCAAATAAATAAGAGGAGATGTATTATTTTTTACTTTTCTTTCATTCTTTTTAACTTATTTTTATTCATTCATTTGATGGAGAAATAATGCAAGAAGCGTTGCTAGCATACCTTTATTAGGAACTACCAATAGCATGGTACAAAATTATTTGGAGTCAATAAACTAATTACTAAGATGCATATTTATTAACAAACATGATGTGGCATGATACTTGGATATGTAATTAGACTTAAAAGTTTGATCTCTTACTTTCGTGGAGGACACATTGTGAATTTAATTATCGTGTAAAAAGTTTTACATTATTAATATATCACAATCATACATATTTGTGACTTTAAAAACAATTATAATAAAAGTTAAATATTTTTAATGATCTAATAATTATAATTGATTGATTATATTGAAATTGTATTTAAATTAAATTATATTTTAAAGTTAATAACTATGCACTTAAGTTTACATAATTTTTACACAACATATTTGTGATTTTGGGAGGACTTTGTCACATGTGAAGGTGTGTACTTGCACACCTACGCTTATTTTGACAATTTTAAATTATTAATGTGCTCGGGTAAGATCACAAAATTAAATGTATAGTATTTGGAAACACATAAAAGATAATTTTTATTTTAATAGTAAAAAAAAATTAATTTTACCTTTTTTTGACGTTTAAAAAAAGTGTTTTTTATGTGTATGTTCTTTAACATTATATATTTCGTCTTGTGACCATACAAAACTAACTGTTGTGTACATTGTTTCTTAATTTAATATATATTACAATATTATTCAAATAAGATATTATAATTCATAATATATATCACTAAATTTTCATATAAAATGTCATTACAATATAATTTTTTTGGGTGACTGTATTTTTTGGATGAATGAGTTTTGCAATATCAAATATACTAATTACTCCTAAATTCTTAAATAAATGAACTAGCATTGTTTGAAGATTTAGATTATCAAAAGTTTGTTTTTGGGCGGGAGCTAGGCAAAAGCTTGAGTGGCCAAACTTTGCAACCCCTGTTCAACTCCAGTTAATGGATACTAAGCATCTAGCTATATTATAACTAATAGTTATTAGTTGGAATTTAGAATTTAGAACACCATTCATCATTTGCATGTACACATTTTTTAAGCAAACACACTCTCCTCACTCGTCACTTTCTTATTGTTCTTTTCTTCTACACCACTGTTTATCTCATAAATCTCCTAACTTTCTCAAAACCGTGCATGCCTGTTTCCTCAAATTGGGTCTTAATACCTATACCTACTTGGGTAATCGCAGTATTGATCTTTACACCGAGTTCGGCCACATTAATGATGCCTTGAAGGTGTTTGATGATATTTCTTACAAGAACTCCACGTCCTGGAACATTTGTTTGAAAGGGTTGGTTAAAAGTGGCCAGCTTGGTAATGCCTGCCACATGTTTGGTGAAATGCCTGTTAGAGATGTTGTTAGTTGGAACACCCTGATTTCGGGTTATGCTTCTTATGGGTTTTCTAGTCATGCCTTGGAGCTTTTTGTTGAAATGCAAAGTACTGGTGTGAGACCAAGTTGGTTCACTTTCTCCATTTTAACATCGCTTGTATCAAGTCCTTGTCATGCTAAGCAGGTTCATGGTAGGATGATCAGAAGTGGAATGGATTTGTCTAATGTGGTGCTTGGAAATTCATTGATAGCTATGTATGGAAAGCTTGGTCTTGTTGATTATTCTTTTCATGTGTTTTTTACTATGAAGCAGCTTGATGTTATATCTTGGAACTCTCTGATTTGGGCCTGTTGTAGAGCTGATTGCCAAGAGCTGGCTCTAGAGCAGTTCTGTTACATGAGAGCTGCGGAGTTATTACCCGACCAGTTTACGTGTTCAATATTGATGAGTGTATGTTCTAACTTGCGAGATTTGGAAAAGGGTAAGCAAGTTTTTGCCTTTTGTTTCAAGGTGGGATTTGTTTATAATAGCATTGTATCAAGTGCTGCTATTGATCTCTTTTCCAAATGCAACAGATTGGAGGATGCTGTGCGGCTCTTTAAAGAACATGAACAATGGAATTCAGCTCTATGCAATTCCATGATTTCATGTTATGCTAGACATGACTTGGGAGAAGATGCTCTGCAACTTTTTGTGCTGACCTTGAGGAAGAATATCATGCCAACGGAATACACGGTTAGCTGTCTTCTGAGTTCTGTTACCATTTTCTTGCCAATAGAAGTGGGTAATCAAATCCATGCTTTGGTCCCTAAATTGGGTTTTGAGTCAGATACAGTTGTTGTCAGTTCACTTGTTGATATGTATGCTAAATTTGGATTTATTGATGATGCCTTGTATATCTTCAATGAAATAAAAACAAAAGATTTGGTAACATGGAACACTATAATGATGGGACTCTCTTACAATGGAAAAGTGTCTGTGACCATAGACCTCTTCAAGGAATTGGTAAGAGTAGGAACATCACCTGATCGAATAACATTTGCTGCAGTTCTTCTAGCATGCAACTATGGGAATTTGGTTGATGAAGGAATTAAAATATTTTCCCTAATGGAGATGGAATTTGGAATAAAACCAGAGGAAGAACATTACTCATATGTTGTGGAGATGTTATGTAGAGCTGGTAAGCTCAAAGAAGCCATTGCCATCGTGAAAAAAATGTCGTACAGAGCTACCTTCGACATATGGAGGTCAATTCTTTTTGCTTGTGCAGTATATGGAGATTTGCAAACTATTGAAATAGTTGCAACGAAAATACTGGAGAGGGCACCAAAGACAACCTTACCTTACTTGGTATTGGCTCAGGCATATCAGATGAGAGGCAGATGGGAGAGCATGGTTCGAGTGAGGAAGGCTATCAAAAATAGAGGGACCAAAGAGTTCACTGGATGCAGTTGGGTTGGAATAAAAAACCATGTATATACTTTTGAATCAAATCAATTACAGCATTATGGTGGCAAGGATCTTTATCTGCTATTGAATTTACTGGCTTGGGAGATGGAGACTGAAGGATCTTTATGTGCTATTAATGTCGTGGACTGGATAAAATTTGTAATGCAGTAGTTACAAAATACAGATTACATCAACTTTTTTATTTTAGTATTCCAAAGGAAATTATTTCATGGTAGTATCCAGTAACCACCATGCTTATCAAACCAAGTTTCAAGTTGTAAGATATAATTCATAAAGGTATGACTTTTAAGGAAAAACGCGTGACATATGTATAATAAAAGCTGATATGTTGTATACAAACTTTATAATTCAAGATTTAAGTCATAATTTGTAGCTAGCTACACAATAGTTTTTGATAATTTGATTATAATATGATGGTAGTTAATTTTAATTAGTGGGGTTGGTTCAAGAATGGGAATTATTTTACAAAATTATCTTTTGTTATTGGTATGAGAAAAAGAAGAGAGATAATGATAAACATCAATGTTTTATTGATATTTGTAATACCAATTATAATTTGGGACAAATTTTTTAGTCAAAGTAACTTATAAATTGAGGGAGTACTAACATGATTTTTTTTTTTTAAAATAGTGAGTAATAAGTAACTTTTATAGACACTTTTTCTTCAAAGGAATTCCATTAAAAAAAAAAAGACAGAGCCAGATAGAGAGCACCACTGACCCAATTCACAATACAGAAAAGATTTTAGCCTCGATATTTTTTCTACCCTATCGAAAAATTTAAAAGTGTATTTTATACGTTTGAATTAGTCAATTCAAATGTGTATTTTTGTGCATTTTAAAATATTTAGAGACAGAAAAAAAATACACATGACTGTTTGATACGCATGATATGATAGAAATATGATATAATATAAAGTTGAATAAAGATATAACAGGATAAACATTATATTTGATATATATCTCATCAATATAATATATATATATATTATATTTTAAATATTATAAATTAACAAAAAAACACTAAAAATATTCAATAAGTAATGAAATAATATTATATTTAAAACTATCTATTAATACTATTAATAAACAATTTATTTTAAAAAAAAATCACGAGTAACTAAATAATTCTATTTTATTTGTTAGAATATAAATAAAATTATGATATATATTATTTTAAAATTTCAATCAATTTTCATATTTTTATAATTTCGAATGTTAATTTATTAAATTATATAAAAAGACAAAACTATCCTTGTGATAACATTTTTTAAATTAATTATTAATATTTTATTTTTAAGTTTAAGATCCAATTATATTAATTATTTTTATATTTATATTTAATTAAATTTACATTTTTATATTTTAAAATATATTTTATAAATTATTCTTATCATATCTTGTTTTTACTTCAGCTCATATTCAGAACAAAAATTTTAATTAAAAAGACATTATAATAACCACTTAATTCAACATGATAACTTATTTATTTGTATAGTATATTTTCATCTCTAAAGAAATCAACCTAAATTTCGACTAAAAAAATATAAAACACTGAGAAGACAACAGTGGTATTGGAGGGTAACTAAAACCTCTAGACACCGACTAACTAACTAAGAAGCAAAGCAACAATAAAAAACAAGAAACAATAATAGATGTGGTCCAAAAACTAAATGACAGAGATTAAGAGGATAGGGAATTTAATTCCCACCACCCACCTACTGACCAGCCAAGAAACCATCAGCGTCTCGAGAAAAACGGACTCTATTAAAGGTACCAAAACGGACTCTATTAAAGGTACCAAAATCTTTGCTTTTGTATATTGAACTAATCTGATTTGGGTTGTTGATGTATATAAATTGTAGGATGTTGATGTATAATTTTTTTTTCAAAATATCTCGTGCGATTTCTTTATTAATAGTGCAGTTCTTTATTTTTTCTATTTAATTATTTATTTAATTTTAAATAATAATTTAATTATTTATATCTTAAAATATTAATAATATTTTTTTAGATAAATTAAGAAAACTCATCACCATCTTTAAATAAAAATAAAAAAATTCATTAATAATTTCAATAAAATTAGATTTTCATCAAATTCAAATATTCAAATAAATTCATATTTTCATCTCGAACAACAATAACAACATTAAATTCATCAACTAAAAAATTCACAATTTAAAATTTGATCTCTAAATCACTAAGACAATATATTCTTTTTTCTATCATTCTTCAAATCAAATCCCTAATCTAAATATTAAAATGTAAGTTCTTTATTTGATAAATTTGATATTGTTGTTGGAGATGAAAATGTGAATTTTTTTGACATTTAAATTATAAATTTAATGAAAATCTATATTTTGTTAAAAATGGTAACTAATTTTTTAGTTTTGTTTAAATAAATATTCTGAATTGATTTATATAAAAATAATAATATTGTTGATATTTTAAAAGATAAAACAAAAAATTATTACTTAAAATTAAATAAATAATAAATTAAATTAAATTAAATTTTTATTTGAAATTAAATTAAAAGACAACATAATTTATTTTGTTTATTTTATTTTTTACCTTAGGTTGATGTATAAATTGTTATTTAATTTAGTGAGAAAAAAATGCACGTGTAAGCTAATTTTCCCCTAACATCTAATTAGGGCCTTGGACAAGGTATTTCAACGTCCTCAATGCCACAATTGACCTAAATATTTGATATCATGAAAAATAAAGAAAGACAATAACACAATAAATGATATCTCAGTGATATATTAAAAACATAAATTACAAAGAGAAAATGAGGAGTCAAACAAATGTATAAAATTTAAGGTTTAATCGTAATTTTAGTCATTTTTATTTTTACTGATTTGTGAAATTAGTCCTCCTATTTTAAAAGTCGACAGTTTTGGTCCATATTTATTATTTTTTAAAACGTGAAATGTTTTAAATAACGTGACATATGATATGATAATGTAAAAAGATTAACACTTATAAAATTGGAATAAAACACAGTAAAAATTTAGTTTTTAACTTCGAAATTTTTTCATATTTTTAATTTAATTAATGACATATGAATAGTTAATGGATCTATATGATTTTATATCATAGAATTGTATCTCACGTCATTAAAAATATATCAATTCCACATTTTTTAGTTCAAAAATCTGACAGAGGGACCAAAACTGTCGACTTTTAAAATAAGGGGACCATTTCCATGAATTGGTAATAATAGAGGGATTAAAACTGCAATTAAGCCAAAATTTAATGTGTTCAAATATTTCTCTCTTCTACAATGAGTAACATTTTAGTAAAACATAACTGTCTTAAAATGAATATCATTTCTAATTTTCAATACAATTTTAATCATTTTTTGTATATTATCTTTCAACGATTAATATATATATAATTTTCAAAATATTATTATAATTTAAATTGATAATAATAAAAAATTCACTAATAATTAAAGTAATATTTTATTTTCTAACTATTATATTTCGTACAAAAATCTTAAATAATCAAGAATGTGAGACGTTTTTTTTTTTTACATTTATATTCTCCTTTTGTTTAAAATTTTCCATTATACCCTACACTTAAAAATTATATATATCAAAATATTGTACTTTTTTTTACATTTAGAAATCGCATCCCCGCACTGTTACTATATGAATGATATATATATATATTTTTTTGCAGTAGGAGTATAATCTTTTAATTTTTTATTTTAACAAAGGAATACTTATTAATTTAATAAATAAAAAATAATAAAATATTTTAAAAAACAAAATTTTATTAATAAAATCAAACAAACTACACGCGGTTGAGTAGATATGCCAAAATAATAACGTGCTATATTATTTTAAAAACTCACTTCTATTTTGCAGATAAATTAGCAATTTAATTTAATTTTATTAACAACTCCCTCGTATTAATATAATTTACTTTATTATTATTATTATTTTATTTATTTATTAGATTCGGAGAAAAAATATGAAAAAATTATTAACAAAATAGAATTAAGTTGCTAATTATTTACAAAATAAGAGGAAATTATTAAAATAATATAGCACATTATTTGTTTTGACACACCTACTTAATCGCATTAATTTTAATGTATTTTTTTCTATTAAATATATTTTGTGTAATTTTATTAATATATATTTATTTTTTAAATATTTTTATTTATTAAATTAACAATTATTATTTTATTAAAATAAAAAATAAAAAATTAAAAGATCGTAGATAATCAGATCTTGAAGATGTCACGTTTTACTGGAGAAAGATAAAATATCTTAATATATAATTTTTAATATAGAATATAACGGAAAACTTTAAATAAAAATAGATAAAAGATAAAGAAAAACTGTGAGTAGAAGGTAGTAAGAATTATTTTTAAAAGAGTAAATTTAGAAGTTGGAATTACACTAATGATTTGATAGTGAAGGAGACGATTTGAAGATGTACCGTGTAGTTATGGTAACTCGGAAAGCAATAAAGATAACAACAATACATGGAACCGACGTGGTGGTATCCCATGATGGGAAGGATAAGTAACACTCAACACAGGTAGAAAACATTTTCTATATATATATATATTTCCATCAAAAATAAAAATAAAAGGTTTTCTATTAACTCACGACATAACTCCACCACGTCCTTGTTGTCACCAGAAGAGTAGATACAAGACAAGACAAGTAATGTACTAAGATAAGAAAGTTTGGGGAGTAATGTCACTTTGTCCTTTTCCATACCCATACCATACCATACCCATCCACGTTTATATTATCATCATCATTATAGCTTACTTTTTTTAGCTCCTTCATTTCTCTGTGAATATTGTTTGTTCTTCATTCATAGTGATGGCAGGCTTGTTATTTGGAAGGTCTAGGAACTTAGTTCAGAATAAGGTGCAGAGGTTTTTGTTAACAACTTCTCACCCATTTATTGCATCACCGACTAATAATTTACCTACCGTTTCCAATTTCTCGCGTTATGAATCCACCAAAGCTCAGGCACAGTTGGATTTGCAGCGCCATGATGATGATCAGGTATATATATATATGCATGTATTTTTCACTTCGATATTTTTAATTTTAAAATAAAAATAAAAATAAAATGCATGCATGTATTTTTCAATTGGATTTCTACGGCATCCTTCCTATGGTTTTAGTTTTTTGTGTACAAATTATATATTGATTATGAAAATAGCTTAAACTTATCCAAAGTTCCTCAAATCAGCAACATTTATGATTGTTGTGAAAATATTTTAAAATATATCATTAATCATATTTTATCATATAAATATTTGATGAATATTAAAAAAATGACTTTATAATGTGATTTATTTTTATATATATGTGTGTAAAAAAAGTTACATAGAAAAACTTTCTTTTATTTGGTAAAAATTTCCAGCATGTTTCCTCTTCTTGTTCTTGTTTTGTTTTCTTGACAATGTCTTGTCTAACTTATTATGCAACAGTTGTTTTAAATATATGCAATATTTATGGTGTTTATTATTTACTGGCGTTCAGTCGGATACTCATGTCTGTCAGTCGCTTTTCCATAAATAATATTTCTAATTTAATTTTCTGAATTTTAAATAATAATTGAAAATGAGAAAATTAAATAAAACCGGAAGCGTAAAATAAAATTTATAAAATATGTTCGCAAAAGAATAAAGAAGAGAAAGTAAGTTTATAGGATTGATGGTACTTACCACTAAGATGAACTCATAGAAGTTAGATGAAAATTTTAATTAATTAGTATGAATAATATAATTAGAAATAAAATAGGCTACACTAAACGGCTATCTTTCTATTATTAGTAAGAAGCATTGATTATTAGAATAGATTATAAAAGAATACGAGTTCAATTGCTCTTGTTGATGTGACAATTTTTTATGGGTAATTTGTAAGTATATTTGTTAGGTTTTTTGAGCTTTGAGACTTGCTCAGCATAAACACAACTCTTCTAAACTTTATTTTATAAAAAAAAGATTAATCGAAGAAATATTTTTTAATCATTTTGATTTAACATTTTTTTAATTTATCTTCTAAATATTATTCTTGCAATCACTAGATATATTTATTAGTGTAAAATTAAATTAGAAGCTTATCTAGTTATCCAATTAAATACGTGGGCAAAGGGTCTTATCTTTTGATTCAATCATTTAAAGGGTATTAGGTTTTGTTTTGGATATTGTCGTAGCCTTCTTTTTGAACTATTTTACCTAATTTAATTCAATTAAAGGGTCTTAGCCTTCCTTTTTGACGATAGAAAAAGGGATATTGGCTTAATATATAGGATTTGCTCTAATCCTTTACTTAGGAGGTATAGTATTCCTAGTTCTTCGAGCTAAGCGGGGCCTAATATATAGGATTTGATCTAATCCGACCCATCATAGTATTTTCCTATCTTCCTTTCTTTCTCAAAGTCGAACAACCTCCAAAAATGGATCAGTTAATTTATCACTCCTCAAACGATGATAAAATAATATATCTTGAAACAATGCACTAATTTTTTTGTTAAACAATACACTCGTGATAAACAAATAAATTTATTTTATTAAAGAGAACACCAAACCAAGATAAAAACAATCAATTTCACGTTAAAACGATAAACAACACAATTTTATTCAAACAACGAAATCCTATGTACAATATTATACTTGTAAAATTAAATTTATATGATAACTATTTATTTAAATAAAATGAAAGAATGCAATGACTTATAACAGTGATTATTAAAACAAAAATAGTCTTGTAGTACCGTTCTAAATATTGATGGAAGAACGATAAATGAGGGGACAAGATTTATGTTGACGCGCAACTACTTTCTGTCTTTCTCCCACCAAATGTAGGCCCTCCGTATTTTTTTATACTAAAAAGGATAAAAGTATAAGTACTAATTTCAATATCAAAGCTAATTTATTTTCTAATAATAGTGATATAGAATTTATGATATTGTTACCATTTATATCTCGATTGCAATTTTGATTATTCATGACATGAATTAATTTTCTTTATGTAGAAAAAAAATGCAGCAATGAATATTTAAGAAATAATTTTGAAAAGATAAAAAAATGTATTCAGATTATTAAAGTGAAACTTTCTTGAAAACGTAAGATTCATTATGTCATATCCATGAATAAAAGTCACTCCCCTCTATTATAAATAGAGACCTATGGAGATGATACTTCCTTATTTTTTAGTAGTCACATGGAGAGTAAGGTATCTCGTTAGTGCTATGTTAGTGGAGGTTTCATGTTCGAGTTCGGTGGTATTTTTGGAAGATATAAATGTAAAAACTATTATAAATGGTCTTTGAGTCTAAATGTATTTCTTATTTTAGACTGAGCTATGATTTTTCTATCTTAAACTTTTATATATAAAAAGAGGGAATGTAGATGTATTCCTAACTTGGGTAATTTGGTATGAGAGAAATATGAAGGTGAAAAATAGTAAAATGAAAAAGAGCAAAAAAATAACAATTTTTTTTTATTGACATATAGAAAAAATAAAAAATAAAAACTAAATAAGTGTGGGACCTACACCTTCTTACTTAAAGATACACCTTCTTACTTAAAGACAAAAGAATTGATTCTTCTTTTGTATTTTCTTTTTTTAACTTCTCTTCTCACTTTATTTTTTCACGTTAGCATTGGTTTTTTTCTTTCACGTTAGCACTTGTTTTTAAGTGAAGTTGTTGCACTTGCACTTTCTTACCTTCTTTTAAAAGTTTGGATTTCTTTTTATTTTCAATTTTTCTTTTATTTTTAGACAAATGCAATTTACATTAATATAAAGAAATTGGAATATTAATTTTAATTAATTAGTAAAAATAATTATCTTATAATATAAAAATTAATAATTAATTAAGTAATTAAATAAAATTTTAGTTAATAGTTTAAATACAGATAATAATTAATTTTGATTCAGTTTAAAAAAAATTATAAAATTTTCGTACTTTTAAAATTAATCAACACTTCTTTCTTTATTTATTTCTATGATATCAATCAATACATTAAACATACTCTATTTATCATTTATTTCTTTTTATATTATTTCCTATTTATTTCTCTCCTCATAACTTTTTCTCTGCAACAAATCACACCTGTAGAGAGGAGAGAGAACTCCAAGTGATGAGTCGGGGTATCCATGTGACTATGTGAGTAGGGTAAATTTTGGATGTTTATAAACATGAGTGGTTAAAGAAAGATTCTCTCTCTAAACATTTTGTTGGGGGACAATAAATTGTACTCTTTTGGTTGTTTTTATAAGTACTTATTAATTGTTTAAGATATATTAAAAAAATATTTAATATAATTAACGGGTATGTTTTGTGTGTAGTTACTATTAAATTATTCATTATATATAGATATATTTAATGTTAGTTATTTATATTTTTAAATAAATTAATAGTATTAATAAAAGTAAATTTCTTTTAAAAAAATACATTTATTAATCAGTATCAAAACTTATTATAAATACTTATTAATACTTATCAAAACATCTGTTCTTAATTATAAATATTTAATAAATGTTTAATCTCCCAATTAATCTCCCAATCCAATCCTTTTAAAATATAATAATATAAAATTATATACGAATATCATTTAATAATTTTTTTTGAAAGAATTGAATCGGGAGTTTAAACATTTATTAAATATTAATATTATAAAACTATAAAATGATTGATGCGTATGTACGGAACACTTTTAAGCACTCAACACTGTTTAACTGTGCCTCTCACTGTGTCAGGTAATTGATTTTCCTGGAGGAAAAGTTGGATTCACTTCTGAAATGAGATTCATTTCTGATACTTCTCAGAAAAGGGTTCCGTGCTACCGAGTCCTTGATGACGATGGACAACCCATGAAACACACCAATCATGTTCAGGTCTCTTATTTTAACACTATCAAATTATTATTATCTTTTTAATCATTCAAAATATTTACTGCATTTAATTTTTTACAAATAAAATCATTTAATATATTTTTAGTAGAAACAATATTTAAGAATGTAGTGAATAAACGAAAGAGATAATTATTTTGTCAAATTAAATCAACATCAGTGTTATGCTGGATAGACGGTCACGTGAGTGGCATCTTTCCGCTAGCATATATAGTAAAGATTAAATTATAATGGTGTACTACTAAATAGTGTTACACTAGTCAACTTTTGTTGGTTACATATTTTATAAATTATTTCCATAAAATTTGAAATGATTTGAACAACCTCCGAACCATAATTGAATAGATTGGCAAAGAAATGGCTGTGAGGATGTATTCTGAAATGGTGACTCTTCAAACTATGGACAACATATTCTATGAGGTGCAGAGGCAAGGAAGAATTTCATTTTACCTCACCTCAATGGGAGAAGAAGCTGTTAACATTGCATCAGCAGCTGCTCTTTCTTCTCATGATATTATCTTCCCTCAGGTTTTCTGCCACCTTAAACTTTGTTACTACCATGCACTGAAATTCCCTCATGCTTCTTTTCAAATTCAACTCATTTTTTGTTTTGCTATATTACAATGTATCTCTAATAGCAAAATGGGACCATTGAAACTCCTAAACATTTTAGAACCGAATCACCAATTTAGTATGTGAAATCTTCTATCAAATTAGTCTTTTTAAATAAGTCAATTTAGTCCCTAAAATAGTTTGGCACTGATCAAGTTGATAGCATGCTACAATATCATGACTAGATTGCTAATTCACACATTTCAGCTTCTAATAGTCCTGTTTTTTTTTTAACAAGAGTTTAATTGCACTATTAGTGTAAAAAAATTTGCCCAATACATCACAAATATCAATGAATATGACTTTAGAGGCATTTATAGTAAAAGTCAATCATTTTTAATTGATTGACAGTGTAAAAGTTATTTACGCTGATAGTGTATAAGAATTAAATCTTTGATGTAGTTGTTGATAATGAAAATGTACATAACATTGTGACTGCTAGTACCGGGAGCCTGGAGTTCTGTTATGGCGTGGTTTCACTCTGCAACAATTTGCACATCAGTGCTTTGGAAACACAAATGATTTTGGTAAAGGAAGACAAATGCCTATACACTATGGCTCTAACAAGCACAATTACTTCACAATCTCATCCCCCATTGCGTAAGACATAGATGATACCATACTACTATAACATGTTTTGATAATTTCAATTGTTTAATTTGTTATCACATTCACTCTGAATAAGTTAATGTTGATTGATTGGCAAGAAATTCAGAACACAACTTCCTCAAGCTGTAGGCGCTGCTTATTCGCTCAAAATGGACGGAAAAAGTGCATGCGCTGTCACTTATTGTGGAGATGGAGGCACTAGTGAGGTTAGTTATGATGAATGAATGAATTATCTCTCTTACAAAAGTAACAATAATAGAATAACACATCATTATCATCGTTGCTGATATTTGAGACCATCAAATATTGTAGGGAGATTTTCATGCTGGTATGAATTTCGCAGCAGTAATGGATGTCCCGGTTATTTTTATCTGTCGTAACAATGGATGGGCCATCAGTACCCCCGTCGAAGAACAGTTTCGAAGTACTACTCTATACAAATTCTTCCAACTTTAACTTTGTAACATTATTTTTTCTTTCTGAAAAATACTATAGTCCTTTTATTCTTTATATGACTATATATATCATGTTGAAGCCTATGTGATGTGATTTAGTTCAGAAGATATTAGAAAAAACTAGAGAAACTAATTTTTTTTTCTGTTTGGCTAGGTGATGGAATTGTGGTGAAAGGTCAAGCTTATGGCATATGGAGTATAAGAGTGGATGGAAATGATGCTCTTGCTGTTTATAGTGCAGTTCATACTGCTCGTGAAATTGCTATAAAAGAACAAAGACCAGTTTTAATTGAGGTGGAATTAAGCTCCTTCATTTCAATTTCATGCTAACATCATCATTATTAATTATTAAGATACCAAACACTTTTGAATGTTTTCACTAATTAATCTAATGCTGAATGAATGATGTTCAGGCTCTGACTTATAGAGTAGGACACCACTCTACATCTGATGATTCAACTAAGTACAGGCCAATTGATGAGATTGAATATTGGAAAATAGAAAGAGATCCTGTGAATAGATTCAAAAGATGGGTAGAAAGGAATGGTTGGTGGAGTGATAAGGATGAATTGGAGCTTAGAAGCAGTGTAAGGAAGCAGGTGAGTTCAATTTGTTAATTAATTTATTGCAATTTATTCAGTCCATATATATCTTGGTATATATGCATGCACCAACCTGTTTTGAATTACTTTGGTACAGACAATGCATGCAATTCAAGTGGCAGAGAAAGCACAAAAACCTCCACTTGAGGACATGTTTAATGATGTCTATGACCAACTTTCATCAAACCTTGAGGAGCAAGAAAGAATACTTAGAAAAACCATTGAGAAGCATCCCAAAGACTACCCTTCTGATGTTCCTTTGTAGATTTTTACAACTCAAATAATCATTTGTACTTAAGTTGACTGTCATAATGGAAAATAAAGTTGGGGGTTGCATTGCATATTCTTCTTCTGATATCTTTTTTTTTTCTCAATACTTCTTATGTTACTCACCATTAAATCAACGTGTTAATAAAATTTTCATTCATGAAGAAGCTGATAAAATGGGCAGCTACATTATGGGATCTACCTCATAAGTTTAATTTAATAATCACATTAGATTAGGACAACAAATTAATTCAGGTATGAGAATTGAGAAGATGCATAAAAGATTGATAAGTAGCTTCTATTGCTCTTATGTCAATGCAATTCAAACCGAGAAAACCAGTGCTACAATTTTAACATTTCACAACACTTTACTAAGCAACGGTTGAAAACCTGTTCTTAAAACATCAAATAATTAACTATGAAAATATTTCAAAGAATTTATTTGAGTTTGCTTCATGATAGATAGATAGATAGATACACACACTAACAGAGTATTTTTTAAGATAATTTAAATAAACTTATAAGAATAAAATTTTAATTGATTAAATTTTTGGTGTAGAACACAATTTTAAGACATTAGGTCACCGTCGTCTTTGGGGTCAACCGTGCTCTAATTAGAGAATAACTTCATATTTTCAAATTTGTAAAAAGTCTCTCTCTTTGCTCTTTAGAGCATCTCCAAAGGTGAATCTAATGAATTTTTAGTAGAATTTACTATGCCGCATCATTTTAAAGTACTTCATTGATTTTTTATTCAAATGATGTAGCTATTAAAAATTTATATTGGGTCCCGCAGAATATATTTTAATATGTTTGCAGCAGCTGAAAAATTGTGATAAAATATTTTAAAATTATTGGAGCAGCTTTAATAGTTAGTTAGAGTATATATTTTATTAGTTTGATATAGTTGTAACTCCTTTGTGAAATTGTTAAGCGTCCTTATAAAGTAGTTAATAGTTAATCATTTTTAAACTCTATAAAATAGAACATGATTTTAATTCAATAGTTAGAGTATATGAATTCTCAAGAATATCAATATCTTACGTGTCTTATTCATCAATATGATATTTGATGAATGGATTTCTAACAGGGAACTCCAATGGCAAACCAACCAAAAAGCTACTTCTTCGCCTCAAAGAATTTTAAACAATTTTCCACTGCGGATGCTCTTAGCTTTTATATTTGGTATTCTTTTCAAAGGTTGAGCCCCTTTTGAACCAAGACCAACCCTAATTTGGAGTGTGTGGCCCCATTGAATATTTTCCATACTTGACAATGATTATGACAATATGTATGGATGGGAGACGCATGTCGTATCTCATATAAGTGGGTTATCCCCGTCCGACTAGTCAACCCCCAACCGTGGCTTATCTTATGGACTGATTCTTGGCATAATGTCAAATAAGTAAAGAGTTTCTTCTCCTCCCCAATGTTCTCTAGATTGGTCAATCCAGAAGTGTTTTTTGATCAAAATACATCTTCGGATTATTCAGTCCGAATTTGTATTTTGGAAGCTTTTGAGAACGTAGGGGGTGAGAAAAGAAACTACCATTAAATATTGTTCCCCTTAGATTATTTAGCTCGGCTGACCCTGTGAACCTAATCACTCGGCCCAAATAGTTTTATACCAAACAATAGCAACGATAATTAAATTATTTACCTAAAAAAGTCCTACACTTATTTATCATTCGTTGAAAACTTGTTTACATATGTTGTTTATCTGGAATTAATCAATGTTGTGTTGAATGTGCTAACGGCAAGAAGTGGGAAGCTGGTAATATTGAATTGATTTGTTTAAAGCTGAAAAAGACAGATTGAATAGTTTATTTAACAGTGAAAAATAGAATCTAGAATATTGGAAAGCATGTACGAGCAAGCAGTGACCAAAACCTGTCTTCAAGTTCCTCGTACTCTTCCCTTGTTGCCACTGTCCAAGACGGCACATATATATAGATATCCCACTACTATTTATGTGCCCCGAATATTCTTAGCATATTTTCTTGATGTTGTCACAGTGAGAAACATGACTAGTGTTGTGTTCTTGAACCATTGGTCCATCATCTTATTGATCCATGCCACTACCATTTTATCAGGAGCACATTATGCACTTTTGTGCATCATCCTTCAACTTTAAACTTCACCATAGTACTTGTGCAAGAGTACTTTCATTGGAGCATAGACTTATTGACTTGAACATAAATGGAGAGTACTCATTCTCCTTCTTGCATCATTGTTGCTTGTGACGCCACAAGGGACCGCAATGAGCACGAGATCAAGCTCGTTATTGATCATATTCGTTCCAAGGGTATCATTCTCTCTGCTGGTGTCAGGTTGCTTATTCTCTGCATCTTGCATAAGGTGTCTCACCCCAGTAAGGATAAATATAGTGCCTATTTTGTGTTGATATTTTCTAAAATACCTTTGGTGTATGAATGTATCCATCTTTTATTTGTCATTAGTGTTACTATTAAGGAGTATATTTCAAATAATTATTAATAAATACATTTAGTAATTTGAAATGAAACTTATATTTAGGGACAATTTTGGGATCCATGTAGTATATATTATTATACCACCTCTTATCATATATTTAGATACATGTCAAATTAATAGGAGTCTCACTGATACCACTTCATTTCGGTTTGTTTCATTTTTCTTATAGACAAATGTGAAGGGTTAGTTTGTTAGGGATAGAGAAAAATGTTCGTAGTAAAAATCTTACCTTCATAATACTCTTTCGGTGTCACAACCAAAACCACTGTCTTAGTCCTTCATGAACACTTTGGTTCATAATTAGAAGGAACTTTTAAGATTCTGTGCAAGATTACACAGATGTGCAAAAAGAAATGTGTGAAATTGTAGCATGTGTCATTACGAGGAAGTTTTTTCATAGAATAGATAGAAGATAGATTCTGATTACAGGAAATTTCAGAATTTGCTTGTGTTTTGGACTTTGGTGGAGGATAAATGGCAATAGATTTTTTTACTGTCTTGTATGGTTGAACATTTTAGAAGGAAAGTTAATTTATACAGATAGATTTTTACTTCAATATGCTGTCAACATGATCATTCTAATTACATGTATCTTTTCTGTTTCTTCCTTTGGATTAACAGTGGGGTACCAGACATTAGCATCTCCGGAGACTTTTGCTGGCACCAACTTTCGTGCAATGGAGGAAGAAGTCAGAAAAAAAGTGCATGTATATGCAAATGAGCTTTTATCAAGTCTTGAAGATTTTGAAAGTGAAGGGGTATAATATTATGTTCTAAAAATGCTTTGCAAATATTCCTTACATTCTTAATTATGCAAATGACAAACCTTTGTAATTTTTATGTGTTAGTATTAATTTTTAACCTTTGACACTAATATAAATGTTCATTACTAGATTACCTTTGACATTCAAGTCACAGCAGGTTTTCCAATTAGACAGGTTATTTTGCAAGAGGTTAAAAACTATAAAGCATCTTGGATTATACTTGATAGGTACTAGTAATATCTTAACAGATGATTTTCATAAGTAGTATAGTAAGACCATCACTAAATTAATAATTTGTCTAATGATTTTCAATTTTATTGAACAAATTTGAACAGACACCTTCGGCGCGATATGAGATTCCACCTTAACAAGATACCATGTAAGGTTGCATTGGTTAAAGATGACTTGTCTGTGGATATATGGAGATGTCATAATGCAGATGACACAAATGTCACAGAAACAAAGCCCGTCTATTCTTTGTCCAAGTTCGTTTCATTATCAGATTGCCATAGCATGCAAGACATTGAGCAGTGTATTATCTCTTGCAAAAGTTATCCACATTCAATAGCTTCTTCTGATAGCTCTGGTTCTATTAAGAGCTATTCGGTGCATTCATATGCCAACAGGTCATCCGAGCGCAACTCATTAGTTTCTACATCTTCTTCTAAGCATGAAAGATCAGGTCATCATCCCTATCTAAATTTTTTAACCTTCATAAAAACATAACTACTTATTTTCAATCTGTCCTACGCTTTTTGCTTGCAAGCATTCCTTTAGAAAGTAATTTATGTGCACTATATATCTCTGTTCGGATCAAATGTGACTGGTTACTCTTACATCAACTATAAATGAACTAAATGAAGGATATATCAAAAATGATATATCTGATAAGGTTTTGGATGAAGATGTGGTGTTAAAGTCTCTTGGTGGTCCTGATCATTAGCTCATTGTTGCTCTCGATCAGTACTCCTCCAGACTTTCCAACAAGTGGTACTTGAGCTAGTTTGGTTTGGTGAGGGAGCAGGACTGAATCTAGGTATAGTGGGTCCCGTATGAAGAAACAAGGTTATTTTGAAAAATTCTCATTGATCGAAAGATTGAGTGCTTTACATGAGAAAGACTTAACACAACATGAATCCTAGAACTATCTATATAGAGAGCAAAGTACTAGCTACCCGAGCCTAACTACTAACTGATAAGAATAGAAAACATAAAATCAGTTAAGCATAAATGCTATAACTGACTAAATGTGCCACTAAATAAATTGATAGTTATTCTAACGGTCCTTGTATTGAAAGTCTTTGTCAAGAATGACTCATAGTTTATAGATAAGTGGACAAGTCGCTCAAGCCTTTCGGACTGGGTCCAAACGTTTGTTGGGCTTCGAAGGGGGTAGAAAAGTACTTCAACCGCTCTGCAGTTTGAGAGGTAGGCATAATTGCCTAAACTCTTTGATCACATCTTGTGTGTTCTTTGTTTGCATTTTTTGTATCTAAAGTTGCTCTTCTAAAGAGTCTTTTTGGTGATGGGGTTAAGAGGCGTGTTTCTGTTGGATAGTAATGTTCCACATATACTAGGAACTAGGAATAGGCTAAATGAAGAATATATAAGAGAATTAGTCCATTGTTGCTCAACAATATTCTCATTCATTCTTTTGCAATGTCATAAGAATTTAAATTGTAAAAGTTATTGTCGTTTAATCATTATCTATGTATATAAATATTTGTGTTAGTATTTTAGAATTGAATTTAGTTCATTGTAACGAATTAGAATTCTAATTTTCATCCAGGTATAAACATCACAGGAGAATATAGAAATCTAATTACTTCACAAATTGGCCAAAAGCAAAACCAATGTGGCTTTCTACCAAAATGTTCAGATGCGCCAATTCTATGTACTGGTTGTGGAATAAGGACAGGGTTATCAATCAAGGAGTCAAATAGGTTCAGCTATTCTGAAATACAGCTTGCAACAAATGATTTTTCAAAGGATAACTTAATAGGTGAAGGTGGATATGGTCATGTATACAAGGGTGTGCTTAAAGATGGACAACAAATTGCTGCAAAAGTAAGGAAAGATGGAAGTACACAAGGGTTTTCTGAATTTCATTCTGAGGTTTATGTCTTGAGTTTTGCTAGACACAAGAATATAGTGATGCTGTTGGGTTATTGTTGTAAGGAAAAGAAAAATATTCTGATATATGAATATATTTGCAATAAGTCTCTTCATTGGCATTTATTTGGTAAGTGCCTATATATATCTTCTTATGTTGTTTTATCTTATGCTTCAAGTCTAACAAAAATCTACTATAATTTTTTTATCTGGTATTTTATTTTATTTTGTAGAAAATACTGAAGCAGTTCTTGATTGGCCTCAAAGATATGGTATTGCACTTGGGACTGCAAAGGGATTGCGTTTTCTACATGAGGAATGTCGCGGTGGTCCTATTATTCATAGGGACATGCGACCAAGCAATATACTTCTCACTCATGATTTTGTTCCCATGGTAAAGTAGCAAACTATATATACTTCATTCTTCTCTAATGTCTAATCATCTACAAATTGAAAATCTTGTCCAAAAAATTAGAAAGGATTAGGATAGAATTAAAACAATTATATAATTACTGAATGGTTAATTAAGTGATGTTTTATAAATGCATGATGCAGCTGGGTGACTTTGGCCTTGCCAAATGGAGTACTGGTGATGATCCTATGCAAACAAGGATAATGGGCACATTTGGGTGAGAATTTGTTCTAGTTTTTTATTACCAACAACTTGCCTGATTATTATATCCTTTAAAATAGCAAAAACAAACAAGCTTTTGTTGTTGTTGTTGATTTTGTTTATGTAGATACCTTGCTCCTGAGTATGCTGAATACGGTATTGTTTCTGAAGGGACAGATGTATATTCTTATGGTGTTACTCTGTTACAATTGATATCAGGACGCCAAGTGGGTAATTTCAATAATCCAGATCAGCAACAACAATCACTCAGACAATGGGTAATATAAGTAAATATATGACTTTTTTATGTCTTTGAATATATGTTTTAAAAAATCTTCCATGCTGATTCAATTTGAGTACACTATACATTTAGGCTGAGCCAATAATTGAGAAGTTGGTTTTACAAGAACTGATTGATCCTCGTCTGGGGGAATCATATGACACATATGAACTATACCTTATGGCTAAAGCAGCAAATTTCTGTATGCATAGAAAGCCTGAGATGCGTCCATCAATGAGAGAGGTAATTATCTGCACTTCATTACTTTGGCCTTAATTTTATACACAGACACAAAATTTAACATGATAATGTCATATAAAATTCACACTGTCATATTGTTCTTATTTCTTTCATTTCATTCTATCCAAGTGAAAATTATGATAATTAATTAATAATTTGTTAGTTCAGGTTGTGCGCCTTCTTGAGGGAGAAAGTTACCATTTCCATACCCTGGATGGTCAATTTATACCAAGCAATAACACTTGATCAAGGATAACAGAGTTTTCATCTACTCATCAATATATATGTTATTGGAGAATTTTGTCAATGCTATTGCTTATTTGTAGTCATGAATCATATTTATGTTTCTTTTTTGTTTCTCTTTTGTGCTTGGGAGATTATTTATTAACTTGTAAATTGAAGTTTACAAGTGCCCTTAGGTCATAATAATAGTATTATTATGTTAAGATAAGTTCACGCTTTGTAACCATTTGTGAATTAGCGATGCCATTGCATTCCTTTGCTTTAAAAGTGTAATACTTGACTGAGTTAAACATTGAGAGACTATTCTCTATGGTTCTTGGAACCATCATTCGAGCTTATCGACTTTGCCAATGGCACTCAATTTCGAGCTTATCAAGATATTGATTATATATTGTATTTCCCATTGGCCATTGGCCCATAGTTACCTTAAAGTGCAAGACATGGTCACTATTGCATTGATTATCCAAATAAAGAGAAGAATGATAATACTAGAATATGTCAGTATCCCAATCCAATAACAAAAATCTTCACCATTTTCCCGGACACAATCTTAGGTATCAACATGTGTACATCTTTCATCAAACATTCGAGATTGGTAGTATAGTCATACCTATGAGACTACATAAAAAAACACTGAAGTGAGATCTGACCACCAATCCTTGATCCGACCTTAAACAAGTAAAACAGCATTAATACAGCCATCATTTTCTGGGTTATTGGTAACCTGGGCATATTTACCTGCATTCATGGCAAAAAAAAATCCACAGCATCAATATCAGTAAAAATTTCAGCCATGATGAAAAAACCGGAATACAGTTAACAAATAATCTTACCCCACACAACTTTCCCTGCAGGTGTAACCAGACCAAGTTCACTAACATTCACCTGAAATTACAGATAAGCAGAAAAATTACCAACACATTTTCGTAATGATTCAGACATTTACATTATAACAAAGTACATAACAGTAATAGAAAAGGTTGAGTAGGTCAACTTAGACGCCTTAAATTGTGAGTGCATAAAGTAACCCTCAATTAGAGGAGCAGAAAAATAAATACCTCAATTATAGATCCCCTGGTAATGACACCAAGAGAGGTGTACATAGGGCCATTAGGGTTTTTCTTCACTCCAATAATTTCTAGATTGAAGGTGCATTTAAGTTCTGGATGAGTGACATGAGCTTTAGTGAACCGCAACCCAGTAGGACGAATGAACCGCTCATACTTTGGAGGTTTTCTGGTAAAACCAGGCCCAACAAATGTAGCTTTGGTAACCATCCTCTTCCATTGCTTGGCTGCAAAATGGTGAACCATAATATACTATAAGATCTGCTTCTGAAAATGATCAATAAGCATCTAATACCCCATAACGTGCTAACCATGAGTTAAGAAACTATAGAAACAAAAACAGCACGATAACTTTACAAACCCATCATTTGATAAAAATCAAAACAACATGACCTAAGAGTTAGCATTTTGAATTAACCGCCCACAAAAATTTGAGCATCTCAACCTATAAAGTAAGAAAATATAGATTTTCCAGCTACATCCATAAACAAGAGGAGGGAACAAAGAATGGTAAAGAAGCATGATTTGCAGAAAGATAGAGGAATGACATTCATGAACTTGAACCTAACATTAACCCATTTCAATCATGTGGCACCAAGATCATATTACCTGAAACAATAAATGCAATACTTACTCTTTCTTTTACCAGTGCGGACCACTTTGAACATTTCATCTTCAGCCACAGGACGTACCTAAGGAAATGAAAAGCCACACATACACTTTATAACTCAACAAAGTAACACCACTTCCTGCCTCTCCCTGCTCATTTCCTTTATAAAGGGAAAAAAAATACATAATGGGAATTGGAAGCAAATTAAAGTTTTGAATGCAATCTCACCTTAGGTAGCGGAACATCCCATTTCCCAGCCTTCTCCTTCCTCTTTTGCTTAATAGTGTTGCTGAGAACCTAAAAATAGAAAATAATCACAATACTTCCAAGAGCGTGCAATAGAATCAAGGGTCAAAATTGTCTTTCGATACTGCATGATAACATACCTTTGCTCGGGTCGTGTTTTCACGATCCAGAAGAAATGCAGGAATAGCTCCATCCTGAACATTATCATCAGCTTTGCGTCTAGATGTTGACTCTTCATGCATGGCCAAACTGTAGGCAGACAAGAGTAAAATCATTCTCTCTTACATTTGATCAACAAAAACCATATTGATGAAAACCTACTGTCCTAATTATTATCTAACACCACCAACAACTCTTGAATAAACATAATTAGTCCAGATTAAGAAATCAAGCACAATTTTATTGGCATAAACACATGCAATATAAAAAAACAACAATGAAAATAAAAATGTCAATACTTCATCCCAGGCTAAGCTATGACATAAATAAACAGTGCATAACGATAAAGAGACAGCAAAATACTCACGTCTTCTTCATCTGTGCCTTTTCGGCATAATTTTTCTTGGCATAATACCCAGAGTCTGTTCCATTTGAATTAAACAGAAACTCAGTTAGATTTATAATAATATACAAACACATAGCTTGAATAAATAAATAAAAGTAATTTGAATTAAACCTTCTGGGCCTTTGCAGAGTGCTTGTGAACTTCACGAGCCTCTTTCTTGCGCTTACGCTCAAAGTGATCGAGACGGTAGCCATAGTCTTTTATGTGACGTTGTATATAATCTCCTTGAGGCTAAAATAACACAAACACAAGAAGAAGAAACCAACAAAAAAACACAATCAAAAAATGCAAGTGAAATAAAAATAAAAATAAAAAACACAAAGAGGTTGAAATTAGAGAAATCAAAGTAATGAAATCATAAAGAATTAAAGAGAAAGAAAATTCACCATTGTTGCTTCTTGAAACTCAACTCGAATTAGCCACTAAAAACACAAAACTGATTCGGTAGCTTATAATATGAGTTGCTTCACCTCACCTTCAATAGCATTGAAATAATGTAATGATTTTAAGCATTGATAACAGAAGAAAAACAAATAAACAAAAACTTAAAACTTTTTCCACCAAAAAATGGGAAACTGTAACAATTGATAAATCACAAACTGAACATAACTAAAAGAAAGATTTGAAATTGAAAAAAGGAAAGCTAGTCTTACTCACTGTTTCTGGCGGCCAACGAATAACTCCGGCGGCGTTTTCCGGCAAGCTTTTGTTTTCACGGCGAATTAGAGTTTAGTGCGACTACTACAATCCAACATGTTTCTCATACAAGGGCAAAGCGGTACTGAATGAAGTCGATGGGACTTGTGGGACTTTTTTTAAAAATAAATTAAGCTTGTTTAATAAATAAATAAAAAGTAAAAAAGAAATAAAAATACTATAGCATTTGTGACTCATCACAAAATATAATTTTATTTCATCGAGTGTCTTCAACGATCTTATTCTAATTATTGGTGTAAGTTATTAATTTAATTTTTATTAATATGTGTTAATAAAAATATTTAAATAATCAATAACTTATAAATAATAATCTCTCGCTCTATTGCATGTTGTAATTGATTATCATAATTAGTTATGACAACAGAAAAAGTTGTTTGTTTTTAGTATCAATAACACGGGTCTTTACTAACTTTTGCTAGAATTTTTCTTGTCTCTAAACATATAACAAAGAAAATGTTTATAGAAATTTAAAATTCATTTTACATATTAAGATAAATAAAAAAAAAATAATTAAGTATGAAATATATATATAAAAATTAGAAATATTTGAATGTAAGAGTTGAAATAATAACTAACTCAAAAATTAATATCTGGTGTATGCAGTATGCATGTAAATTTTGTAATTAAGATATTATAAAACTGTTTTTTTTTTACAAGAAGATATTACTGATTCATTATATTTTAAAAATCTCAACAAAAAAAAGATAGTGGCAATATTAATTAAAAAAAAATGTTAAGTAGATAATGAACAAATAATAGTTAGATCTGATTCCTGATTTAACGTTGAACCAGAAGGTACTGGGCACATTTTTGGGAGTCCTTTTACTTTCTCCATGAATTTTGCAACGATGACATTGAGGTGACATGCACCTTTTCCGGTGATGAGAGACAGAGATCAATTAATTAAAATTAAAATTAAAAACGATGATGAATAACGAGTTACAACGGTTTGCAGCCTCGTCTTCATCTCATTTTCGTAACCATTTTCCAAAATCATTCTCTCTTCGGAAGAAAGTGCCATGGTGGTACCAAATACTCCATCCACGTTCACAATTCGTTGCACGATGGAACATAATGTTCCTCTATGCCTGCCTCTTTGCTCTGTTTTTAGACCCTCTTTACTTCTACATTCCCATTACGGGTGACAAAGCGTGTATGCAAACGGATTTGGTTCTCGGTGTTTTCGTCACCTTTGCACGCACCGTCGCTGACCTATGCTTTTTCTTTCATATGATTCTTAAGTTTCGCACCGCTTTCAATTCTCCTACCTCTCGCATTTATGGTCGCAAAGAACTTATAACGGATCCAAGTATGATCGCCCACCGATACCTCAAGCATGATTTCATCATTGATCTTCTTGCTACTCTTCCTTTGCCCCAGGTTAGTCCGGCTACATTCCATAATTAACAAAAAATAATAAATGAAATTAAAACTTAATTCGAGTTTTCATTGATTTATATAATTTGTTCTTTTATTTTAAAAATTTATAATTTTTGTTCACATTTTAAATTGACGTGGCATCATGTTTCAAATATATAATTATTTATATACATTAATTATCATATGTTATTAATTAAATTATAAAATAAATAATTTTTTAAAATTAAAAGTTAAGTATTTATAATATTTTATTGCGATTTTATAGACATTAATTATTTTATATCATCTTATTATATGTCACGTTATTTAAAGCAGATTACACCGTTATTATTTAATTAAAAATTTAAAAAAATATCAAAACTATCAAATTTTAAAATAAAAATGTTGATTTCGTAAATTAGTAAAAATTAAAATTGTAATTAAACTTTAAATAATAATAATTGATTTTATTAACTTATCACAAGGTTAAGTCTGGGACGATATTAAGTCGCAACCACATCACACTGTAATTGCAGTGTGATCGGTAATGGTAATAAAATAAAAAACTGTGCTGCAACAACGCAACATAGTGGGCGTAAATGCGACATCGTATCGCAACACACAAATTATTATTTTTTAATCTTTCTTTTACATTATAGATATCGTAGTTTTAGAGAATATTTTGAAGGATTAGAAATAATAGGAAGTAATAGAGTTCATAATGATAATGAGGAAGATATATATATATATATATATATACACACACGAGATTTTAAATATAAATTAGGAGATATTTGAATGAATGTAATTCATATTGTAAATATTATAAATTTTGTATTTTCTTTTGAGACACTAAATAATACTAATATAACATGTGAATTTCAGATAGTTATTTGGTTTGTGATTCCGGCAACAAAAAATTCAACAGCAGCTCATGCAAACCACACCCTGTCCCTAATCGTTCTGATTCAGTATATTCCTAGGTTGTTTCAGATTTTTCCTTTACAACGCCGAATCTTGAAGACTAGTGGGCTTATAGCCAAAACTGCTTTGGCAGGGGCATTGTACAATCTCGGTTTCTACATGCTCGCCAGCCATGTAATTATTTTAATAGTTTCAAATCAAGTTTATTATCATGTTTTGATAATAATTAACTTGTGTGTAATGTTGTGTTTGTCAGTGCAGGTTTTAGGAGCAACATGGTATGTGACGTCTATTCAACGACAATACGAGTGTTGGAGAATAATGTGCAAGAAGGAAATGAACAGAACACATTCTCCTTCTTGTAATCCTTCTTTTTTTGATTGTACTACTCTTTATAACCGTGAACGCCAAGCTTGGTTCAGACGCACTAAAGTCCTCACTGATTGTGATGCCCTCAATGATAAAAATCACTTTCAGTTTGGAATGTTTGCTGATGCTTTTACTGACCATGTTTCTTCCTCTAGATTCTTCCAAAAATATTTTTATTGCCTCTGGTGGGGCTTGAAAAATCTAAGGTTTCTTTTCTACTCTCAACTTTTACCTATTTTCATGCCATGTAACTTATTCTTAACTCATTTTTTATAATGTGCAGTTCATACGGACAAAATCTTCAAACTAGTACTTACAGTGGTGAAACATTATTTTCAAGTTTCATATGCATATCAGGTCTTATCCTCTTTGCACATCTCATTGGTAATATGCAGGTATTGTAATTGTAAAGTAAAACCCCAAAATTTTGAAAATAAACTATAGTCTTTTGCAATAAATAATTAACAATGTTTTCTTGATTTTATCTTTGCATAAAATAAATTAGAATTATCTGCAATCTTCAACTGCAAGACTTGAAGAATGGAGACTGAAACAAAAAGATACAGAAGAATGGATGAATCATCGCCAACTTCCACCGGAACTACAAGAACGTGTCCGTCGCTTTGTTCAGTACAAATGGCTTGCCACTAGAGGTGTTGACGAAGAAGTCATTTTGCGCTCCTTGCCTGTTGATCTTCGCCGCCAGATTCAAAGGCATCTCTGTCTTGATATTGTCCGCCGGGTAAGTCTCTTGTCATTAGTTTGTGGTCTAAATCAGCAATATCACATTATCAAATATAAATGACACGTCATAAAAAATAAATAAATCTGAAATTAGGCTATTGTGAAACTGAATGATTAAAATATCAGATTTACAAATTGGGGAACTCAAATTTGTTTGCATTTAAGTCTAACGAATATTTAATAATAAGGTCCAAGTAATTAATAATTCTTGTCATGTTCAGGTACCATTTTTTGGCCAAATGGATGATCAACTTCTAGATGCTATATGTGAACGTCTAGTTTCATCTTTGAACACAAAAGATTCATATATAGTTAGAGAAGGTGATCCAGTGAGGGAGATGCTTTTTCTCATCAGAGGAAGTGTAGAGAGTTCTACAACAGATGGTGGTAGATCAGGTTTCTTCAATTCTATCACACTAAAACCAGGTGACTTTTGTGGTGAAGAACTGCTAACATGGGCTTTGATGCCAACATCAAATCTCAACCTTCCATCTTCTACAAGAACAGTGAAGACCCTAAGTGAACTAGAAGCCTTTGCACTTAGAGCTGAGGATCTCAAATTTGTGTCAAGCCAGTTTAAAAAACTTCACAGCAAGAAACTCCAACATGCTTTCAGATACTATTCTCATCAGTGGAGAGCTTGGGGGGCTTCTTTTATACAAGCGGCTTGGCGGCGTCACCGGAAGAGAAAATTGGCAATGGAGTTGATGGAAAAAGAGAACTTGTTATATGGAAATATGGAGTTGGAAGATTATGAAGAGGAGAGTGGTGCAGGGGAGAGTTCCATGGGAGATAATGCTAGTCATGGACAAAATTTTGGGGCTACATTTTTGGCTTCAAAGTTTGCTGCAAACACTAAGAAAGGAGCATTTAAAAAGGTGACAATAATCCCTGATAGTAGTAGTTTAAAGATGCCTAAGATGTTCAAGCCAACTGAGCCTGATTTCTCAACATTTCAAGAAGATTAATTAGTTGAAGTCTCACGAGGACTGGACAAAAGCAATTCATGTTTCTTAATTTGTATCTAACTAGTTGTACAAAAGCAATGATTTTTCTCTCAATAGTTTATCAAAGTTATATCACATTGATTAAGATTAAGTAATTGATGTTGTCTCCTACAAAGGATGGCTGCAAAAAGCATTGGACGTGATTTTTGTGAATTTTTTGTCTCCATCTATTAAATTTCCGTGTCTAATGTGCTCTAATTTTTTAATACTCATTCAACATTTTTTGTATCTCTCTTTCTATTACATCACTAAAATATCTCGTCACACTCTCACTATCTATTTATTTTTTTATTAAGATATCTATGAAATACACACACTCTCAGTATCTATTTATTTCTTTATTAAGATATCTATGAAATACACACACGGGCGTCAACACATATTTTTCTTTCTTTATGTTGAAAATGTTTGGTTATACCAAAAAGTCACATTGTGGAAATGGAAAGTAGAATGTTTATAAACATGTTGAATGACTCACCAAGACACCTTTTATTTTTGAAAGAAAAAAAACAGTTTTTATTAATAAGAAAAATATGAGGGATAATTAGACACAAAATCTAATGTGTACAATAATTCGAAAAAATGACTTGAGTTGCAACATTAAGACGCAAGTATTAACCTCAAATAAAAGAGACAACAGCACAGCGCATCGGTGGACTTCCGTTTTGTTCCCACAAAAATGGAGCATGTGGTTGCGTACGTGATATGATAGTCACAGCTCGCCAACTCCTATGGAATCCTTTCAAGCACGACTGTACTGTTGTTGTAGCCTACCGTATGTTACGTCCTTCCAACCTATACGAGACATGCTAATACTACTACCTACACAACCGAGGGACATCACGCGCGCGTGAGGATAATCCAAAAGCAAAGGTGTTATGCTTTGTGGTCACCAACTCATTTTCCAAATTAGTACGGTATTGTTACATTTTGCATTGAAAATTTATTTCATTTTTCAAATAGATTACTTGTTAGTTATCAGAGCTTCTTTTTTTTTTTTTTTGGACTCATCTGTTTATCCTATTGTGAAAAATCCTTAAGAGTGATTTTCATAATATTATTATTTATTATTATTATTATTATGATATTTTTTGGGCTCGCATGTTCTAAGAATGTATTTATATATTGAATTAATTATGATAATTATTTTATTGTTATTATGATTGAGTTAGTTAATGGGTTTCCCCACACCCGCACTAGTAGTTGTGCAAGAGAAACAGAGTTTTTGCTGAAAGAAAGGAGAGAGGAGACAAGAGAATTGAATTGAGTGGTATTCCAACGTCGAAAGCAGATAATCTGCATCCGAGACAGACACAGCTTTTTCTTTCTCCTTTTCTTCTCTCCCTCTCTCTCTCTCTATAATATATGTACGTACATGCCACTACTCACTCTGCCTCTATCAGTGTGACTCTCCCATCATTATCTCATAAAGGAGACTGGTGTTGGTGTTGGAACATTGCAACAAATTTGTTTCAAATAATCAAGGTGTGTATCAATATGCTTTCCTTTCCTTCAACTCCTTATTCTGTAATTGTGTGTGTTTTAATTGTCTGTAATAATATGATTAACTCTCTTCCACTTGCTCAGTGTTTTGCTGAATTTTCATTTTCATTCATATTAGTTGTTCGAGTAATTTTAAGCATTTTCGTTTATTTATTTAGACTTTAGAGAGCTCCGATTGGATTTCTTTCTTTTTTCCTTTTTACGGATTTTTGTTTTGGAAGAAAGTGTTCTGTTTGCCAAGTGAGGGAAATCTCTTTTATTTTTACTCTCTCTATTGAGGCGTTTGTTTCAATTGACAATAATATATAATAATGCCACTGTGTTAGTAGTATTATTCTAATTTCTAAAATCTTATTAAAAACAAAACCATTAATTGGCACCAGTTAACCAACTTACTCAACTGTCTTCCTCTTCCCATATTAGAGTCATGTTCCCTGTGTAAAATATACCAAAGTGGATACAGGACATTCATTGATTTGAGAGTTTTTAATTTTTAGTTTAAAAAATAAAAATTCTTACCTAACCCATTATTATTTTTTAAGTTGTTCTAATATTGAATGTAACAGCTTGCAAATTTCACTATATGGTCTACTTGTGATTACTTATGCATAATCATTAGAATGTTGCTTTTATTTTATTATTTTTTTATGTATTCAAAAGGATAAAACATACTGTATAATCATTTGGCTTGCTTCTAACATAGTTTGAAAAGTAGTTTGATCACATGGGTATTGCTGATCAAATGGTAACTTGCAGGATAAAACAAAGCTCTAAATTCCTCATTGACCAAATAAGCAAGCTGTTTAGAATGGGTGCAGTTTGTTGGCCATATTTTGATCCTGAGTATGAGAATTTCAGCAATAGAATCAACCCTCCAAGGTTCACTTTTATCTTACTATCTTCAATTGCAATTTTGTTTTACAATCATTTGCAAAGTTGCAAGCACTATTCTTTAAATAAATATTTTGCTTAATTCATTCTTGATAATGATTACCATCATTAATTTTTTATGTATAAAATTGACATATTCTAACAAACTAACTAAACTCATTATAATAAATCTATCTAAATCCTTCTAAAAATTAGTGACTCATAATCTAAAATATACAATAATACTTTGATCTAATGGTTAACATATTTGGGTCATAACATCCCACCAGTCTTAAAAAAAAGAAATTGTTCTCAAAGTGAAAATTCAAATTCAAAACAAAAAATAATAGTGTTGAGTGATCCAATTTGAAAAAGACCAAATCAACAATCAAGTCTATGCAACACTCTTCCTTCACAAATTCAATTCTACTTGAATTAGGTTTGATGTTTAGTAATTGACCCATAACAACTTCTTAGAGAGAATCTAAATTCATATTTGTTGTCCCTATTTATTTCATTAAGCTCTGGATTATATTGCAAATACTATTCTTAACGAAATAAACTGATATTCTTTTGTCAAAAAAGTTATAAAATAGTTTCAAAGTGTAGAGGTTAGAAATTTAGTGAAATTTGACAATATTTGAATGATTTTATTGAATGTGATGTTACAATATGAAGACGGTTAATTTTGACATTTTTTACTTTAACTAAAATTTGATATTTTAAACAGTGAAATTTAAATATTTGGCACTATCTAAACAGTGAAAATCTTAAAAGATTATAAAAAATTAGAGGTTTTAAACAAATAAAAAATAATTAAAAATAATTAAAAAATAAAAGACTAATGAAGCCACTCATGGAAATATTATATATAAAAAAAAACTCATGGAGAGAGCAAAACCATCTTGTACAGAGCCAAGATATTTCACAAATTGGTCACTAAATTGCTTCAGTTCACCCTTAAGCTAAATAGAAAAGGAACAACGTTGATGGTAAACTTTATTTTCACTTTGCAGGGTTTCCGTGGACAATGCTAGTTGCCATAATTGTACTCTAATCAAGGTATATAATTTCTCGAAATAAACTATGACCTTTTTTTTCTTCTTTCTATAGCCTCTTTATGAGTTGTGGTTTGTCCATCAGCTACTTAGGAAGTCTAGGTTGTGTAGTATTTTTTTTTCTATTTTTTATGTTTCTTACAAATTAGCCCTCAGTGAATTCAAATTAAAGACATGAATTTTGTTAAACTTTATTTGATTTATAATAATTTTCGATTTTCAATCCACCTAGGGTACCACTTTTTGAATATCCTCTCACGTTTATCTCATGAAGCTACCAAGGACACTTTTATCATATCATATTTTTTAATGGTTCTTAAAGAATCATTTATTTGGAGATTAATATATGCAATTTTCTACTAATGTAATTTTTGTTATTCTTTTTGAAAAATGCAGTTTGATAGTGTTAACAAACCTGGAATTCTGCTGGAAGTTGTACAAATCTTGACAGACCTTGACTTCATAATTACCAAAGCTTACATATCTTCTGATGGAGGATGGTTCATGGATGGTATGTTTGTGATTAATTCAACTTTCATTCCAAATGCATTAGTACATGTTTATGTGTTCTTGAACAATCCCTACCTGATACAAGTATCTAAGCTGCTAACTTGTTCACCGAATTATCGATATACAGTATTTCATGTCACGGATCAGCAAGGAAAAAAGATAACAGATAGCAAAACCATTGACCTCATTGAAAAGGTATATTCTTGTATCTCTAACATATGTATCTGATATATATTCTTGTATCAAGATATGTTTTCTATCTAACTACCATTTGAAAAACTCAAAATCATTGCTGAAAATTTTAACAAGCACAACTCTTTCAATATATGTATAAATAATTTTTTTCAAGGTAATAAGCTTTATCTGTCTCACAAGAAAAGGAATCAGTCGTGATTGAGAATTCCTATGTTTCTTTCTGCCAGAGCTATAATGTTATTATAATATAAACCATATATATATACTCATAAATCTTGAACAAAACATGGATCAAGTTCTAGTGCTAGAAGCCACCCCACTATTTCCATAACATCATAGCATTATAGCACTCATGTAAAGTACATATATCAAATACTGAGTGCTACTCGTAACAGTTTTTCATACAATAGGCTCTAGGACCGAAGAGCCAGAGCACAGAAGGGGTGAAGAATTGGTCAGGCAAACGGGTCGGGGTGCATTCTGTTGGCGATCATATAGCCGTTGAGCTAATCGGGAGAGACCGTCCTGGTCTATTGTCTGAGATCTCAGCTGTCCTTGCCAACCTCCACTTTAACGTAGCTGCAGCGGAAGCTTGGACTCATAACAGGCGAATAGCTTGCGTCCTTTATGTCAATGACGGTACGAGACAAGCTGTGGATGATCCAAAAAGATTATCTGTTATGGAGGAGCAACTCAATAACGTCTTACGTGGATGTGAGGATGGTGATAAAATTGCTAGTAGGACTAGTCTCTCCATGAGTTTCACCCATATTGATAGGCGGCTCCACCAAATGTTGTTTGCTGATCGGGATTATGAAAGTTCTGGAGTAACGACAGACAGCGGCTGTGCTCCTTCTTTCAGGCCAAAAATCGCAATAGAGTGTTGCGAGGAAAAAGGGTACTCGGTGGTTAGTGTCAGGTGCAAAGATCGCGCAAAACTCATGTTTGACATTGTTTGCACCCTTACTGATATGCAATATGTTGTTTTCCATGCCACAATCTCATCAGATGGCCCTTATGCATCCCAGGTACATCACAAGTTCATTTGTCAATCACACATAGGACTTGAATGGTTCAAATATCCAGGTTGCAACTAGTTGTTTGTATTAAATTTGACTGGTTTCAAAAGTGCTTTCTATAAGATAGAGGACATGAAAAGCTTACGGAGGACTTGTGCATTCAAATGGTCTTAGTAAGAAACAGAATAATGTTTTGCAGGCAAAACAAATATCTTGAACTTTGAAGATACATCTTTTCTCAATTTGGTTTTCCTTCTAATTTTGTAATTGGATCTTTTTTTGTCCAAAATTGCTTCAACTTGATTGTTCCAAATGTTAGAACAAGAAGTTCTCATTAATTTAGGAAATTGGAAGTATGAAGACATGAGAAATGTGGACTAAAAGTGTTGATCTTGTACCTTCAGGAATATTTTATTCGGCACATGGACGGATGCACACTTGATACAGAAGGAGAGAAAGAAAGGGTCATCAAATGCATTGAAGCTGCTATTCAAAGAAGAGTAAGCGAGGTAACTTTATCGCTATGTGAAAGATCTCTTTTTTTTGTTGAAATTTTCAGTCATCTTTATTTTAACTATCTTAACTATGACTTGATGATTTTTAGGTGAAGTTTTAATGTTATATTCTACTTAGTTTATGTTGTGTGTGACTCTACAACAGAAAGTTTTCTGAATTTACTATCATACATTTTGCATATAGCTATCTACTTATATTGATGCAATGATACTCAGATCAGATATATGCTAAGTTCCATCCACTCAGATTGTATCTGTCCATCATATCTACTAGTGACAATGATGGTCTTTTTTTCTTCAATGAATCTTAAGAATCCATATCCTTCATGCAATATCATCCACATCCCTATATCTTAGTCTTACTATTGAATTCTCTGGATTTTGGACACAGGGTGTGAGCCTTGAGCTTTGTGCAAAGGATAGAGTGGGATTGCTGTCTGAAGTAACAAGGATTCTAAGAGAGAATGGCCTAACAGTTTGTAGGGCAGGTATATCAACAAAAGGAGAGCAAGCACTTAATGTCTTCTATGTTAGGGATGCATCAGGCAACACATTGGACATGAAGACTATAGAAGCACTTTGTAAAGAAATAGGGAAAACAATGATGGTAGATGTGAAGAAGGTACCAACATATGACAAAACACATGAGACACGAGGATGGGCTAAAACTAGCTTCTTCTTTGGTAACTTGTTGGAAAGGTTCTTGGCTTGATAATTATGCATCTAGTTTGGTTATTTTATTAATAAAGACACATTATGATGTATATATAGAAGAATAATCTGTTTGTGTCTCAAACATAAGCAGTGCTTCGACTATTAGAATAATGCTTGCAACTTATATCTTCCTCTATCCTGATTTAATTTTCTAGCCCTGTTCATGAATATGGATTTTTATTTTTGTTATGTACAAAGTGAAAATTAGTTCATTTTTATAGTAAGAATTCATTAAGCATGCCATGTTAAAATAAATCATTTTAAAATAACACGACTTTTGATGTTATAATAACATAGCATTTTACCTCAAAGAAAAATACCTTTTCTTAATATATATATATATATATATATATATATATATATATATATATATATATATATATATATATATATATATATATATA
>JBBPBQ010000001.1:54748480-54768807 GCA_037974755.1 Cicer yamashitae
ATATATATAATCATGAAGAAAAAAAAAAAAAGAGGAGCATAATACTCTATGATACAAAACGTCCAACGACCAAAATGAGTATAGGGGTGGATATGGTACAAAAAGTTAAACATTTGGTCCAACATTTTTAGAAATTTGGTACGATCTTTTAGTATATTTAAAAGCATATTTCTTATTGATATCTTTAAATAACTCATCTAACTTATCTATAAATACATCAAAAAATTAAAATTAAAACCATTACTACTAAGAGATATGAGACAGATAGAAATAGATATGATGAGTTAAGTTTTATAAAGAGAGTTTCTTTTTCTATACTTGTATTTCTAAACAACAATACATGTGTTTGGAAGTTTATTTTTAGAATAAAAATTAAATTTTGTTTTGTCTAAAATATGTAAAAAAAATTATATATTTTAAAAAATATACTTTTAAAGTGACTGAAAGACAAGAAAAGAAATCCATTTATTTATACTCCAAGATATAGTAAGGCCCACAATCACATATACATTAGTGAGATGCTCATCCCCTAAAAGAACACGGTATTTTATATGTAGTATATTGTACATCATGTGAGTAAAACTGGGTGGAAGTAAAAATGGTAGCATATATGCATGTAAGCATGTTTCCAGAGCTTAAAATAACAAAAAACCAAATGGCCAAAAGAGATAGCCCAAAAGAAGAAAAAAAATACCTCTTTCAACATGTAATTTCTTCTTTCACAATACCATGTATTTTCAAAAGTCTCTAAAATATATTTTTGATTTGACTAATTTGAATGTATTTTTTTTATTAAATATATATTCAGATTAATCAATACTAGAACATTGGGAGTGGAAGGAGAAATTCTCCTTACAAAATTGTATCATTATTTTATGAACAATTGCATTTGGTTGTTTATTTTTTGACAAAAAGAAATTAATTTTTATTTTGTTTAGGGTGTTTAAATATTTTAATATTTGTTGTTTTTGTAGAATCTTAAAATAAATTAGCCCCCTTTTACTCGTTATAGAAAAATTAAAAAAATTTCAACAAAAAAAAAGTAATTATAAATTGAGAATTATAATATTTTTTTTTCATAACATTAGACCATTTTTTTGTAAAGAAAAAACGATTAGGCCATACATACTCCATTAGCTGTAAAGACAAATATATGAGAATGTTTCCAAGTGAATTAGTGTGATTAATACGTATAAGCTACCAAATTTCAATTGCTTTGAAACCGAAAAAGACTTGTAAGACGTACGCACATCACATCTCAAGTAAACTCTAAAAATGGTTCTCCTCTTTCGTGTCTCCACGCACAAGGAATCTCGTATTCCAGCATAATAATGCCCTTATATATATATGATACTAGGCGCTAGCTTAACGGATTTGAATATCACCCCATAAATAAATAAATATTACAGTACTATATAAAAATGTTCTGACAAAAAATGCACATATTTTTTTTTGAGATAAAAAAAAAATGTGTGGTGCAAGTTTTGTATCCGATTATTAATTAATGAAATGAGATAAACAAGCATTTTTATAGTTAAATGGCTATTTTGGGGCGGCTATCCAAACACATACGTTACATAGCTGTTGATATATATATAGACGTCAAGCAATTGAGAAAAAGAGTTCCTTGATTACGAAATTACTAGAGCAAGTATTCATCATACTTTTGTATATAATATTAAACAAATTAAATTAAATCAGAAATTTAAAACATTAAATAATATTGAGGAAATAAAATATTAACTGTTAATATAATTATTTCTATTGTAATACAAAATTATAAGATTTAAATATTCAAAAGTAGTTTAATTTTAAAAAATATTTTGATATATAATTGTATTCAAATGTGTTTAAGTTTGATTAAAAAATATTTTTAATTCGGTCAAAAAAATAAATTATATTGAAGCATTAACTAAAAAATTAAATAAAGCAATATTTCTTGATATAATAGCTTGTTTTTTTTGACAAAATCCTGATATAATAGCTGACCACTGAATAATTAATATTTATTTATAAATTTATATTATTATTTTCTTCTGGTGTATTCTTTTTAGACAATCAATTATTCCCATTTAATTTAGACACAATAGGATGGCACATATTTTTTCTATTTCATAATAAATTACACTTCCCCTCTTAAAGAGATCATGCTTAAAGAATTTAATTTTTTCTAATATGTATTGCATAAGAGAGAGAATATTGTAGTTCAAATATCTCTAAGGAGAGAGGAGCATAGTTTACTGTACATAGTTTTGTTTATTTACTTCTTGAGGGAGAAGAGTATATATTTTAACATAAGAGTGAAGAGGATTAATGTAATTCAAGCTTCTCTCAAAAGAGGGAAGGATAATTTACTGCCTAATGCCTATATGTTTAAGATTATAAAAAACTATCTTTTATGTTTTAGTTAGGTTTGTGGTTAAGCTTTTTTCAAAAATTATTTTGTACAAAAATGATTTTTATGGTGAAATCGAAATAGTTATTTTAATTGGTTTTTGAAGAAAATGTTTTTTAATAGAAAAATGATAAATATTAAAATCGCTTTCAAACATTAAGATATATATATTACTATAGTTTTGGAATGGACAAATGATATACATGTATATATTTCCAAAATTTGTAATTTTTATTTTAGGAAGAATGTTTTTTTTTTTAATTGAACATATATAAACTAAAACTATAATATTAATAGACATGTCAATGTGATTTTCTTTTAAGAAATTGAGAGAATTTCAACCATCATATCCTAAATCTTTAAAAAACGATTATATCCTAGGAGATATACCACGAGAAAGAGAAGACATTGATCATCAATTATTATATTGTAGAATCATTTTATATCTAATGAAGAGTTTTTTACATAAAGATCTCTAAAAACTTATCTTGAATAGAATTAGCTCCATAGGAGGATATCTATAGAAAAAAAAAATTAGGAACCTAATCATAGAATGTTTAAAAGTTTAAAAACTTAATTATAAATTACATGGTATTTAGGATTTACTTAAACTTTTTAGTAGAGGAATCTAACTATAAATTATAGACAAATTTAGTGATTCAATTTGTCTATATATAAAAAAATATAATTTGTAGTCACAAAGTCATGGGTTCAACTCTTGATGTCATGTGCAAACTTCTTTGGTGGGTGATATGTAAATATATTTATCGTTGTTTAATTCTTGGTCTGCAAAGTCCCAGAACACAATTCATCTTAACTTTTTTTTATAAAAAAAAATAATATAACTTTTAATGATTTTTTCAGGCATGTTTACAATATTGTAAAAGTTCCTCCATGAAAAATTAAATCTAAATTTTATTTTTAAGTCTATTTTTTGTTACTTTTATCTTGAGTTTATAACATTAAAAATAAATTATTTTTTTCAAAAAGATAATTAAATTTTTGTTCATGATCATTTTATATTATTCTAAACATACATGAAAAAAATTATTCAAAAATTTAAAATAAAAAGGACAATTAACATATTTCACTTAAGCGGAGATTAAAGTTGCACTTGCAAGATAATTTTGTAGAACTACAAGTTTTTTATCTAGACTAAAAACAAAATTTTAAAATTTTAATTGTGATAGAAAACATATTTAACCCCTCTTTTGTTCCACCCATATCATATTATAAATTATTTTAGTAAACTTTTTTTATAAAATATTAATTATTTTTCCCTATTATATCTTTAATCATTATTAATGTCTTCATTTTAATTCTTAGAATTAATTAATAATTTTTTTCATAAATAGATCAATTAATATAATATAAGATGGAGAGAGAATGATTATATATATATATATATATATTATGAAACCTGTTATATTAATTGTATTTCTTAACTAATGTGTCAAAAATATATACGATTTATAATATGGAATAGATGGAGTATAATTTTTGTTTATAAAATATATCTTGTTTAAATTGAGTCTATATGAAATGTTTCTCCATTTTTTGTCTCTTTTACAAATATAAGGTGCTTTTGGTAGTTATAGAATGATCTAGAACATGACCTAACAAGTATATATGAATTACAAATTGATAAACTTTTGAAATTAAGAGCTAACCTTAAAGTGCCAATGATTTTAAAGTGTGTGATTGGTTTCAAGAATAAATGGTTAAGGTAAAAAATTGTGAGAAAATATATATAGTAGATCGATTAAGATCCAAATCTAATTGTGCTTTTTGAACTACTAAAATTAGATCATTTTTGCAATAATAATTTATGTGGTTAATATAATTTAATTATATAATTAATTACATTTATTAGATGATCAATTGATATATTAGATTCCAAAGCTCATTAATCATTAATGTATTATGTATTTAGTTGTTAATTTTTGGAAGTCCAAATTCACATTTTTAAGTTGCAGAACAAAATATTTAAATTTAGTCGTATATATAAAATTATTTATCTAATAGATACACAAGGTATTGTTTGGTTTAAAAAATATAACAGATAAAAAAGTGTTTTTTAAAGTACAAAGATATCTATAATTAAAGTGACGGGATGTGGTGACGAGGAACCTACAATATATTTGTTCATGCTATGTTTAGTGGTGTGAGCGGTGATTTTGGAATGTTTGGCATAAGTGGTGTGTTAGATATAGATGTTAGATTCGTCTCTTCAATTTTGAAATATTGAGAATAGTGGTCAAAGTATTAATTCTAAATTCGACGTCATTTAATTAATTTTGTATGTAGTATATTCAAAAACACATCACTCAATTATTTTTTAATATAATATGCGTAGTGTTGCCCTAATATTGATAAAGTACGATATATTTTTTGGATATGTTTTAAAGTTAAATGATACTAATTTTGTGTTGATTTGCATTCCAGTTATTTCATTCTCAAGTGTATTTAAAATGTAATAACTTTTAAACGATTTTTATGTCTTTGAATATTATACTTGAGATGTAATTTGTAGTGGATTTTAGTTAATGTTTTCGTGTAATAAACTCTTTGTATACCTTGTACTAAAAATATTTTATTTATATAATGTTTTTAGCCATTCCAAAAAAGAATCATGTTTAATTCGATTTTTTATTAAAATATTTATATATGTATATATTCAATTAAATCACACTATATAAATATTTTGCGTTGTGATATCACATATAAATTAATCTATTTTTTAATTACTCTAGAATGCACTGGCTAGTTCACCAAGATGGATAAGTTCAGTCTCTCCAACTTTTGTCATCGCCATTTATCGAGTTCCAATAAGATCAAAGCGGCTAAAAACATGTTTAATAAAAAAAATACGATACTGATTTTTTTTTTTTATACTAAAAACACGAACTGATTGAGTAACAAGAATATTTAATTGAATAAAATATAAATAGAATCATAAACAGTTAAACACAAATTACTCTTTAAAAATACACAAATTATCATCTGTTTTGGATATGATTACATCTTCACCTGATCGTGCTAGGCTAGGCAATAGGCATGCTGCTTTCACGTCTTTCATAGTTTTCATTTTTATGAATGATACTGTAATGTGAATCCACACCATGTAATTTTCGTGGATGATGTGATCCTACACCGTGCAATTTGCACGAAACAAAAAGGTTGAGAAGGGTCCAGTTGCAGTGTTGCAACAATCAAAAGGATTGTAACAAAAAACACTCGTCTAGTCATAAATTTCTTACCGACTTTCTTGAACTTGGGCGGTTGTATCAGACTAATACAAAAATAAGTTATACTTAGTTTTTTTTTTTTTTTTCTATAACTTACACATTTATTCTCTTAATTTATTTTTTTAATTTATTTTTTTATCGCAATTATGTTTTGCTTTTTTAACAAATTTTTTTTGTTATGTTTTCATTTTTTTGTTACTTCCGATAGTTAAATTATTATTTGTTTGTTAAATTTCTGTTATCTTTATTTACATGTCATAAATTGTGTGTATGTAAATAAATCTTAATTTATCCTCTTTTTTTTATCTTTTAAATTAACAGATTTCTACTCTAATATTTCACTTAATTCTTCATGGTCATATTTTTTCACAATCTTCTTTATAGATCGTGGTTTTAGATTTGAGATATTTTTATTATTTGAGAACATATTAAATAAATAATATAATATATATTGATACTGTTAACATATTTTACACTACTAATTAATGAATAAATAAGAATATTTAATTTTTATTTAGATCACTTCTAGAATCGTAAATATAATTAATTATAATGGATGAAAGTGTAAAACTGTTTAGATTAAAAGAACACATAAATTAAACTTTAAAATGAATATAAATTAAATCTAAATGAATTTTACACAGTTTTACGGTTTTGATCTATTGGAGCATTGTCGAACATGAATATGATTGTTGCTGTAAATATGGAACACAAACGAATTGTTGCTGCAAATATTGAACACAAACTAAAAATTTGAACTATCAATAAAAATTGTTAGCCAAATAATAGAAGGAAAGAGTGAAGGAGAGGCATAAAATAAAAGGAAAGAGTGACAATTCTATTTTTCTCAATGTTAGTATTCTTACCATCAAGAATACGAGAAAATAAAAGACGAAAAATAAAAAATAATTTCAGTAGAGAATCGAGAACACTTAAAGAAATCTTCATCACATATTTAAGTATGTTTTGTTACTCTCTTTTAGAAATTCATGCTATAGTGAGAGTAGTAATATAAAAATCCTTAAAAAAAAATTTCTAACACTTGATATCAAAACATGATTATCAATATTATGATTTTTCTTATAAAGTTTCTGCCTTAAAATCATTAATATATGGATAAAGCATTTTATGTGATACGAATATAAATATTCAGTAAATTGGATATATAAACCATACTATTATATTATTAAAATAATCTAACAAATTAATGACATTGGATATTTTTTTTTGAATTTTACCATTTATTCTAAATTAAAAGTATTAATCAGTACAAAGTCATAATGTAGTTTGATGGTTTAGAGGAGTTGTAGCGACGAGAAATTTATAAATTCAATTTTTTTTAACAATATTTGTAATTAATTATTAACATTGACTACATCACTTATAAAAGAAAATTTTGGTCTCTAATATAAAAAGAAATTACAAATTTTAATATATATTTATTAATTAAATATCTTTTATATCATTTTTCTTTTTTTAAAAATATAATTAATGTTCATATTAATGGATGTGAAAGCATTTAATGTCAAAGTTATTTTAATAATTTTTTTTAAAATTCACACATTAAATGAACTTTCTTAATCTTGATAATTTTTATCTTTTATTCTTATAGATAAAAGTAGGGGAAGTACTTAAAAAGCATATTAATCTACATTTTAATTTGCAGAACGGTTAGAATTGATTTTAATACTGTTTAGCCGCTAAAATTATGAATGATTTACAAAACTAAAAATTGTTAATAAGTGATCTTAGTTTTTAAGACATTTGTTAAAAAAAATATATAAAAATACCGTTTTTAAAACAATAAATACACATTTTTGATTTTTCACGATTATTTAGTAAATGCCCTTACATCTGTTAATATTTCTGTACAAAAATTAACCACCGTTGATGATGTAAGACAGCTCCTATCCGCATAAGTCATTATTGATAAAAATTAGTTAAGAATGAGTGATCTCCATGATGATTGCAAATCTGATGTGACATTTATCCAGTATTTATATATCTCCATTTTAATTCCATATTCGGGTAAAAAGTGGTTGATTGGAGTCCATACAAGGCAGGGCTCATAATCAAAATAGTAGTGTGGGAGCATACGTTGAATTCTCAATAATGTGTTATTTGAGTTGTGGGATCAAAAGATAACCATTAAAGGCACACATACCAAAATCAAAGCAATTGCTTTACAGCAAGCAACCCACTTATTTATTTTTCATTGCTTTCTCAGACACTCAGGAAACTCAACATTTTGTTCTTTACTAAGCGGTTTCGATTTTAAACAACTAGAAACTTCTACACACATAACTCACCCTCACACTCACACCTTTATTCCAATTCCTCGAATTCAATAACTCTAACAACATACTAAATAAAACATATTTTTTAACCTATTATCTTAATATATAGTATATTAAAAAATATGTATTAATAAATGTGTTGTTAGTTAGTTTTAATTTTAGAAAACACAACTTTTTTTAATTCAGCCATTACGAATAGGAGAAAATTGAGTAAAATAAATAATTTTTTTTAAAACAAAATAGAAATAGAAAAAAATAATAACAGTAACAGATTTCTTAATTCTCCTCTTTTTCATTTCCTTTTGGGTATTTTGAACTTTGACGAATGACTCTATTCTCATTAAAATAAAAGACTTTTAATGAAGTGATTAAATTTAAATAATTAAAATATATTTAAAAAAGATGAAGTTCAAATTCTTAATAGAGAACAACTTTTAAATTTTATTTATTTATTTCTCAATTAATATCTAAATTAGTGGAATTTTTCTAAAGGTTTAAAGTTTAATACTTTACTTGGGACCCACTTAAGAGGTCAATTCTCAATTGATCATGGGTACACGTGGCAGGGTAACGTTTCTTGCCCTCTTTTTCACTCTTCTCTTCACGCTATTTAGACCTTCTCCTCACTCTCACAATTTCAGAGAAGCACAATCACGCTTCTCTATAATTCCAAATTGCTCTAATAAGCCACAAAGTTTTTGCCTTTATTCCTCTTTTACCGGTAAATTCATCACTTCTATAGTTATCATACATAGCTCTTTATTATTTATTCATTCATGCTATCATCATCACCATCCATGACTCTGATTAATTTACCTGAAAAAAGAAGTTTTGATTTTGATTTTGATTTTTCCCAGTTTCATCGCCCCTTGCGATTTCTGTTTTGTGTATGTATATTCCGAGTTTGATTAAAAAAAAAGGAGTTATTTTGATCACAATTCTCATAACCTGTTGAGTTGTGTTTGATCTTTCTGCTGTACCACTTGTGCTATGTTTGAAGTGTTTTGCAAAGTCTTAATCATGTAAAAAATGAAATTGAGAAATTTGTAAGGGTATTTATGTAATGTATCCTACTTTTAAGATTAGACCCTTTATTTATATATATATATATATATATTTTTTTTTTTTTTTGTATGTATTGTGATTGTGTAATTATCCTTTTTGCAAATTGCTCGGTCACATCGGTTTGGATTGTTTTGTGGTGGGGAATAAGTGATAGTTGATTATTGTTTTTAGCTAATTGGTGAAAGCTAAAGTTTTGGAATTTGCTGTGGCTAATCAAGTTATTATCCTTTTTTGACAGCTGGGAAAGTTGATGATTTTTGTTGAGGTGAAATTGAAATGGTTGGGAAGGATAATCTGAGGACTGAGGATTTGAACTTGTGCTTTGAGAATCTAATGATGGTTGCTGGTGGTGGGAAAGGAGGGTACATGAAGGCTGGTGTTATCACTGAATGGAAGGATATTCCAGTGGAGCTTTTGATGCAAATTCTTTCCCTTGTGGATGATCAAACGGTGATTAAAGCTTCTGGTGTTTGTCGTGGTTGGAGAGATTCTATTTTCTTTGGCCTTGCTCGTTTATCACTCTCATGGTATAACTATGTTGCTTTCTCTCTTAAAAGTGTTATATTTATGTGTGGAACTATTTTTCTTCAATTGGGGATTCTATTGATGTGAATTGTGAAGTTTTCTTGGTTCCTGTTGTTTTTATTTGTTGTATAAATTGACTTTGCATATTCAATTCCTGATTCTGGTGTCATGTTTTTTACATTATTCATCAATTCTTGTGTGTGTGTGTTTGGTTCTGCAGCGACAAAATTGAAATTATCTCTTAAATTGAGTTGGAGGTAAAGTGGTATATGTTTGGATGTAATAAATTTGAGGCTAAAAGTCAATAGCAAACCATTTGGGGTTGAAATATATGTTTCATATACCCTACTTCTTTTCATTTAGCTGAGTTGCTTCCTTTCTAGACCAAGCAATCTCCTAGTTTGATAACTATGCTAGTGTCACTGACATATTTTAAGTATTCAAATTGAGCTGGTATTTTCTTATGTAGTGTAATTAGGGGTTAAACAAGGGCCTTTAACTTGCTAAGTCAAGTTAATAATGTCGTATTGGTTTTTTGCTGTGGAAGAACAATGTTCGTTTGCAATTAATAAGCAGTCCAAGCCTTGTAGCTTTTGTTTACTCTCTCTCTCACGCGCACACACACACAAATTGAAATATGTGACTGCTTCTATCAATTAATCCTTAGAATTTCTGAAGTTAGTTTCCCCTGTACATTTCTGGAATAAATCTGCAAGTCTTCCTAATTGAAAAGCTTAAAAATGTTTCTTAGTTTTGATGAATACTTGTTTTAGTTCAGTAGTATCAGGCGGTTGTATTTATGCGCCTTTTCAGCAAAAGAAACTGATGTATGCCTTTTGCATTATTGTATATTTCATTAAATGTAGTAATAACAGGATTATGTAATTCCTCTCCTTTCTTCAGGTGTAGCAAGAACATGAACAACTTGGTCCTATCTCTTGTTCCTAAGTTTGCAAAATTGCAAACTCTAATCCTTCGTCAAGATAAGCCTCAACTAGACGATAATGCTGTAGGGACTATTTCAAATTTCTGCCATGACCTGCAGATTCTAGACCTCAGTAAAAGTTTTAAGCTCACTGATCGGTCACTGTATGCCATAGCGCATGGTTGTCACGATCTTACAAAACTTAACATCAGTGGATGTTCAGCATTTAGTGACAATGCTCTGGCTTACCTTGCCGGTTTCTGTAGAAAACTCAAAGTTCTTAATCTCTGTGGATGTGTTAGAGCAGCATCTGATACTGCACTACAGGTATTAATATAATATATACTAGCTATTGGCTTTATTAACAATCATATAAAAATTAAGATGGATTTGAATTATAGCCCTCATGACTGAATGAACAACAGGCTATTGGACACTACTGCAATCAGTTGCAGTCTCTGAACCTTGGATGGTGTGATAAAGTTGGTGATGTTGGAGTGATGAGTTTGGCTTATGGCTGTCCTGATCTTAGAACAGTTGACTTGTGTGGCTGTGTCCATATAACAGGTATTTTACTTCAATATTTCATTACTTCAAATTTGGAAAAACATGTTAGTTTTGTGAGGTTAGCAAAAAAAGTGCATTTACACACATGCAATGGAGGTGGTTAAAATGATATCTTAGAAGAGAGAAAAACTCATTAGAGAATAGATTCAAATATAAATAAGATGCCTATAAGAAAGAGAAGTTAGAATTTTGAGTAGTCGTTGAACCTTACTTGGTTTCGGTGAAGCACATGCACAAACATGACACCATAGGTGTCTCACACCGGACACACGTGCTTCATAGTTTGATATATGCTTTTGTTATGTGTTAATGATGAGGGAAGTTTTGGTTTTGATGTGGTGTTATATTGCAGATGAAAGTGTGATTGCTTTGGCAAACAGATGCCCCCACCTGAGGTCCCTTGGACTGTACTTCTGTAAGAACATAACAGACAAGGCAATGTATTCCTTGGCACAAAGCAAAGTGAAAAACAGGATGTGGGGATCAGTGAAAGGAGGAAATGAAGAAGATGGCTTAAGGACATTGAACATTAGCCAATGCACCGCACTCACTCCTTCTGCTGTTCAGGCAGTTTGTGACTCATCCCCTGCTCTCCACACATGCTCAGGAAGGCACTCACTCATCATGAGTGGCTGTCTCAATTTGACTTCTGTTCATTGTGCTTGTGCTGTTCATGCACACCGTTCTATCACCACTTTCCCTCATCCTGCTCATTAAAACAACGTGAACTTCGAGGAAGTGCCCTTCAAGGGCTCAGAGAAGTGATGATGGTGTTATTGTTATCTTCTCATCTTCATGGTGTAGATATGTTTGTGTTAAGCTATGTTGGAGACTTAAGCTACAAATGAACAGACTTTTGCTGTTGTTGTGTTTCAAACTTTTTGTTTTAATCCCTTTAAGATATTTTGGATTCAAAAACTACCTTGTTCTTGGTTAATTAGCTGTATAAATTTATTGGACTTCTAAATGTGTATGATTTTTGGAAGAATATGCACATTATGTATCTGTCTGATTCAAACTATGATGGGGTTGGCTTTTGAATATGGGTTAAATAGATTTTTAGTTTCTTTTATGTTATAAAAAATTTAGAGTTTCTTTGTTCACTCTCAAGGTTCTTTGGATTGGTCAAATTTAAAGATGTATTTTAGAACATGGAGGGTGAGAGATGAAGTTAAAAAAAAATATTCATTTTGTCTTATATTTTTCAAAAATTGCATGGAGAGATAAAAAGTACTTAGTTTTTGTAATAGATGGGGACTTAAAAGGATTAAGTTTTTAGGAGGATTAAATTTGAATGAAAGGTAGTTTACAAAGACTAAAAAACTAAATTATTTGATTTAAGTATGAAAATGTGAAGCTAAGAGCTGTTAAGTAGTATGATAGTAAATCATGGTTAGGGATGGGAATAGACTAATCCGTCCGTCATGGGACTATGGTCTGGTCTATTTAATAAAAATGCTAAACTCAGGCTATTTTTAAAGTTTGTTTATTTAAATAGGTTAGACTCAGTCATATAAAAAATTTATTAGACTTGACAGGTCGGCTTATATCAATTTTATTATTTATTAATGTTATTTTTTATTATTATTTATTAATAATATTATTTTCTATTTTAAAGTGTATCAATTAGGCTATCACTTAGTAATCGTTTTATATTCAGTAGCCGTTCCATATTCTTCCCTTAGGTAATAATGAGTGCGTTTGTTTTAGAAAAAAATTTATTCTTTAAAACCAAAAATCATTGTCTGTGTTATATTTTTTAAAAATTATTTTGTTAGAAAATTATTTTTTGTTTAATATATATATATATATATATTGGTATGTGGAGAATATCATGTAGTATGGGTATAACATCATGTAAGTTGGTATGGACAGAGCATCATGTAACTTGATATGTGTATAGAGATTAATTATGGATTCATTTTGTTTTTTTGTTTTCTTGAAAGGTTGTTGCACTGCAGATTTGTTAGTTATTATTTTATTAGATTTGATTATAATTCTATTAGTTTTCCTTGTATATAAAACTTAGTTTAGCCTATTTAAAAAAAATGTAAAATATAACATTTAAATGTTTTAATGTGAATAAGGTTTTTAATTAGGCTTTCAGACCAGGTTGAAAAAACAGCCTTTGATATACCGTATGTCAGACTTAGACTTAAAAAATTAATTGTAGGCCAGACTCACACATTTGAAAACTTGACATGACCTGACTTGTTCCATCCCCTATTTATATATACAACAACCTAACTCGTGCTTAACAATATATAGTTATATTATATATCGCACAAATCAAATGTTTTTAAAATTATTTTTAAAAATTAAATATATTTATTTATATTAATATATTTCTCATATTAAAACTGATTACATCTTAGTTCTTATAATATGGTGAACTATGTTTAAATCTCTCGACCTAAATTCTTATAATATTGTAAGAAGATATTTAAGATACATAAAAAAAATAAATTTGTGCATTATATTTAGGAGTGTACATGGGTTAAGTTGAGTCGTTTTTGTTCAAATATGATATTTGAATCGAACCATTTTATTTGAGTTAGGTTGAGTTCTCAATACATGATTTTTTCATCAAATCCGAATTAAATCACTCGATTATGATCGGATTGGATTAGGTTCGCCGGTAATAAAGAAAAATATATATTTTTTATTTTAAAAAATTGTAATTAAATTTAAATACTTGAACATTTAAAAAATAATAAATTATATCACAACATATTATTTAATATTTAAAATACAGCCTCAAACACAACAAAAGACTTAAATTCATAACAAATTCTCAAATATAGTCCAACAACTAATTTAATTTTTTGATCTTAGAAGAGATAGTAAATTCTATCATAATGTTCTAGATTCAAACCTAGACTTAAATAGACATCAATAGTAAAAAAAAAAATACATATATATGTTATGTCAATGAGTTTGATTCGCAGGTTCATGGGTTCAAAATGTATAATTTGTTGTTCGAAGTGAACATAACTATATTTCAATGAGTTGGTTCGGGCTAGATCCAAATTTGAGCAGATTAGGTCAAAATGCAGATTAAATCGATTGAGATGAATGAGTTCACGAATTTACTCGTGCTTATGAACATCCCTAATTATATTCACATGTGATTTTCACCATTGATATAATATTAAAGATTACGAAAGAATACCTCATTAATAAGTTTATATTTAAGTTATAGTTATTTGCAAAAAGAGTCTCCAATCAAAAAGCCAAATTTGAGCAGATTAGGTCAAAATACAGATTAAATCGATTGAGATGAATGAGTTCACGAATTTACTCGTACTTATGAACATCCCTAATTATATTCACATGTGATTTTCACCATTGATATAATATTAAAGATTACGAAAGAATACCTCTTTAATAAGTTTATATTTAAGTTATAGTTATTTGCAAAAAGAGTCTCCAATAAAAAAGAAATTATAATAATGCATTCTTGAAAAATAAATTACTATTAACTACCAAAATAAATATAAAATATGTATAATCAACATAATATTTTCTGAGTTACATAATTAATCAGCATAACAAATATGATAATTTATAATATGTAAAATTAATATAATTAATCAGTTAATAAAATTTATCTGAATACGAAAACAAATTTATTATATTATTATGATATATAGTAAATACTAGAACTATAAAAATAAAAAAATAATAAAAAAAAAAACTCACTGATAAATAAAATGTCATTTAAAGAACGATTGCAATTTTTGTTTATAATTTAATTATTAATTTGTTCTCTACTTTGTGTTCTTCATCATAAAAACATATAATATTGTAAAAATTTGATTTTTTATATATCTATTTCATGAATAACGAAATACATTACCGGTGCATCATAAAACTGAGACAATTCTTTTAGTTAAAAAAGAACATAGACAATATTATTTAAAATTAAATGTTCATTATACAAATATATTTTCTAATAATTATCTTAGAAAATAGAGTAAATATAATTATAATTAATTCAATGAAAGGTTCGATGTACTATACAAAGAGTATTCAAGAAACTTTAGAACCAAATAGCTTCAAAATTGTGTAAAAAAATGAGCATTCAAGAACCTTTAGAACCATCTTATTTATTTTTTTTTTATAGAACCATCTTATTCTAGGTGCACACCATTGAACGGATCTGCAATATTTAATACGCATAAAATCTATAAATTTTTTTGACATAAAAATATTTATTAATTCAAATTAAAAAGTATAACAACCCATTTGCAAATTTACTAATATTGAAAATGATAAATTTACAAATAAACTTAATATTAATAGTATAAAATGATAAAATATTTATAAATTTAATAAAATTAAAGTGACCAATACCTTCGGATATACAATGCAATGACGCTAGATTCATAAGTAGCACTTAATTAGTCAAATAAAAATGATATTTGAACACAAATACTAACACAAATACATGTGGGAAAAAGAGAGATAGAAAATGAGAGAAAGTAAAAAAGGAGAAAATTAAAAGAAGAGAGATATTGTGTAGGTGGGGATCACATGTATTTGTGTACAAACTTGTGTTCAAAACTTCAAATATTATTGCTCTTAGTCAAATAACTTATTTTAGTAAAATGATACATGAAAACATTGGAAATAGGTGATTTTAAACCAAAAATAGTTATAAATAAATCCTCTTTTATGATGAAAAAAATGAAGACAAACCAGAGAGATAGAAAGGAGATGAAGGTAATTCTATAAATTCAATTAATGGAAAAACAAAGAAAAGAAAGTAATAAGACTTACCATTTATGAAGTACAAGACTTCCGTGGTAACATTTTCTAAAGACCAATTTGTATGAAGGGAGAAAGAAAATAGGGTCTGGAATAACATTAGCCCTTTCCGATTTAATAGGGAAATTTGAGCAAAGTAAGGAGACTAGAAGTCTCACCCTTGAAGAAGAAGAACAAACAGCGGCGATAATGAATCCGGCACGGTGGTTTTGTTCCAAAACAGTGTTGTAAAAAATTGAGGGAAAAAAGAAGAACCCAACATAAGGAATGAGGAACATGTCAAAAGGAAGAAGAAGAAAACGAACATAGTAGTTGGGAGTCTGGTTTCTTCGCGTTTTGTTGTTGTTGAGTTTCAAAGGTTGCTACGAGTCTGAGTTTTAAGGTTTATGCGATAACGAGTTTTCATGGTTTATGAGGTTCTAAGTTTTAATGATTTTATTTTTGATTAAGCGTGTAATAAGAGATCTTAAATCCCAGCTTAACTGCAAATGCTGTTAGGTTAGAATATACCAAATAAAAAAAAAAGTGTATAATAAGAAGAATAAATGATTCAGCCATCCTAAATAATAATTAAAATGACTGGGGCCAAATGTGAATTTCATGTTACTAAAACTGGCCATTTGAGGTAAACTATCTTTTTGTATCGGACACAAATAGTTATAGCCGACCTAACATGTTATGAGGCATAAAGTGAAATTTTTATGGATTTTTTTAAAATTAATAAATAAATTATTAATATTTTATTTACTAATTACAGAAATTTATTTGATTGAAATTATGATATTTTTAAATATATGTTCTCTAAATTTTTCAAAAAATTAAATAAGACTTTTCAACTATTCTATAACAACAACATAAGAACTCAATTTGAATTTTTCAATAATATTAAATAAAAACAAAAACAAAATACTTTATTCAAATAGTGTGTTTATTTATTGGCAACTTTTGAATTTAAAGTGATGAAGAAAAATCTTTTGAAAATTTATCCTTAGTAAATTCTATATCAATAAGTTTAACAATATTTTTTTTCTACCAATAAATCTTTGAAACGTGTATTAACGAACAATTATCAATATTTTCAATTTTAGTTATTTATCTATAGATCTTTTGCAATTCAATAAAAGTTTCAGTTTAACGTGATTCATATGTTTGAGTTGACATTTATATATTAAATTATTTATTAAATTAATATAATTAATATTGTATAATATTTTTTTTACGATAGATAATAAAGTCAACTGATATAATATTTATTGATACAATATTAATTAGAATAATAGTACGTGAGACATCTTTATTGAGTAAAAAAAAATTTTAAACCTTTTTATTAACTAAAAAATTTGATTTATAGGGAGGGTTAAAGCGGTTGTTGGCCTTGCCGTGGCCGACTCTGCAAATAGTTTGCTTCATGGTCGCTGGTTTAAATTTTGGTTGGGAGAGTTGTTCACGTTTATGACTTAACAACCTCTAGACCTCTCTACTGCAATAATCCCACGGCTGATTATTTCAATGTTGAGAAATAATCCGTTGACAAAAAAAAAATGTTAAGAAATAATTTAGGAAAATAATAATAAAATATCTTTTAAACAAATTAAAAAATATCATCGTCTCCTAAAATAATTGAGCAGAGGGGAAGGTGTGACACTATAGAGACAGTATACGCGACATTTGAACACAAAAAGAAATTGTATAAGCTATAAATCACTTTAGCTTTCCTTTTTGTTTTTCTGGTCTCTTTTAAAAATTGTTATAAGTGGCATGTTTTTATCAAAAAAAATCCATTAAATTTTATTTGAAACTTTTACATGATAGTACTCAAGTAAACTCATCTCATAGCGCCCCTTATACAACTATTGATCCTATTTTCCAACACACAATTCTGTCTCTTGAATTTCTAGTTCATCTTTAATTTTAGTGAAAAAACAGAAAAATAGGTCCTACCGGGAGTCGAACCCAGGTCGCTGGATTCAAAGTCCAGAGTGCTAACCACTACACCATAGAACCAATTGATGATAATTTACTGCTTTATATAAATACCTTGTATATCCAATCACATATCTACCGACAAACAAAAATCTCCTTAAACTTTCAATTCAAAAGAACTTCCAGTTTTTAATCCAAATTAATATATATATATATATATAATTAGTGAAGAATAATCATTTTACCGAGATTAAAATTAAAATTCAAGGCATTTTTAGCAAAAGTATTTATGTCAGATGAACTATCATTATGATCTTGGCTTCTAATTCTTTGAGTGGAATTTTGACAAAGAATCACATGCTCTCTTTTATTCATGAATTTCCAATTTTAAAATTATTTTCTATCTCTTGTTACCCTAGTAAAGTTCCTACCATTATTCAAGTTAGTCGGCGTCTCCCTTCTTACAATTAGCTTCAAATCAACACTGATGTACTACTATCAAAGGTGCTCTTTTGGGATCGCAATGGTGCAGTTTATATCAATATCACTTATGTTTTCCGAGCAAAGTTAGAGGGAGTCTTGCTTGTTCACTATAAATGATGGAATGTGATTCCTTTTTGGCTGTCATATCTTTTTCATTCTTTGATATTTATATTTCTTGGAAATTACACGGTAAATGGCATAAATTCAAGGTTTATGAAATTATTGTAACTGACAGTTTCTTTTTCTTTTTAGATTTTCTCTAACGATTCACTTATTGGTAGAATTCTCTATCTTCTGTAATGGGTTCAAATTTTTCGCTTACAGTTGAGTTTCCCTTAGTTTTACCTTTTCTTAAAAATTGTGTTTCTTTCTCTTTCTCTTAGAAACGTTGGTTGGTTTTTTTATTTACTTCGTCTGTTTTTTATCTTTAGTCTTATCAAGTATTTGATTTTTAATCAAAATTTTGGTTTTTTAAAAAACGAAAATGTAATTAATATGTTTTTCTTATTGTATATTTAAAAATTTAAAAATATGCATTAAATAAATTTAATAATATTTTTAATGAATAGTGTATTTAATCATTTTTACTTATATATGAGTCTGGGAAAGTATGATATAGGCTGTGTATTTTGATTAAAAAGTAAGAAAATGTAAAACTTTGTAATGTTGAATTTTTATGTTGTTGCAAAACCTTCCTAAATATATATTTTTATGAGAAGGAGTGGGCAAGTAACTCCAACGGTTGCAGAATCTCTTAGTCCGTCAGAGTGTTGGAGTTGAGTCAAATTGGAGTAATGGTTCAAAAGAACAACATTTTCACAATTTAATAATAATAAAATTTATGATGAAATTTATGACCACTAGTTTTTTTTACTGTTAATTTGTATATGATTTTTTTTTTATTAATTGGAACAATTTGATTTTCTTACTCTTAATTTTTCTTTTACAGTTTTTATTATACAATTTTTTCTCTTCAAGTTTCTATTAACAATATTTTTTTACTTATTTTTTCATCTTATTATTTCAAAAAAAATTGTTTGTGTCAAATGAATCCAAATCAATATAATCTTCAACAATTTTGGTTGCATTTTATGCAAAATTATCAACGTCCTAATTTTTAAAATCCTCAATTAATTACTATCACCACCAATCAATCCCAATATGTTTTACAGACAATACTCAAAGTGGAGAGTTTACTTGTCATGAACCTGAAATACCGATTAGGTCTATCTCAGAGTGTCAAGTTCAACATTTTTCCACTCAAATTGGTTTTAAAAATATGCTCGAAGAGGGAGAAGGACATCATGGTCGAAAAAGGAAAAAAATCTTGAAAGCTATTCACAATGGATGACGATATACTTCTTATTCAATCATAGTTCAACGTTTCAAAGAATTCAAATTTTTTAGTTAATAAAAAAGCTTCAATTTTTTTTTAGTTACTAAAATGGCCTTACATTTTACTAAAAACTAAAACTAATCAAATAATATATAAATTTAACACTGTCTCAATAAATATTAAATCAATTGACTTTATTATGAATTGTAAAAAAATATTATATAATATTAATTATATTAATTATATTAATTATATTAATTTAATAAATAATCTAACATATAAATGTCAACTCAAAAATATTAATTAGAGTTAACTCCAACTTTATGAAATTTATTGTAATAAACTTAAAAAAAAGTATGGATTTAATTTTTATTATTGTTATAAAAATTTAAGTTCAATTTTATTTTAAATTTAAATTAAAATAAAGTTTAATAATATTAATTAAAATATTTAAATTAATATTTTAAGTTGTAATAAAATAAAATATAAATAAAATATTAATATATAAATTAAAGTTGTGGGACCTAATATGGTTCTTAAGAGTTAAACCATTGAAGTAAAAAATGAGTGACTTGATTCAAGATGATGTGTATGTCTCCGTTAAAGAAGTAAAATCAAGAATTAAATTAAATATCATATTTTCATTAACAAAAGAAATATTATATTTAGCAAAAGAGTCCACTTTTTGATTTGCTTCACAACGAATATATTTAACCGAAATCTGATATATATATATATATATATATATATATATATATATATATATATATATATATATATATATATATATATA
>JBBPBQ010000001.1:54769253-54803492 GCA_037974755.1 Cicer yamashitae
ACCTAAAATAAAAAACCGGAACCTCAAAAAATTATTTTAATATGGAGCCCATAATTAAAAGGCTTATTAAATAGGGTTAACACTTTAAGACTTAATTAACATTTATAATATATTTAGAGTAGGGTTTAGATAAACACTCGTGGGTTCATATGTCTACTTTTTTTATTGTGTCAAATATTAAATTTGATGTAATTAATTTTTAAATTTGAAAAACAAAGATAAATTTAGAAAGAAAAAAAAATACACCAAAATGATGTATTCTTTTAATATATGTTATAGATGTGACCTCGATCTATATATATTGTGGTTCATATCTACATATATGTATTGTGGTTCGTTTTGAATACGTGGTGATTTTTCTTACGACATTTTAGATGAATAGAAGTAAAATTTGGTTTCTGAGATTTACGACACTTAAAATACTGTGCACCAATAATTTGTAGTAGACCTGATAGTATATATATACACAACATTTCAACTTTTATTTAAACTAAAACATGAAAGAAGTGTAGAAGTAGAAACATTTAACATTTTTTGAAAAGATATCTTCCAATTAAAATATTTTACAATTGTTTAAAGACTTATAATAATTTGTAAAACTTTCGAGAAAAGAAAAAGCACAAAAAAAAAAAACAATTTCAGTATATTGTATAATAGTAGTTTTCAAAAAGAAAACCTTGAGAAATAAACGTTGACTAATTTAAACTAAAAAAAGTGACCGTTACAAATAACAAAAATAATTTTAAAATTATATACTAACAGAAAAAACAAATTCAGATATTTTATTTTTTCACCATAAAAACCAATTAAAAATTATATACTTGTTGACCATAGAAAAAAAAAATGACTAAAAGAAGGTTTATCACTCATCTGGATAACAACTCACTAATATGCTAAGTAAAGCATCCTATGTTGCTATAAATTCAGGTGCTGATGAGCAACAACAACAAAAACTAAAATTTTCTTTTGCCATTCAAAACAAATAAACAACAAAAACTAAAATCTTCTTTTGCATTTCAAAAAAAAAAAAAAACCACAAAAACTAGCTAAAAGAAAAAACAACAATCTTGAATTAAAAAAAAAAACCAAACGATGGAGATAGAAGTGCCTGTAGTGATTGTAGGTGCAGGGCCTGCTGGCTTAGCAACCTCAGCATGTCTTAATAAACATTCAATCCAAACATTGTCTTAGAAAAAGATGATTGTCATGCATCTCTTTGGAGAAAAAGAACTTATGACCGTTTAAAACTTCACTTGGGTAAAGAATTTTGTAACCTACCTCACATGTCATTCTCATCTGATTTACCAACTTTTGTCCCTAGGGTTGATTTCCTTCGTTATTTAGATGATTATGTGACTCATATGAAGATCGGCATTCGGTATAACCGGTATGTTGATGATGCTTCATATGATGTTAATGATGGGAAATGGAGGGTTAGTGTGAAGGGCACTACATCATTTGTTGATGATGAGATTTATGTTGCTGATTATTTAGTTGTTGCAACTGGAGAGAATTGTGAAGTTTATATTCCCAAGATAAATGGGCTTGAAAGCTTTGAAGGTGAATACATTCATTGTAGTAAATATTTGAATGGAAGACCATGGTATAATAAGAATGTATTGGTCGTTGGTAGTGGAAATTCTGGCATGGAGATTAGTTATGATCTCTCAACTTGGGGTGCAAATACCTCCATAGTTATTAGAAGTCCCGTAAGTTTTCTCTATCTCTTTAAAAATAATTTACTATAAAAAACATAATTAGTAATGAAAATTAGAGACAAATAATAAAATTAATTATCTTCAATTTTGTCATCTCTAAGACTTAAAAGATACAGGTTTTTTTAAAAAAAAAATTTGATCTCTATAAATTTATCATATTTCTTTGTTAGTTCTTCTAAAATATTTCTTTAAACAATATTTCTCTAAGAAATCTATATGAAATATTTAGGTACATTATTTTTCAAAAGAAATGGTGTACGTGGGAATGTGTCTGTTGAAATACTTAAATGTTGAAACGGTGGACAAGCTGATGGCGGCTATGAGCCAAATGAAGTATGGAGATATGTCCAAGTACGGCTTGATCCGACCAAAAGAAGGACCATTCGCCATGAAAAATAACGGTAGTCGTACGCCTACCATTGACGTTGGTTGCGTGAAAAATATCAAGAAAGGCAAAGTGAAGGTAGAATATACTTATAACATGAACTTAGTTCATTTATATTTGATTATACAGTTGCTGGCTGTAGTGGATCCAATTTGAATATAAAATTTAGATAGAACATTTTATTATTATATATTTGCATCAAATGTTAATTTAGTCATGAAAAATTAACAATGAGGATTGTCATGTATTCAGGTATACCCAGCAATTTCAAGCATAAAAAAGGAAAAGATCGTTGAGTTTGCAGATGGAAAAAGTGGTAAATTTGATGTTATAATCTTTGCTACTGGATACAAAAGCAATGTGCAGAAGTGGCTTAAGGTGCATTATTATAAATATACATTATATTATATAGTGTAATTACACCAAAATTAATGTAGATTTATTTTATCATGAAATTAATTAATTACTGTTTAATTATATGACTTAATTAATGCAGGATTACAAAGAGATGTTCAATGAGAATGGAATGCCAAAACGGTGTTATCCAAATCACTGGAAAGGAGAAAAAGGAATATACTGTGCTGGATTCACAAAAAGAGCGTTACAAGGAATTGCTTATGATGCCGAGCAAATAGCAAATGATATCAAACGCGATATTAATGCAAGGAAACCATCTGCAACTGCTTGAGGCCAATGCTCGAATCAAGTTATTGGATGAATCAGTTTTTTTTCTTTCTATCATATGAGTTAATATATGCTGGCAACCTTAAGTAGTATTATAGTGTCATTTTTTAAATATTTAATTTGTTTGGTTAAGGTATTATAACATTAAGTGTCAAAACTATGTAATATAAATCAAATTAGGTTGCATGGGGTCGTGCGTTTGGAGTAGGATACTTATTTAGTGTTGGTGTATCGTGTTGGTGAGGACTTTATTTATTTATTTATTTTATTGTGAGTAAGATTGATAAGTTTCTTGTATATTAATATATTATTATTTGTATATTTGAGTTAATTTATTGTTGTAAATAAATACAATTTGTGATTTATAAATTTTTATTGTAATTTTGTATTATAAATTGAATAATTCAATTCTCTTAGTTAAATTATATAAAAAAAAATTATGTTTTTTTATAGATGTATCCTTACCTTAATTTATTATAAAATATCGTATGTCGTACATTTAAAAAATATATACTACTTTTGTCGTGAAATATAAGACTAAGACTACTATAAGAAATTTGACATATAGTGACAACAAAAAGTCGTCGGTAAATGTCTGAAATTCGTAGGTATAAGAAAAAAAATATATACCGACGACATTTTTATATGTTGTCTATGTTCAACATATACCTAGCGTTCTTTACCATCGACTTTTGTACCGTGGATATAGAAATTTGCGTAACTTTATAAAATATGTTTTGTCTCCGTCACTAAACAGTTTAGTGACACGTATATTCCGTAGGTATATATTTTGACAACAATTTTTATTGGTTGGACAAATTATTTGTTATTTAATAAATCTTAGCAATTGATTAAATCATGAATAATTAAGATTAAAACAAAAAGTTATATGACTTTTTAAGTGGTTATATGGCACTTTCAACCATAATCATCTATATACGGTTGTATGATCAATATTTAATCATCACATCCTCTTATATTAAAACTTTTCTCACTGGTGGCGGATCCAAAAAATTCACTTGGCAGGGACAGTAAAATAATATATATTTTACAAGAGAAAAATACTACTAACTCTTACAAAATACATAACTATAATGTTTAAACAAACTCAAAATACATAAGAGTTTCTACAAACTGTAATTTTCTTCTACGAAATTTCATATTTTGAAATTGTTCAATAATTTTTTCATTGTCAACACTATCAAATAAATCAACCATTCTATATAAAATGTGATTAATAAATCATTCAATCACTCATTTCATGGTGAGTAAGTGTTTTTCTTTTTCTCCAAAATTGTGTCCACTCAATTAAAAGTAAGTAAAAAATTTGTCTCTTTCCTATGAATGATGGTGAGTAAGTGTTTTTCTTTTTCTCCAAAATTTCTTTTTTAAATGTCTGAAATCTGGGTTGGAACTTTATAGAAGATAAAAAAAAGCTAAATATTTAATTTGGATTGGAACATGAAATAATATTATACTATGAATAATAAAATACTGCATTTGATATTTTTTTATAAGAGACAATTGAGTCAACAAAAATTAGAATTTGAGGTAGTAGTTTTTTATTTAAAATTATTTTAATATGACAATATAATATTTTAAAAAATACCTTAACCTAAAAAATGAGTTTGTTATATATATATATATATATATATATATATATATATATATATATATATAATAAATCTAAAATTTTAGGGTACTAAAAACTCTTTTATATATATATATATATATATATATATATATATATATATATACTTAATAAGAAAAAAAAGTTTTTTATATCTCTAAAAGTTTAGAATCCCTGTTCGGCTGCGTCTTTCAACACCCTCGGGAAATGGTGAATCCCAATAAACTTAAAGACAATTTTATAAAAATATAACAAGTAGTACTATCAAAGTACTAAATGTTACCTTCGTCAAAAAAAAAAAGGTAAATGTTACTTGTTAGTTTTAACAAATTAATTTTCTTGAAAAGATAAAATGCATTACCACACCAACCTCACGCACAAGATGTGCAGAGAAGATAAAAGAAGTTACGATTCTCGTCTAGGCCACAAGAAGTACTGCTGAATGTTATATATACAGAGATACAAAGAGGCAGAGGTACTACTCTTAAGCGAATGGACAAGCATTTGGCTGTGTGAACAAATTAAACTCACAACATCTATTAACAATCTACATTTACCTTAGACCAATCTATTTGAAGAGTGTTAACAACATATTCTAGTACATTCTTTTTTATTTATTGAAATTCACACAACTCTGACCAATTTATGTGAATTCTATATGAATTTCAACCAATAAATATAGTGTATTATCATCATTTTTCTTTTATAACTATCACATACATAATGCTAAATATGTTTATAATTATGGCACCAAAGACATTAAATTAACCACGAGAACATATATATGAACGCGCCCACGTTGATAATGCATTCACTCAGAAATCAGACAGGGTATTGTTCATCTATCTTACAGACCTGATGATATTGAAGCTGAACATCTTTAGACTTCAAAGTCTCATACTCTCCTAGAATTTGATGTATTTTCAAGTACGACTTGCAAACAAAATACAGCACAGTTTGGATAACTTGAATCAACAAGAACAAATGACACAACAATAACAAACATAAAAACCCAAATGCTACTCTGTTCATCAAGCTCAATTCAAACAGCTTCCATCCATTTACCACTACTATCCCAAACAAAAACTGTATCAGAAAGAAGAAAAAATTGAACACCAAAGTGATGATTATGGACAAACCAATCTTCCCTTTTATCAATTCTTTACTCTTTGTCATGGCTTCAAATCCATACGAGTCTTCTAACACGGTTACAACATTAGACAATTGCCAAATCACAGTAAGGTATATAAGTCCAACCAAATATAAAATACCTATGATTGTGATCATAAAAACGAAAACATTTCCACCGCTTCGTACTCCGAATCTGAATATAAGCATGGATATGATTGAAATCACTATTGCCATAGTGTTGTAAAGGAAACCTGCTACAAGGGTGCACAAAAAAGTGACCATAAGTCTTTTCCAAACCTTTGAGACAACACTCATGACATTGATGAATGTTATGTCTCTGTTTGTATAGATGGAAGCGACGGTGTAAACAACCGCTGAGGTGGAGAAGAGGTAGAAGGTGAGGATGAGAATGAAATAGATGAGTTTGAAGAGAATAAAAGTGGCATATTCTTTGGAGATTATTTCAATGAGCTTTTGGTGATAGAGTGTGTTGAATTGGGTTTTGGTCAATTGATTTGAGTGGTTTAAAATCTTCTCGAATTGGACATCGGTTACTTGAATTTGAATGAGGAAAATGAAGGAGAGGGGAATGATGAGAGTTAAGGTAATCTGGTTGAAGATCTTCCTCCATGAAAATATGATTTTGTAAGATTCTTTGTAGATGCCAAAGAGCCCAAGAATTTGTATCTTTTCTTGCTCACTTTCCATATGGTTCAATTCTGTTAATTAATTTAGACTCTTAAGAGGTGGGAAAGGAAATGTATAGGTTTAGGTTACAAGTAGAACCAAAATAATCTATTTATAGATCGATGCTCATCACATCAATCTAAATGTTTGTCCACCCAATCCAATTTCATATCTATACACTATATAATAAACCTTAATAGATTATATTCAAATATTCAATCAATCCATTTAACAATAATCAATGTTTAGTATTTCATACATTTATTTCCCAAATCTATTGAATCGAAAATTTGAAAAATAAAAATAATTATATTTCCTTAAAATAATTGTAAATATAGAAAGAATCGGTGGTTTGGATCGAGGCCGTCTGCGACAAAGCATGGTGGTCTTTAGAGATGGTCCACAACAGAGCCGACCTAAAAGTAAGACCACTAAAGCAACTATTTTAAGTCTCCATAAAAAATACAATTTTTACTTTATCAAAATGGCTAAAAAAAATTTACTTAATAAAAAGACATTGAATTTTAATATTTTTAAAATTAAAACATATAAATTTTTTTAAAATTTAATATTGTCTCAACAATATTAAATCAATTGAAAAAACATTACATGACATCAATTACATTAATTTAGTAATATCATGTTAAAATTTAGAAAATTCATTTTAGACCTCTACATGTATCGGACCGGTTTTGATCCACGATGATGCACAATAATTTTTAAGTGAAGTGTGCGATAAAAAATAAAGTTCTCTAATATTGGTTTCCAACAATCCGTGGTAGAACACCATGGTCTCTAATGATAGGTGGTGGTCCTAAACTAGTTTGTTAAAAAACAATACCACTTAATCTTTTTTTACAAATTTTTCAATAATTTTATGAATGAATTGATTTTTATTAGTTAAAATATATATAAAGTAAATGAATTTTTTTATTTGAAATATAAAATAAATTAAATGAATTCAATCTATCTGTTAAAAATTGTTAGTAGATGAATTTAATAGTTTTTAATTTTATTACATGAATAATAGATGAATGTTTTTACTATAACTTTATTGGATCCTAATTCCTAAATAAGTTAAAAGAAGTGTTTTAATGGAGAGAAAAATGCCAAAAATCGATATGAAGTATGATTTACAAAAATATACTAATTTGGACTTTCCATGTGGACATGCCCATGTCCGCAATTACAAGAAACTAGCGGCCGGCAATATTGCTTGAATTTAATCCAGGGATTTTTAGTTTCTGGTGATAGCTTGCGACAAAAAATATAATTACAAATTTTAGTCTTAATATCTTAATATATTTTTTTGATTAATAATATCTCCTTTCATTTTTAATTTTAATTTGATTATTTACAAATACCAACAAAGACGTACATATTATTAGTTTTAATAGAATTAGTTGTCTTTTGTAATACCCTTAACTTTATGTCCCTAAATATTATAACTTATTAAGAAAAATAGTAGTAATATTAAATTTGTTTGTTAACTCTTTAATCTAATAGTAAAATGATAGATATTAAATCTTTTGTAAGTGTTCATTAAATTCGAACGTCTTTATCTATTAAATGGAGCATCATCCTCTCACCATAAATTACTATTATAAAAAAAATATTAAATTTATTGATAATTTATAAATTTATCATATGTTTTCATATACTAGTATTTTTATTACAAATTACTGTAACATAATTGGAGTAATTTTAAAGAAGTTGTCAAAATAGTTTAAGAAAATATTGTTAAATTCTCAAAATATTTCGACCAAAATATTCTCTATTTCGTGACACTAATGTAATATTTAGGTGAAATGTCACATAAATCATTATTATATGACATGATAATCTTTAATTAAAAAAAATAACAAATGCACTATTTTGATGTATTATTTTCATACACAACTTTTTGCTATATCATGAATTTGAAGGATTAAAATTAGTGACGGTTACAATTTCGAATATTAAATCATTAATTTAATAAAGTATATGAATTTATATCTCTCTCAACAACAAGAATATCACAATATGTCTCATGAAAAATTGAGATAAGAACTTCATAATTCACTTCTAACCACCCTAAAGGCAGTGCATGTGATGGCCAATAATTTTTGGATGAGTATCAAGGAAGTAGTATTCTAAAACTCGATTAATAGTTACCAAAATTCACAAGTACAAGTATATATAGAAGAAGTCAACGTGAACTAAACTTCAACAATTCATTAACATCTATTCTATACACAAAGAAAGCCACACACATAGCTGCAGATAATCCTCGTTTAATTCACTACTACTCGTACAAATCTGCTTGAATTATTCAATTTCACATGACAATATATATATATATATATATATATATATATATATATATATATATATATATATATATATATATATATATATGCATACATTTTAGAATATATCACACATGGTATTGCTCCAACTGAACATCTTTACCCTTCAAAGGCTCATACACTCCTTGATAAACTTCAAGATGATCCGACAAAGCAGACTTATCAATACTCTGATGATGATAAGACTTACAAACAAAATAGAGCACCGTTTGAATAACAAGCCCAAACAGAAACAAATGAGACAACAACAAGAAACATAGTATCCCATATCCTGTTCTGTTCACCAAACTCAACCCCATATTTTGCACAACCACCTTAGTAAACAAATATTGTATCCCAAAAAATGAAACATTAAGCTTCAAAAATATAAGTATTGACAAACCCATTTTCCCTTTTATCAATTCATTACTCTTCATCATAGCTTTAATTCCATAAGAGTCTTCTAAAACTGTGACAACACTAGCTAATTGCCAAACAACTGTTAGATACAGAGTCCCAACAAAGTACAAAATTCCTAAAATTACTAGAATCGCAACACCACCACTTTGAGTTCCAATTGAAATTGCCCATATAATCAAAACTACTATTGCCATAATATTGTAAACAAAAAAAGCTAAAAAAGTGCATAAAAAAGTTACCATGAGTTTTTTCCAAACCTTTGGAACAACGCTCATGACTCTGTTGAAAGTTACCTCTCTTGCGGTATAAATAGAAGCGATGGTGTAGACAACTGCAGAGGTTGATAAAAAAGAGAAAATTAAGAGAAAAGTGAAGTAAACGAGTTTGAAGAGAAAGAAAATGGCCCATTCAGAAGAGATCATGTCAGAAAGTTTTTGGTATTGAGGTGTGTTTTGTGGGGTGTCGATGATTTCCTGTGTGTTGATCAAGATTTTTGTGAAGAGGATGTTGGAGAGTTCTATGTGGATAAGGAAGATGAAGGTGAGAGGGAGGATTAGAGTTAAGGTAATTTGGCTGAAGATCTTTCTCCATGAAATTATGATGTTGTAGGATTCTTTGTAGATGCTAAAGAGTCCCAGAAATTGCATCTCTTCTTGTTCTCTCTCCATGGCTCTGTTTAATTTTCTTCAATGGCTCTATAGCTTTTGGCTAAACAAAAATAATAATGTATCAAATGTTTGTGATTATAATGTAAGCAAATTAGACTCGGTCAATGCTTGTCTTTTCTTCTTATTCCTCTAATAATAAAGTCAATTTGATCGGCTGAAGGATTCAATTTCTTTCTTTTATTTGCAATCAAAATAAAAAAGTTACAGGACAACAGATTTAAATTTCTATCATAATATATTAAATGTTTTTATAATGTTTTTTTACAATTTTTTGAATTGATAAATCAAAATATATATTTTTTTTATCGAAATACATTGTCAAAATAACTAATTTAGACATATTAATCGATGACTTTGGAGAACATAAAATATAGAAAAGGAAACAACGATCTATTTTATATATATCAAAAAGGAATGTTGCCTCAACTTTGTTTTGTTTCAACTCAAATTTATTGGCTTTGTCAAAGAAAACTCAAATTTCATTGGTCTTCTCGTCAACTATTAGTTTTTTATTTTTGACAAAATCAACAATTTGTTGGTTAGATTTTTTTTATCCTTTTCCTATAAAAATAAAATAAAAAAGTTTGCCGCTTTGGCACTGGGCATCTGACCTACCAAATGGCTCTTAGTCCGATCTGTGCCAACGAATAGGAAATTTTACTATACACCTCAGTGTTATACTTATAGCCCAACAATATTTTATAATGTCAACTTTAATTTAAATTTTTTTTATTATTTTATAAACTTAAATTTTTTTTTCACTACCTAAAGATTTTGGAAATAGCCAATTCAATTTTTTTGGAAAATTTAATCTATGTATCTCGGTAATCGAAAAAATATTTCGAAAATTTTTCGGTCCAGATTTTTTTTTTAAAACAAAAATGTTTTTAAATTTTTAGAAAATTTAGAGTTTCAAGTTTTTGAAAATAAATTGTGTATTGTAAAATTGGTGAAATTTTTTTCAGGTATAAATTATTTTTTTTAAATATTATTTTTAAATTTTAAAAAAATTTGGGGGTTTTAAATTTTTCCGATTAAGACTGAAATTTTTTTTTGAAGTTTTCCAGTATATACTTTTTTGTTTTTGACATGATCAGCCCAACACGTTAGCGAAACTATTAGACGGAGCTTTTTCAAACGTTAATAAATAAATTATTAATATTTTTATTTAATAATTATAGAAAAATTCTTTAGCAGAATTAATGGCATTTTTAAATTTATTTTCTCTATATTTTTTAAATAATGAAATAAGACATTTCAACTGTTCTACGTGTAAAATTTTCCATCTTTTAGTTGAAGAAGAGAATAGTGTGTATACGTTGTACCACTACAATAACTCATGTTAGCAATATGTTCACTACTTGTTTCATGATTTCTTAATTTATAACTAATATTTCTAACATGAGCAATGTGTTTACTTTTTGTCTCAATGATTTCTCAATTTATAACTAATATTTTTCTCAACCCTACTTGTTTCGTTAGCTAATTTACTTGTACTAAGAAAAGTATTAAATAATTTGCAACAAAAACAAAATATTTTATTTAATTTATATAAAATTTTATAGACTTTAATTTTAAAAATATTAAAATGTGAAACCGTTTTATTAAATAAAAAAAAGATGTGAGGCCTTTTTTATTTTACTAAGTAAAAAATTTTGTTCTATAAGGAGGCGTGTCTCTTTTTGTAGCATTCTCTTCTCCCGTCACTGGTTTTGAAAATAATTTACACTTGTAGCCTTCTCTTCTCCCGTCACTGGTTTTGAAAATAATTTACACTGGTTTTTGAAAATAATTTATTTTAAAATTTTTGGACAACATGGGATCAACATGTGGTTCAAGTTTCAAGTTTTCTGTAATGTGCATCAGAAAACTTGTGAAAAAATTGTTATATACAGACTTTTTTTTTTCTTTAAAAAAACATTGTTTTTAAATTTTATAAAAACGTGCAAATGACAAGTACCAAAAATTTGATAAATTTTTTTTGAAATAAATTGTGTATTGAAAAATTTTAAAAAACCAAGAGGTTTTAAGTTTTCTGTACAAACTAATTTTTTTTTATAAAAAAATATTTATTTTGAATGAAATTTGAGTTTCAAATTTTCTGAAGTAAAAGTTTCATAACATTTGTGGGACAGGAGTATAATATAAAACATACAAGATAAAATTTTCAAAACAAGCTACTTTGTTATTCCACATATCTCATCAATTCTAGGTTTTGTGATTACACAAATCTCATAAATTTTAAGTTTTGTTTGTTTAAGAAAAAGTTGAAGAGATATTACAAAGAGTGATCGCACAAATCTCATAAATTCTAGGTTTTGTTTGTTTAAGCAAAAGTTGAAGAGAGATTAGAAAAAGTTGAAAAGTTGTGAAAATTTTTTCTTACAGAAGAGTTTATTAGAAAAGTTGCGAAAAATTTTATATTGTTACACATATTTTATACAAAATTTCCGGTACTTAATTTATATTACCGAAAATTTTGTATTTTGAAATTTTCGGAACATAAATTACACTACCGAAAATTTTGAAATACAATTTTCGGTAGCATTAATTTATGTATCGAATTTTTGGAGAAACAATTTAATTATCGGAAATTTTGGTGAGAGGTAAAATTTTGAAGTTATTTTTTTGTACATTTGATTAGATAAAAATAAAAAGGATAAAATTATATTTTTTTATATTTTGTGAGATATAAGTCCAGGAGTACAAAATCCAATTTTATTTAGTTTAATATATTGGCCCGAACAACAAGCCCTTACCCAAATTAATAATGTGCCATTGCTTTTGTTTTCATTTTCAACACATTTTCACTATCTCTCTTCACTTCATTTTTGTCTCATCAGAGTACTAGGGGTGGACAAGCACATGTGACCTAACTAAAACCGTGTAATTTGTCTGTGAAAATATGCAGTCGAGTGGGTGGTTACAGGTGACTGCGTTATTAAAGAAGACTTTTCAATTTCAAATGGATGTAAATAGTTGGGCTCGGATTTGGTTTTTTCGACCGATTTCGATCGACACCAACCGTTTGTCCACCCTTACAGAGTACAGTGCAACAGCGATTTTGTAGTTGCAATAGAGGCAGAAAAAGAGTAGGCTTACAATTGTGGACAATTGCAAAAAAGATCACTGAAAAAGTCAGTAAAGCGCAATTTTAGAACAACTTCTTTCCCAAACGACTCAAACCGTAGAATAACTTATTTTGACAGTCGGTGGTGGCTAGAGGGTGTCAAACGAAACATCAATCTTAATTTTGACAGTCTGAGAGACTTATTTTTTATAGGTCAAATATTATTGTTGAACTTAATTTATATTGTCAAACTATCAATCTTACAAGTTGTCACTTGTGATATTAAAATATTATATATAAGATTTAAAATAATTATTATACATGAATTAAATTAATACTTATAAAATTTAATTATCATACACAAAATGACCGACAAAGGGGAGGACTCCCATGGCCCTTGGCCCCTGCCACTTGGCCCCTGCCACTTCATCAAGTGTCATATAAGGCATAAAGGAATACTGCTTTTTATAATAATAAAAATGAATAGTAGTGTTTAATGGAGAAATGAATTAATATTTTGCAAATAATAATGCATATAATGGTTTGTTTGTTATCTTGTTTGTAACAAAATAAAACTAACGATTCTTTATCCTATATTTTATTTGATTATTATTTTATTTTATAAATGTTGATTTGGATTTTAAGATTAAGAAGAAAAAATAATAATATAAAATTTGTCCTTTATTAGTTTTAATTTTTAGGCTACATGGTTTAATAATTATGTGAGCAGAAAATTCTATCGTACTTTATTTTAGGAAAATAGATAAAAATGATAAAGATAGAATTGGATTTTTCAAGAATTGTGGAGGTAGGAGTTAATGTCTAGGGGTATGAAATCCAATTTTTTGATTCTATAGAACAAGCTATCAACTATAAAAGGCATTATAGCCCAATACTTTAATTAATTAAGTATTGATTCTTTATCCCAAATGTGAATAGCCATCTAAGTGCGAGACTTTTTATTTTTTCCATGCTGTGTAGTGATTTTTTCTGTCTAGGTGAGATATTTATTTTGGTTAAGATTGATAGAGTAGTTTTGATCGCTTACAAATTTCAATCAATGACTTATGCATCGTAAACATTACAGATCTAAATGCATATGTATTGTGGACACTTGAAATTTGTCATATTTGTAAGCATGTTATCGTTTTGTGTTATGTTGCCGTTTTACGCTATTAACTTAGATGTTGTGATTTTGTTCACAGATTCATCCTTTTTGTTTTTAGCAAATTTGAGTTTGTATTGTATCGATGTATTCTATAATTTGATTCAATGAATATAGTTTCTTTTAGTCCAAATTTTATTTTGCAATGCTTAAGTAGATTTTTATCAAATAGTTTATTTATCATATTGGTGGTGTGATTACTAAGTAAGACTAAGAGACTCACTCTAAAAAATTTGAGTTTTTATACCTAAAATTTTAAATGAAGTGGTCGAGTTCGAGTAATCGTTGGTCTATTTTTTTCCCACGCATCCAACCACTCCTTCCTGTATATACCCACATTGGCAAATCTATGTAACCGTGACCCACTATAACTTGCATGCGTATCAAATTGATCCATTCGAATGCCTGGATTCAATCGGGGCCAATTGGTTTTGCTCAACCTAGTAAGCAGGATTCAAGCTTGTCATCCTTTGTGAATGAGTGTAGGTGTTAAACATCATATGAGACACTGCAATATGTTATTTGATTGAACGCATTAACACACAACCATTCAATAAAACCATGTAAACAACTCCTTAAAGAGTTGATTCCTTCACTAAGTGATATAATTATTTTTTCTAAATAAAGATATCTGGAGCAGAAAACAAAGATGAAAATTCATGTTTCATGAGTTAAATTTATGCAAAAATATGTCCAAGTTATTTTTTTCTTTTATCTAGTATACGAGAGTAAATTAGATAATTTTATTATGTAAAATATTATCAATTGATATGTTTGAAGCAAATGTGCAATTTACTTCATGATTTTCAAAATATCACAAGGAACTCACGTATATTTCCATTTGCATCCAATAATCATATATTGGTGGAGTCAATTTGAACTTGTTATACTCACACTTTAAAATTTATTTCTACACCATTATCCTCACCATCTTTTTTATATTCAAGATTTGCAATATATCTTCAATATAAAATTGTGTAAGTTTGGTTGCTAAGTTATTTAGAAAGAAAATAAATTTTGTTACTTTTACTTAAGGATATGATTTTTCCTCATAATAACATGAAATAATTTAGAATTATTTATTAGAGAATTAAAAAAATCATAAGATATTTTGTGTTTATCCACTGTAATCAAAATCACTATTCTTTAAAAATACATCTTATAAAAAATAATTTTTTAGAAGCTACTCAAAACAATTTTTGTATTATTTTGTAAATTTTAATTATTTTCAAAAGGTAGTTTCAAAATAATTTTTTAGAAGCTACTCACAACATACTTTTTTTTAAATGATTGTTTTAAAATAAAAAAACTGTAATAAACAATATTTCTTTTTTTCTCCACTTTTTTCTCCGAAATACTTTCTTACGAAAAATTACACAATTAATGAGACAAACTATGAATACCTGACCTAGAAAAGAAACATTACAAAAAATGAAAAAGAAATTGTAATTCAAACTGTTGACGAAAAAATCTAGAGCAATAAAAGATGAAATAGAACTCATCAATCAAGCGAAACATATCGAAGAAACTAAAAAAGAAGCCAATTTATTAGTATAAGAATTCCTTTGCAGTAGATTTTAGAAACTTTAAAATGCATGAAGGAAAATAACCGAAGAAAATTATGTCATTTGTTACATAGTCTCTAAGGAAAAAAAAGTCAACAGATGAAAAGGATCAAGCATTAGAAATACTACAATAAAACGCAGAACAACATGCCCCTACACCCCTAAAAATAATGCTTTCTTCGGCATGATTGGGAGCGCTTTAAGCTTCACCATTCTGTGTTATACATAAAAGTTAAATTAGTTTTTAGTTTTTGTAAGATTTACAATGATAAATACAACAATATTTTTTTTTATTAAAACATATATTCATTTATTCAAATTGATAAAAATTATATCGATCGAGAACATTATAATTCAAAATTGCTAAAATCGAAAATGATAAATCTATTAACAAATTCACAACACTCAGGTTAATACAAGACAACGGCAAAATGTTTACGAATAAGCATACAAATATGATAAAATTGAGGTGTTCGAAATACCCATGTTTCCGGAGCTGTAACATTGATGATTCCAAAATCATTGATTGAATTTATACTTGATCGAAGTTGATCTGTCTGTCAATCTCAACCAAAAAACACTACAACAAGATAAGAAAACATAACGCTGTACTGAGACAAAAAAACACAAAAGATAAATTAAATATGCGTAGAAATAACTTATTTAGATGAATAAAAAACAATTTAAACAAGTGATTTCAGACTAAAAATTGACCTTAAACCACCTCTATTATGTGAAAACATAAGATTCGATTAAAAAAATCAAAAGGGAGGAGGAGCATAGACGCCTACATTTTTTTTTTACTTGAGACACCCCTCTTGGATATTTTACTTTTATATCATCTTTTTATTCAAAAATCTCCATTATACCATAAATTAAAATTTATATACCAAAATGTTTTTTTTTTTATAATTATTTTTTACCTTTAAGAGGTTGCAAAGCGGGAATACGACCTTTTTTTTGTTCACCAATAGGAGGCCGCATCTCCGGATGCGATCATCTATTATCATTTTAATTTTTTTTATAACAAATAATTAGTTGTTAATTTAATAAAAAAAAATAATAATAATAATTAAAATATAGAAATTATCTTAATAAAATCAAACAAAATATATTTAATGAGAAAAAACTATGTCAAAATTAATGTCATTGAATAGATGTGTCAACACTATATTATTTTAACAATTCTCTCTTATTTTTCATAGCCATGCCAATTTTGTAACAGCAATAAGAGATAAATTAGGAGAGAGTTGTTAAAATAATATAATACGTTGTTTTGACACATCTACTCAACCTTTTTTTTTCATTAATTGTATTTTGTTTGATTTTCTTAATATAATTTAGTTTTTTTAATTGTTATATTAATTTTTATTTATTAAATTAACAATTAATCATTTGTTATAAAAAAAAATAAAATGACAATTGGTGGTCGTATACCCGAGATGTGACCTGACAGAAAAAAAAATTCTTCAGATGATGATCGTATCTCCGTCATGCGATGAAGGAAAAAAAAAAAAAGAACATCTTAGTATATATAAGATATAATGGAGATGTTTAAATGAAAAGGAGAAATGAATGAAATTCAACCACTCATTTAATGTAAAATTAAATACAAAAATACTTGATAATATTATTTGTATAAAATATTAAAATAAAAGATAGTAAATAAAATTATTATAAAACTATTAAAAGACAATGTATATTTCTTTCAAATACAGTATTTTCATTATTAAAGTCTATGATCGAAAATATAACTATTATGGATGGGAGGTACAGAGGTAGATATAGTCTGTATACTAATTAAAGCTAGTAATAGCTAGCAAGAAGTAGGTGTGACATTCGATTACTACCATATCATAAAAAATCGAGTGTTTTAAAAATCGATTCGGAGAGCAATTCGATACGATTATAAAATTATGAGGTCATTTATAAAAGTGAGTGTGAAAATATATTGATTTAATTTATAAATATTGAAAGTGTGTTTGTGTCAGAAATATACATATTTGTACTCTTTACAAATTTAATAACAACAGTTATAAAAATAATCATATACCATTTATAATAATAATATAATATTTTTCATCTTTGTAAATTTGTTCCATAAAAATAGTTTTTTTTATTGATATGGAGAAGGTTCTGTGTATAAAAAGAAGACTATGTAACGTAATCTAACCAAATATTATAAAAAATATATTTAACTAGAGTATTGGCGCATGTAAATAATTTGGAACAAGTTATCAACTCTAAAAGACAACATAGCCCAATAATTTAGTTAAGCATCGATTCTTTTTCGTCATCTAATTGCAATTGCAATGTTTTCTTATTTTGTTTGTTTTGTGTGGTGTTTTTTTTTTTTTTTTAATTGACAGAGTAATTTTGATTATTTACAAATTTCAATCAATGATTTCTGCATCGTCAATATTATATATCTAAAGGCATATGTATTGAGAACACTTGAATTTAGTCATATGTGTATGCATGTTGTCATTTTGTAGTATGTTGTTGTTTTACGCTATTAAGTTAGGTGTTATGAGTTTGTTCATAGATTCATCATTTTTGTTTTTAGCAAATTTGAATTTATATTGTATTGATATATTCTACAATTTGATTCAATGAATATAGTTTCTTTTAGTACAATTTTTTTTATATCAATACTTAAGTAGGTTTTTATCAAACGGTTTATTTATTTATACTGGTGGTGTGATAACTAAGTGAGACTGAGAGACTTACTGTAAAAAATTTGAGTTTTTATACTTAGAGTTTTAAGCGAAGCGGTCAGGTTCAACTAATCTTGAGTATTTTTTCTGACCCGCGTCCGACCACTCAAACTTGTATATAGCCAAATTTGCAAATTTATGTAACTCTGGCCTGCTATAACTTGCCCACGTATCAAGTTGGTCTATTCGAAAAGTCTGGATTCAATCAGATCAATTGGTTTTGCTTATCCCTAACCTATAGGATTCAAACTTGCTCATCTTCGTGAATGGGTGTAGGTGTTAAACATTAGACCAAACAATGCAATATGTTATTGATTGAACTCGTTAACATATAACAATTCAATAATAACCAGTGTAAATAACGCCTTAAAAAGTTCTAGTCCTTCGTCAAGTGACATGATTTTTTCTATAAATAGATACATCTGGGGGTATAAATAAAGATGAAAGTTCATGTTTTATGAGACAAATTTATGCCAAAATATTTCAAAGTTATTTTTTATTTTATCTAGTGTACGAGAGTAAATGTGATAACTTTATTATGTAAAATATTATTGATCGATATTTTTTAAAGTGAATGTGCAATTCTCTTCAAGGTTTCTAAATTATCGTGAAAAATGGACTTACATGTATTTCTATTTGCATCCAATTAGACATGGCAACATGGTTGGACTGAGGAAAAATTTTCCTTCTCTATCCCGCACTTGACTAATCGAGGAAAACTCGCAACAATTTATATACATAAAATAATAAATTGAAAGGTCATATTAATTATAATTAATATAATAAAATAATTATTATTATACAATTATAAAATTAAAAAAATACTAAAATTATAAATTGGTAGGAACAATTCGAACTTGCTTAATGTGATACACACTATTTGAAATATAGTTGTGCATCAACTTCATCTTTTTTATATTCAAAATTTGCATCATACTTCCACTATAAAATTGTATTAAGTACGTTTCTAAACTATTTAAAAAAGAAAAAATTGTTACTTTTAAATAAAATATGATTTTTCCTCATAATGACATTAAATAATTTAGAATTATTTAATAGAGATTACAAAAAATAAAATATTTTGTACTTATCCACTGCAATGAAAATAGCTTTTTTTTTAAAAAAAATAATATTTTTCAGAACTACTCAAAATAATTTTTATTTGAAAGGTTTTTATATTATTTTACGAAGTTTGGTTATTTTGAAAAGATATAATAAAAAATAGATAAAAAATTCAAAAATTTGTAACATACAATGTTTTTTTTCTAATTTAATTATTTTCACCGAAATACTTTCCATTGGTTTAAAAAACTACACAGTTAAAATTTAAAAATATTAAAATAAAGTAGATGCACCGACAATTCATCTAATCAAATGTAACAATATTTTCGTCATTACATCATATTAAAAATATTTTAATTATATTAATGGAATAAATTCATAATTTTTATTTCTTTTTGTCCTCCTCGTTTCCTTCTTCTTCATGTCTTTCTCTGCTCCAACAACATTTCAACAACAATGATATTTGATTTTGCTATTTAAGACCAAGACTATTTGGTGTGATATCCTAAATCTCGAAATAATATGTATAATAATTTATATTAGATTTTTTAAATAAAATTCGCAGTGGATAAAAAAAAAATCGGTGAAATAAAATTTTTATAATTAATTTAGGATATTACGCTCCTCTAAATACATATGTGGCAATTCAACTTTATTTCTCAATTAAAACAATGCAATTTCAATAAATTTGATTTAACTATAATTTCTTAATTTTATTCCAAAAACTTACTAGTACTTATAAGGTTTTCATTAAAAAAAATTGTTTTTAGTTAAATAAATAAAAATACAACTTATTATTCTCATTCTCAGTATCATCTATCAGAGCGATACTTCTTCCAAACTTGAACTTCAAGTTTCATTAACCTGTAATAACTGCGATTTCGAAAACACAAGGCTAAGCCAGTCAAACACAAACAACAAATGACGTGAGTTTCGAAATCATGTTGATAATATAATATAAGTAAAAAAGAACACACAATTAATCATAAATAAACCGTGTTATTATACAAACATTCTTCAAGGAAAAACATCACATTATAAAGTCAAAATCACTCCAGAAAAATTAATACATTTCACTATAACATCAAGTCATATAAGAGAAGTTATTATCGCACACGATACATATTAATCACAAGAAAATGTAATGTTATGCATGAACATAGACTCTACTTTATAATTTGGTATCATTCTAACTCTGAAGTACTTGGTTAGGAGACTTGATACAATGCTACCACCCGAGTGGACAGACAATTCAAATTGACCATATCCTCATAGACCCCCTCAACTCAACCCGAGATGCATATACACGACAATCGAGGTAAATGTGTGTTGCATGGTAGCTCCCGACATTTGGAGTGCTACCTCCAAGTCATTTAGGAATTCCTCACCCCAATACCTCCAAGGTCTAACAATTTTCCATTAAAGCTCAACAGCAGACCGCCACGATCAGACTCATTCAATTGTACTTCTCCGAACTCACTAGACTTGTCAGGATCTACCTATATGGTGACAAAATAATCTCCACTTCAAAAATTCTCAATATCTATTTTCTCTCCCCATTGACCTATGATACTCGATTAAAACCGTCATCTCATGCACAAATTAACATCACCGCTATTTCATCAACTATGAGGTTACTTCAATATTCTCATTACAAATTTATAACATCGCTATCATTAATCATACATCATCATCATCACATAAACTCATCACAGATTTATAGCATCACTATTATTAATCATACAACATCATCTCATAAACTTATCACAATGCATCCATATTCTATTATCACATCACATAAACTCGTCTAATCAAACATATACACAAAATTCATTCGACACCAAATATCACAATAATATCAAATACCACACATTTAACGAAATTAAATCAATCAAGACCCTATAAATAATTTTATTCCATATTTTAATCTCACAATTTCCATATCTTCACATTAATTAATTTATCCTTCAAATGACTAATGTCGTACGTAGCGACTCCCGAATGGATTGTTGAAAAATACGGTTTTTCCGTCTCACAATATATTATACTCATGAATTCAAACGTTCTCTCACCCCTTACCTTATTTCGACGTTTTCACACGCGAATACAAGTCCACAAGCAAAAAACCTTTGTTCTTTGACTCCTTGTCCTTCAATCAATCTAACTCGAACGTTTATGGGTAAAGGTAAAAAATAAACCATGATAATAAACTCTAAAAAGATCAATTTTGAAATTGAGTGAAATAAACTTACTCCAAATCGGAAAATGATTAGTGGATAATATAGACATTATTTACACGGTCGTTTTGGCGTTGGTTTCACTCAAATCGAACTTACGGTGAAGAAGAACGGTGCAAAATAAAGAATTTCATAAGCGGAGCAGTCGAGTATTTTAGAGAGAAATTTGAATGGTTAAAAATATGAGAAAATGTGTTTAATTGATTAGTTAAATAAATATAACAACGCGCTGAAATTTGGACGAAAACGGAGTGGAACAATTATGATCGATCCCCATTGTCAATTTTTTTCCTTTTTCTATCTGAGTGTTGTCACATTCTTTTCTTGTCCGGCTCCTCTTTGTTAGTCATACATTTCCTTCTTTTTTTTCCTTCTAATTAATATTTAATTAGATTTTACTCTTGCATATGGGCTTAACCCATAAAACACATTTTACTTTTTATTGATTTTTTTTTTATAAATAAAATCAACTACTATCAAAACTAATTTTTGTTATCACTTTTTTAAACACAACTTCATTACTGAAACCTTACTAATACTTTAAAACTAATATTTTATAAAATAAAGTAATTAATCTTTTAAAATACATTAATAACCAAAACTCTCACATTCAAAATAATACCTATAGTTATTACTATAATATTTTTCAAAATAAACCCATAAAAATACTATTATCTTTATATAATAGTCAAAACGATAAAATATATAAACATAACATCAACAATTTATACTAATTACTAAATCACAATAATTATGTATAAAATCATGATTCCATAGCAGCTATAAAAATAAAGGAAATCAATGTCAATATTACTAATATATCAAGATAATTATTTATAAAATAAATAACTAAAAATAGGAAGTCGTTAAAAATAATTAAAATATAACTATGTGCACATTTACTTCAGTCAAACACACATGAAAACATCACATTAATTACTCACGCGCATATACACGTAAAATTGCATAAAATCTTATTCTTTAAAATATTACACTAAAATACTATTATTTTTTTAAAAAATATATAAAATAATAAAATATAATATTTGTTATTTATATCACTCATTTAGTTAAATATGTCCAAGATTAGTATATCATATAACATACACATATAAAAAAAATTAATCAACATATATATTAAAATAATTTTAACACCAAATTAATTATTTAAAGTCCTAATTTATTAACAAAATATTTCATTATTATAATCGGAGTATTATGTGACCGAGGATGGTGTAAGCAGTTGCCTTGCCATTCATAGTTGTTGTGTCCTTGATGCAGAACCATAAATATTTATCAGAAATAACATACCCAACTTTCACCTATACTGACAATCAATCTAAAATGGGTTTGCATTCAATTCTAAAATGGTGGAATCAATCGATGAAAAATTATTGAAGTGGTCACAATAAATTAATAATAATATATAGAAGAAAAAAAAGGAGAAAGTGTGATAATGAAGCCTATATTAGATTTTGTGGTGATAAAAATTGACTTTAAATAAATTAATTTTGTAAAATTGATTTTAGTTAAACGTGAGTTGAATATGAAGTGATTTATATTTGAATATCTTCGTGTAAAAGTGAATTGACCATCAATTTTTAGTGTAAAAATCATGTATGAACTTAGAAGTAACAACAACAAATTATAACTTCAAACTAAAATCAATCCTAAAAACATAATTCTGCTCACAAGCATACAAATATATCAAAATCAATTATAAAAAATACATCCAAGCATATTACATAAATAGACTAAAAAAGGTTGGGGATTTTGGGGGTAACGTGAATAGTTGAGGCCTGAGGAGATAAGCAAGATGCACTACTTGTAACAACTATATATGCTATTAAAATTATTATTAAAAGCCCTTATAAAAATATGTTAATTTTTTTTTATAATACCATTTTAGGATTATTTTAAGATAGGTTATAATGTCAAATTTTTACAATTAACTTACATCGAGGACAAATATATATATATATATATATATATATATATATATATATATATATATATATATATATATAAAATAGAGTAAATTACAATTTTAATCTTTAAAAGTGTAGAACGATGTCATTTTAGTCTCTGAAAGTGTAGAACGTTGTCACTATAATCCCTAATTCACCTAAAAATTCAAATTAATTATTAAATTATCAAAACGTCAGTCAAATTTGTCTTTGATGATATAACAATAATGACTATATATTGACGTTAAAACATATCTTTTAAATACTTTTATGATGATAAGTTGTATCTTTCAATGACTATTTTAATTATTGATGACTAATTTCAATTTTTAACTGAATCCAAAATAAAAGTGATATCACCATACACTTTGAACCACTCAAATGATGCTTTACCTTATAAAATACTGGTGTGGCTCAAATATGTAATGTGATTGGATTACATTGTCAATGTATATCTTTTTTAACTCTAAAAATATTATTATCAAATATCCCTCCGCAACACTTCACCAATTAAAAAAAAATACTTCATTGAAATATTTATAAATAATGATTGATAAATATGATATATCGATGATATGATAAGAATTGAGAGATAAAGATAAAATATACATATACTCGATCTGAAGTGAAATATAAGTATAAGTGGTAGTTGAAAGATTGATGTAGTTAAAAATTTAGTTCATATTCATCAACTTTTGAACTATCAATTTTGCTTATGTTTCATTTCAAAAAGAGTATACCATTGTTGTTATAAGGTGAATGCTAACTAATGCCACAAGAACACTTCTTGTGAAATTTTTGAGAGGGACGACACTTGTTATGATTTTAAATATAGTAATATATTATTAAATTTGTATTGAAACTTGTTCATTTAAGTTTTTAAAAGTTAATTTTTTTTCAATGTAAAATTTCTATTTTTGATTTATTAATGAGTGTCTTTAACACTTATTCATTTATTTTTAATTTCTATTATGCATATGTGTCATTGTAAATATATTGTGTCTAAAATACACGAATAACATTATTTTTAAATATTGAAAATAATATGCAACACATGGCATGATTAACTAATACCATGTCCATTATAAATGGTTACTTTGATCCCCTATTTCAACTCAACTATTTCTCTTAAACAAAGGAATTACAAGAAATATGGTTTTGTCAATACGTACCCAAGGGCTAAAACTTGGAAGAATCCCAATACAATGCAACCTAAAGACCTCAACCAAAATGGCCTTAAGATCTCAAAAGACACACTCAATGCCACCACAAAAAATAGAAGTTTTCAAATCACTAGAAAAATGGGCCTTACAAAATATTTTGCCACTGATCAAACCAATTGAGAAAAGTTGGCAACCCCATGACTTGTTGCCAAACTCATCGTTGTCGTCTGATGAATTCATCGATCGAGTGAAGTCCTTAAGAGATCGAACGGTGGAGCTTCCAGACGATTACCTTGTGGTTTTGGTGGGTGGTATGATCACCGAGGAAGCATTGCCTACATACCAAACGTGGATAAACAAGTTGGACGGGGTTGGGGATGAGACGGGTTCAAGTCTCAGCCCATGGGCTATATGGACACGCTCTTGGACTGCTGAAGAAAATAGACATGGAGATTTGCTCAAAACTTATCTTTACCTCTCTGGTCGAGTTGATATGCAAACTATTGAGAAGACCATCCATTATTTGATTGCAGCTGGCATGGTAATTATACCTATTTTTATTGATATAAAATTAGTTATATTGTTTAAGGTTTGACCAAGTGCTTGTTTTTTTTTCTTCTAATGCGGCATATCTTGTGCTTCATGATTGATCCATATTCATATAATTTTTTTTTAAACTAATATTGATATGACACAATAGTAAAATATGATGGGATGTTTATGTAAATAAAAACCTTATATTATTAATGCATAATTATTAAATTGATGAACCAAATAGTAATCAACTAAATCAAAATTATGCATATCAAACAAACATACATATTTTTTCAAATCTGGAGACACTTTTATTATTTTACAAATTTCAAGAACAAAAAACAATTGACCATTAGAATTTGGAAAACGAAATTAGTGATAGAGTAAATTAGTTTATTGTTGTTGGTGTGTAGGATTGGGATACTGAAAACAACCCATACATGGGTTTTGTATACACATCCTTTCAAGAGAGAGCCACATTTGTATCACATGGCAACCTAGCTCGGTTGGCGAAAGAGAGTGGCGATCTAGTACTTGCACGCATATGTGGTACCATTGCTGCAGATGAGAAGCGCCATGAGAATGTATACGTGAGAATTGTGGAGAAGCTTCTAGAAGTGGACCCCACAGAAGCCATGTTGGCCATAGCAAATATGATGCGTCACAAGATTACGATGCCCGCACACTTGATGCACGATGGGCATGACCCACACCTCTTCAATCATTTTTCAGCGGTGGCACAACGTATTAACGTGTACACAACCAACGATTACGCTGATATTTTAGAGTTCTTGATCAGACGGTGGAGATTGGAGAAGCTTGAGGGTTTGACAAGCGAGGGACAATATGCACAGGAGTTCGTGTGTGGGCTTGCACCTAGAATTAGGAGACTGCACGAACGCGTTAATAAGCGAGCAAGCAAAATCAACCACAAATTCACTTGGATCTTCAATAAAGAGGTGTCCTTATGAATATATAACCTCAATGGCTCCATCGAGTGTTTACTTGTCTTGTGATCCAAAATTAGCATTTGATACTACTAAAAAAAATTAACACGTGTCACTCTGTTAGTTAAGTACTTATAATTTGTATTAATAGCTATTGTATGATTTGCATCCTATCTTTTAAGCATTTTTTTTGTTATCAAATTTGAAAGGCAATACTAATTATCCAAACATAACGATATGTTGACTCTACTCACGCCATCACATTTCCTTGTGGAAACAAAACAAGTGTCATTAAGCTAGCAATCCTAATTTGTATGATTCGTCGGTATGTACTGTTGTTCCACAATGTATTGCTCCTATTATTATAAATAAAATGCACTAACTTCTTTCCACACATATATGAATTTGAGATTTATATAAATTTTTAATGGTAATTATATCATCTTATTAAAAAATGTAAATCATTTGATAAATTTTTTTAGAGTGTTCAGGGAGCTCTAAAATCTTTCATATCTTGAACTGATACACTATCCTCTCCCAAATTTTTATTTTTAAAAAAACCTCCGACAAAAAAAATTATTAGATAAATTTCAAGTAAAAGACAAATAAATAAGGGCAAAACAAAGACAAGGTAAAAGAAGAACCGAATTTGAGTTAACCTTCGAATTATCGTTCCGATTCCAAATTATATTAAGGACAAATAATTATTTTATGTTATTATTAATTCACTATCTCTAAAAAAAATTACCAATAAGATGACTAACTTAGTAATTTAGGGTTTGTAAGACTATGAGTTACTACTCTTAATGGATTGGCGTGTGGTAACCATAAGTGACTTGTTATGAGTTATTTTATGTTTAATTTTTTTTTTCTAAAATATTATTTAAGAATTACTATTTTGCAACTCATTTTGGGACTATCTCAAAAAATTTTATTTCGTTTCGTTTTTATTGAACCCACAACTCATCGAATTTGATAAAATTAAAAGACGAGTTAGAATCAAAAAATTGATGTGGTCAAATATTGAAATATTGAGACCAAGTAAGCGACATATCAAAAACAACCTAAGTAGTCTTTTTGTACGCCCCTTACACCCAACGACCTCGCACTAATTGTATTCTTAGCAGCAATCTGTGTCTATAATACTGTTATTGTTACACATATTTAGTAGTAGTACTTTTGTTACTATACATATCTATGAATATACAAACGGTGGCATATGGTTCTCAATTTCCATCAAATGTTGCTTTTCTAAAGCAACGAGGAAGTAATAGCAAAAAATATGATGACAACTTACAGCCAATTAGGACTTAGGAGCAGCACCACGTGCGTGGACTCAACCACAAAGCCACCTAAAGGCTCCATCCAAAACAGTCCTAAAAGCCCGAAATACACACTCAATGCCACCTGAAATGAAAGAAATTTTCAAGCCATTAGAGAGTTGGATATCACAAAGTGTGTTGCCACTAGCCAAACCCGTGGAGGAATGATGGCAGCAACATGATTTATTGCCAAACTCATCACTATCGTCGGATGAGTTCATCGATCAAGTGAAGGTCCTAAGAGATCAAACGGCTAAGATTCCAAATGATTATTTGGTAGTTTTTGGTGGGTGGCATGATCACTGAGGAAGTATCGCCCACTTACCAAACATGGATAAACAAGTTGGATGGGATAGGGATGGGGTTGGGGATGAGCCCAGTTCAAGTCTCAGGCCATGGACTATATGGACATGTTCTTGAACCGTTGAGGAAAATATACACGGAGATTTGCTCAGAATTTATCTATATCTCTCGGGTCGGGTTGATATGCACATGTGCTTACTCTTTGGGCGGCATTTTTTGACTCTCTGCATTTGAGCATTGTGACACACCATAACATCTTCATTTTCGGACCAATATCCTTTGTTTGATAAATTTAAACGTTTTGTAATAGACTTTTAGTACTATTTCCATCTTATGCACATCACATATAAGTGTCTAAAAATCATTACTTTATGTTAGAACATATTGCTATCACATGGAACACAACATATGTATAGTTTGATATTTCCCCCAGTTGTACCACTTTTCTTAAAAGGTTGACAGTGAAATGACCAATCAGTTGCCCTTCTCTTGAATTTACTATCTCGTGGACCATGAAAGTATGGTTGCTTCGATCAAAACCATTGACTTTATGACTATTGGACTTACGTATTTCTAGCTTCATAAAACTCATGTGTTTTTCTATGTAGACCTAACGAGAAGCTAAAATTGTTTCTCGTAGTTTTCTCATTGTTGGAAATAGTGTCTTATCTTATATAAACTTGTTTGGAACAAAGCACTGATTGAAAGTTTGCACGTGTCTTTTAATACTCCATTAATTGACTCAACAGGTTGTCATGTGATCCTAATAGTTACCTCCATTTTCTCACGGTATGTTGTCTAGCCATTTTATAGCCTCTCAATTTACCATGCCGATTTCACTGCGGTAGTATTTGTATGTAGGTTCATTATTTGAGTAACATGTATTGATACAAGAAAAATTGATGAAAAATTACATTAATGAAAAAGTAAGAATGAAATTGTTATCCATATAAACAACTTTTTTCCTCAATGCATTATCCTTACACCACATACCAAGAATGTGCGGGTTATGTCGAGTCTCTAATCATAATAAGGAACATTGTCCAAACGTTGTCGGCACTACTCAACCGCATTAACTTTGATGTATTTTTTTTCCATTTAATGTATTTTGTATAATTTTATTCATAAATTTTACTTTTTTTTTATTTATATTATATTTTATTTAATAACTTTTCATTTGTTAAAAAAAATATATAGTCACATCTCCAAGATGCGACTTAGGCAAAAAAAAAATGCGGTGGTCGCATTCCCACCTTACGACCTACTGAACCTAAGGAAAAAAAAAAGACATTTTAGTATATTAGTTTCAAATTGAGTTATATTAGAAGTTTTTTTAGATATAGATGAATAAAATCCACATACATACGTCATTTTTTTTAATAATACCTCACACATATTTTATATATATATATTGTTAGATAATATTGTTATTATATCTTAATAGTAACAATGCTTTATATTTTTCTATTATACACATATTATAAAACCCTAATTAAAAATTCTTTCTCTTCTTCCTCTTCTATGTTGAAATATATATATATATATATATATATATATATATATATATTTATTTGCCTTGGATATTTAATTTGTACTTGAGTTTTATTTTTATAAAAGATTTTTAGCATTTAGACCGTGTGAAAGACCTTGTTTGAATATGTTTATACTTTAAAAAGAAAAAGAATTACAAATCTTTTTAAGAAAAGATGGTTAATTATATTTTTTATTAGAAAATCTTTTTTAAAAAATACATTGGCGTTATATTATATATACATTGTGTTCTTTAAATTTGGAGACACTTCTATTATTTCACAAAATTTGATTACTAAAATGACTCATTGTTATAATTTCGAAAACAAAATTGGTGATTGAATTTAAATCAATTGATTGATCTTGGTGTGTAGGATTTGGGTACCGAAAACAACCCATACATGGGTTTGTGTACATACTTTCCAAGAAGGAGCCACATTTGTGTCACACGGCAACCTTGCTCGAATGGCTAAAGATAGTGGTGATCTAGTACTTGCACGCATATGTGGTTCCACATTTTATAAAACGCATATGTGAGGATTATGGAGAAGCTTCTAGAAATTCTGCACTGTTGGTTTCTCGTTTATGCAAAATTCTGCTTTTACTAGTTTTTTCGTCTCTGGTTTTAGCGCAAAATTGTTTTTGTGCGTGTATCTACCGTGTATGTATTGCTGCTGTTTTTTTTATTTCATTTCTCTAGGACAAATCCTTGAAGACTTCTTAATTAGAACCAACAACTAACAAATTTAATTTAACAGCACAAGCACAGCAATATGACACTACTATGTCCCAATTAAAATTAAATACATCAATTTTCTATGACCAATTTATATTTATATTTTGGAACAGAGAGAATACAAAGATACAAATAATTGACTCTTAGATTTTAATTATTTCACATTATACAAATACCGATCCAAAGTCCAACAAGAGTCCGTGAGTGATGGACTAATATCTCCAATTCCCTAGTTAAAAATCTCTATCATATATATTCTCTCACAGCACACACCACACCACACAAACTAAAAAATCAAACATACAAGTTATATATATAAAAAGCCACCTCACTCTCCCACCCCCTTTACAATATTATTATTATTATGTGATTCACATGACAGATCAACGCAGGAAATATGAAATTAATACATACATACATAATTAATTGACCAAACATATAATTAACTAGTACTCATGCTGTTATTTTTGAGATCGAAACCCCTTGCTAATTAATCGACCATTAATTAATTAACTAATCAATGAAGTCACTTAACGTGCATTGATGGCAACCTTCATCCCAGATTCACAATGACCAGGATAGTTGCATATGAAGTAATTCAGACCTCTTCCTAGCCTTATTTGGTCACTCCCTGTACTGAACACTTTAGCACCTCCCGACGTCTTACAACCGCTGTATCCACTTCTGTCCACGGCAACCACATTGTGTGTCGTTGAATCATACTTGAATACTGCATTAACAATTAGTAAATTTATGATGAAACATTTATGCAGACAATTAAATTAAGAGAGACACACAACTACTGCACCATACAGCGTATATGAATATATGAGACAAATACAAATGTTAAATTTAAACTTACTGAGCACATCACCGGCTTTAAACTTTTTACCATCAGGCCAAGTATTAGTGTTGAAGGTCCACCCACCAGGTCCTCCAACAGTGTAAGTTGCTGCATTAGCTCGTTCTGCAAGAACCATAAGGCACAGCAGTGAAATCAAAGTGATTATGTTTATAGATGCACTGCCTCTTCCCTGAGACATGTTCTCACTATCTCTTAGTGTAAACTATAGTTTGCCTGTAGTAAATTAAGTGAAATGGTTGAGTTGGCTTGTAAGTTTGAGACTAGCGTGTCCGTTTTTATAATGGAATTGATTAATGTGTTGGGCTATGGGACCAAAAGCGTTTTTAATATTTAGTAGATGGAATATTTAGGACACAAGCAGGGACAGGGTGGTGGCTTTTCTTCAATATTTAAGGTCAATAAATCAAACATTTCTTACTAATTAAAGTTGGATGCTATAATTATTAGGTACCACATCACCATCTTCTCCCCCTTGTAATCATGCATAACCTTAATTAGTGTTCATGATGGGACATTAATTATGAAAATAAGTTGAAACAAATTTAAAGAAAAATATTGATCAGGTTAAAATCACTAAAGTAATTCAAGAGAAAATGAAACAACGTTTATTTATCGTTCAATAAAAATCGAATATTTTACGGTTATTTTTACACTACCTTTATAATATAAGTTTATGTGATAATATAATAAATTTTCTTAAATGTTTGTACATTTTCATTAAACTTGTAATACAATATTATTCTCGGTCCGATATATAAGAGACAGTTGAATCAACAAAAGTTGATGTATTTGATCTTTCTTTAAATTTTGGATTAAATACATTGTGGTTTAATGCTTAAGAATCATTAGATTCAAAATTTTATGGTAATTGGAGCTAACTATTACTTGATTTGGTTTTTTTTTTATTTAAAAAAAATGATAAATTCCACCATAATTAATTCACATTTATGTTTGAAGTCGGGACAAAACATTCAATCTAACAATATCGGCAATTGTTAGTTGAGTTAGAGTTAAAGGAATTACTTGATTTGGTTTTAAATATAGACAACTTCAGTTTAAAAAAATGATATATTTAGATTAAATTTGATTGGAAAATTTAACGGCGTGAATTTTGGGGTATATTGGAGCCGATTGAGGCCAAAATCTTTTAGGATGGGAATGATAAAAGCAATTACACTAAGAATGCCAATGATGAGTTGATAACTTTGAGTCTTTGATTAAAGTTTATGTAGCCCACCCGCGAAGTTTGATTGGACAGCACTCTGCACTTCAAAAGTTGAACCAACCGCATTTCTATCCCTGTCTGTGTCGATGCTACCTACGGATCTCATATTGGAATATGAGAGGAAGCCTATTAGCACCCCCATATTTTCTAATAGACCCACTCCATGTTTATTTTAAAGAAACACCTAGTTGTCCTTATACTAAGATCTCTGTTGCTCTGCACCCCTCCTCCCCATAGTTCTCTTTTCTTCGTTTATTCATCTTCTTCTCCTGCGCTATTGGACTCCTCCACTCCCTTCTCCTCCTCCTCTTCTTCTTCAAATCCCTCCCACGTCCGATAAAATAGTTAAAAAGAATAAAAAATTCAAAGATATATAAAATTAAATATTATTAAATATCTTTAAATGTTATTTTGTAAAAACTCACAAATATCAAATTCTTTTTTTTTTAAAATTCAACTAAATTAAATCAAATCACATACATAAATTTTAATATTTCTTTATTTTTTAATAGTATGATATATTACAATTATCTATTATCAGGTGATTTTTATATTTTTTCTAACATCAATGTTATTTAGTTCATAGAAATGACCAATAAAATACCAGAATAACAAGTATTAATTTTTCATTGAGTGATCAAACTTTTATTTCCTTATTTTATCTATATCATGGAGAGAGATATGTGAAAATAACCAATCAAATACTTTCTATTATTTTTCGTTACTTTCTCTCATACTAATAATCATTTCCTTTTTTTTAAATAACACATATTAGTTGAATTCGTATTTTGGTTTCCTATAGATTCTCTTAGTTAGATGTAATCTTATTTAAAGCGTGTCGAGCATTAAATATGAGTATTTCTCTCATAGAACATATTAGTCTAATTTAATCTCTTTTTTTCTTTTCTATTTTATATATTTCAAACGTAATTGATAATTGTTATTTTTCTATTTTATATATTTTAAACATAATTGATAATTTTTACTTTGCAATGTTAAATTTTAGTATATTATATGTTCTATTTTGTATCAAACTTACTATTTTACCATATTTTTATTATATTCATATTAATATAATTTTTTACAATTGTAATTTAGATATTTAAATACCGATCTAAATTAAACTGCTTCTACTTGAAGCAGTTCAATTTTTTTTAAATGTGTCATCCAAACTGAACCGAATCGCATGTAATTTTATCTTTGAATCAGATTAATTATTGTATCACAACCAAATCAAACTGCATCGCGAACACTCCTAAAAAAACAGTGTGCTCTGGTCTACTTTTATTTATTTATTTAATTTTGATATACACCAAAAGTAAACTCTCGAATAATCTCTCAGTACTAAAATAACTGTTGTATTTGATCATATTATACATGTTAAAAAAATGATAAATAAAATATAAAATAGTAATTAACAAATTATCTTTAATATTAATAGTAATTAACAAATTATCTTAAATGTAAAGTGAATGAATAATAAATTAAAAGTGAAATAAATAATATTAATTAGAAAATACAATTAAAAAATAAATAAAGTTATATTACAAATTAAAAGTGTCGATCTTTTTATAAATATGACAATTATTGTAGGACAGATAGATTGATAGTTTATTTTTTACTCAAAATTAAAATATTGTAAAAGGAACACATATATTGCTTCTCTTCTCAACTAGGGTGATATCTTTCATCTATACAATAAAATAAATCAAGCATAATTTTATGACAAGTGTGACATTTGTTACTTAATAACAAGAAACTTAAAGTTTTATTATTATTTCTTTAATTATTTTTTTTATTTAGTTGGTTAAATTTTGTTTTTATATTGAAATTTAACTTTTGTTTAAGAATTAGTGTTGATTTATTTTTATTAAAATTTTAAGTTTTAAAAAATTATTAAAAAATAACATGTTTATTTAAAACTTTACAATGTTTTTTTTAACAGTTTTTATATGTTGTAATTTTGAAGGAACAATTGACTTTTTTTATATCTTATTTTCTTTTACAAATTTTAATTTTAATTTAAAATGAATTCAATTTCTATTTTAAAGGAAGTAAATAAAGCAATAGAATAAAGATTGTATTATAAAAATTTTAGAAAAATATATTTATTTATTTTATTATTATTATTATTATTATTTACTAATGTATTATTATTAATATTATTGTTAATATTAATAT
>JBBPBQ010000001.1:54803741-54863562 GCA_037974755.1 Cicer yamashitae
TTATTAATATTATTATTATTTATTAATTATTATTATTATTATTATTAATATTAATGTATTATTATTATTATTATTGTTTTATAACTTATTAATAATATTAATAATATTAATAATAATTTTTTTAATGTATTATTATTATTATTATTATTTATTAATGTATTGTTATTTATTTATTTATAAATTAATTATTATTATTATTATTATTAATATTTACTAATGTATTATTATTATTAATATTTACTAATGTATTATTATTATTATTAATATTAATGTTTTATTTTAATTATTATTATTATAATTAAATAATTATTAAAAATTTAAAAACAGCAGAAAAAGACAACAAAAAAAAAAAAACCCTAGAAGGAGGTCGCACCCCCGGCCTGCGACCTCCAATTGGGCCTGCGAAAATTCTCACTTCAGGAGGTCGCACCCCCCGTTGCGACCAGCAAAAAAACCCAAAAAGTAGGACAGTTTGGTAAACGTTTTCAGAAATGTGGCATTTTGGTCAATTTTTTTAAAAAAGGGATATAATTGAAAAAAACTCAAGCATGCAAGGCCAAACAAATGGAAAAAGAAAATTTGATTAAAAAATTTGACATAGAAAGAATCTCGGTGTGCATGTGCCTAAGTTGCCTTTGATAAATCCAATTGTTTATAATGAGTAAAGTGACTCTGCCTTTCCCGCGCGAAAGACACAGAATTCCCATTTTAGTCCATCCAACCACTCAAGGACCTGAAGCAGTTTCTAAATCACCTTCCCCCTATTGAAATTCTAACGTCACAATAAGTGCTCCTGGTAATTACTCTTCATGGTAATTCTCAACTTTTGATTTCACAACGTCAAAATTCAGCAACATTGCATCTGATACATCTCATTCTACAAATTCCTGCTACCAAATACCTCCAGCCCATAGACATATTCATACACGTGAAAGACTACTTAGTGGGTTAATCCACCATTATGAAAAAACCAGATGTTTCATGGACCACCACTTTTATATATTTAATATTTAATTCATTCTTAAACTCACACTTGAAGTCAACACTTCTCTACAAATACACCAAGACTAATTAAGATAGACATTTGATCCGATCAAACACCTCCAACAGATTGGCAATTTTTCCATTGGAAATGATAAAATTTCAGCATTTCTCAGGCAACCGAATCCAGCACACCTTTGCTGCAGAATAACAACCACTGTCTCTGTTACCAAGCACCTATAAACAACGTTAATAAAGCAATTTGAGTTTCTTAACTATCGAACATAGATCACACCACCATAAAGAGTTTGAATTTCGAACGACTACTCCTTCTAAACTGAGTAATTTTTCTGCAACCGGACCATATCTAAACTTAACTAATTCAAACCAAATTGCCTTAGGATCGTATCCCTCCTCCATAACCACTTACACAACAAGGCTAAATATTTATGTTTAGATTAAATTTAACTAATCTAAAATTTTAATGAATCAAACCTATGAATTTTTTTAAAATGCGTACACTTTAATGATTAATACATATGTATTTTGTAAATATAAATATTTAACGCAATAAATTCACCAAATACATTCAAGGGGAATTTTTTTTTACATTCCTTTTTTTAAAAAAAAACATACCAAATTGCCGCACTCTAAAATAATAATATTAAACTGCCCTAGTTTTTAGCACCCAATCGTCTGCGACATCCTGAAGACTTTTTTTTTTTTTTTTCATTTCAATGAAGGTTGCATCCCTATGTACTAGGCATATAAATTTTTTTTCTCTCATTTTTACAATTACAAAATTGTTTATTTAATACAACAAAAATAATTATAATATTTTAAAAAACAAAATATTATTAATAAATTAAAATAAAAATATATTAATAATAATAGTAATAGTAATAATAATAATAAAGTAAATTATATTAATAAAATAAAATTAATTAAATTGAACAAACAAAATACATTAAATTAAAGAAAAAAAACATCAAATTTGAATTAATGATTTCCATGTAAATGTCATCCAGCTCCACATCTAGGCGGTCTTCGAACTCGCCTAGCCCTCTAAACAAGTTGAGGTTGTTCTAGTTGATCCTCATTTTGATCATTATCCTCATTATAATCTGTATGTGGATTAGAACCATTACCACATGCCTCCGTAAAATTATGACTTTCGGGGTTATACATGACTCAAAAACAACATAAGTCGACTCATGAGTTGTGCAATAAGTTCCAAACAAATTATAGAAAATCTCGCTCTCTATTGAATGAGCAGGGTTGGTATTGTTGGCACTGAAGGAACATAATACTGAGTCGGACAATCTGCAGATATATATGATTTGGTGTGATTTCTAAACCAATTCATATATTCCTTACTGTGGCGTAAAACACCTTCTACGAATTGACCTTGCAATACGTAATTCTCACGTTCATTCCAATGTTTAATCTCATATTTCCATACCAGTTCCAATTATCATCAATATCACGCCTCATGTCGACCTCATGTCAACCTCATGGTAGATTGTCATATCCTCTGGTGGTTGCGGAATTTGTTGATGGAAGCCGAACTGAAGTGCAACTCTATCTATATGATGTTTCTCGACAATATGATAACAGTGCAGATAGGTACATGCAGTTCATGTGTTCATCTCTTGTTCGGAAACCTCGTGTTGGAACCCGATGTATGGTCTCCAACGAAACTGATATGTTAAAAATAGGCTAAAATAAATATTAAGAGGTATAAAAAAATATAATTAAAAAAGTGCAACTAAATGTGAATGAATATATTATTTCTTGAACTATCATGTGATCGATTGTATTTCGGTATGCTTCTATATCGTTATGTGGAATCTACTCAAATTTAGACTACCAGAATTAAATCTGTCGAATATATCAAAATAAAAATATTAAAATTAGTAATATGGTAAGTAGTTAGTATTAAAAAAAAAATATATATATAAAATTTATTTGCAATAGTTACCTTTGTGCAAGTGGAAAAATTCATGCATTGGGTGATTCAGGAGCGACACCAGACAAACGGTACCATGCCCAATATATTAATTTTTTATTTATTTGTTTAGGCACATCTAATTAACCGCATTTTTTTCTTCAATTTAGTGTATTTTATTTTAATTTATCATTATTAATATGATTTTATTTTATTATTTTTATTTTAATTTATTAATAATATTTTATTATTATTAATATAATTTTATTTTAATTTATCAATAATATTTTGTTTTTTAAAATATTATAATTATTTTTGTTTTATTAAATAAACAATTTTATAATTGTAAAAATGAGAAAGAAAAAAAAAATTATACGCCTAGTACATGGTAGGGGTGGACAACGGGCGGGTTTGAGCGGGTTCAGGCCCAAATTCTAAATCCGGTCCAATCTGCGGGTGGTGAAAAGAGGCCCAATTTCGCCCATTTAAATTTACAGTTTGGGCGGGTGTCGGGGTCACGGGTGGGTAGATTCGGATTAGACACTTCTTGGGCTATGTCATATTTGTTGAGTCTAAATTGATTTTTTTGTCCAATCAAGTCCATAAATTTTTTTTTGGGCCATTCAATAAAATTTGCCCCAATTAATTTTACCAAGCATTTTTATATTTATTTAAGAGGTTAATTTGAGTAAAAAAAATTTGTTAATTTATTCCTTTAATATTAAATTATTGTTGACTCAGTTTTCCTTTGAATAATTAACCCTTTTACAATGCAAAACTAATCAAAATAGTAATACTTACATTTATATTAATCTAATTTTGTCTCACTTTTAAATTGATTATTTTTCCTTCAAAATTTAGAAATTGTCCCATTTTTTCATTGATTGATGATGAACCATGAGACCATAAATCAACAATCAACAGAACAAGATTTAAGTCTTCCATGGTACTGCATATCATTTCAATCCACAAATAAAATATCATATTCTTACAAAAATGTGATTAATTTCAGCCATAAACCTGCACATAGAACACATAAACAAACCATAATCAGTAGGAATAAAACATTATACATTTTTAGGAATAAAAAAAAAAAAACCAGAACACTTAAACAAACCATAATCATTATCCAAACCTTAAACTAGAAACCTTCACATAGAACACATAAACAAACCATAATCAGTATCTAAACCTGCACATAGAACACATAAACAATCCATAATCAATAGGAATAAAACATTTTTTAGGAATAAAACAAAAAAAAACCAGAACACTTAAACAAACCATAATCAGTATCCAAACCTTAAACTAGAAACCTTCACATAGAACACATAAACAAACCATAATCAGTAGAAATAAAACATTATACATTTTTTAGGAATAAAACAAAAAAAACCAGAACACTGAAACAAACCATAATCAATATCCAAACCTTAAACTAGAAATACAGAGAAAACCTATAAGTGCTCTTTGAAGAAAATACATAATAACAAAACTCAGAAATCCTAAGTCTTAAACAAAATGACAAAAACCATAAATCTCAACTCTAAAATCAAAACCTAAAAAAGCCTTGTCAGAAGACATCCTAAACAAAAATATAAAAACATTAAAAGCTATAACCTTTAATAATAAAGGTATGGTGATACTTCAACCCTTCAATACATCAAGTTTGTTCGGTTATCAACCTCAACAATGAAAATAAATACATGTTGAACAAAAATGAAAATACGTTGAATGAAAATGAAAACGCTAAATGTGAAAGAAAAAAAAAAGCTACAAAATAACTAAAATAATGAAGGATGTTAGACTTACAATGGAACCACGACGAACATAAATTGGAACGATAGTCGGAAAGAGACTTGAACAAAGCAAAAGAGTTAGGGTTTTGTGTGGAGGCGGAATAAAAAAAGAGTTAGGGTTTTGTGTGGAGGCGGAATGAGAAAAGAGTTAGGGTTTCGTTCTGAAAGTGGAAACGGCGAAGAGAGAGTGTGGAGGCAGAATGAGAAAACTAGGGTTTGGTTATTAGTAAGTATTTATACTTTGGATCGTGGTAGGATTGGGACTGGGCCTGTTGCTTTCTGGTGGCCCAAACGCCCATCACATACATCTACAGTCGGATTCGGTTTATTACGGTCCAATTTTTACAACCCGAACCCGCCCGTGTATAACCAACCCAATCCGCCATTCCCCACCCGCTTACCCGTTCTATCCGACTCTATCCGCCCGCGTGCGTGTTTTGGGCCTCGGACCGGTCGGTTTCGATCGGGCCGGCTGTACTCTATCTGCCCTAGTACATGGTAGCATCGACCTTCTATTGAAATTTTAAAATAAAAAACATTTATAATGTCTATCAAACTAAAAGTGGAATGATCTAGTAGTGCTAAAAAGTAGAAGAGTTTGATATTATTTTTTCAGAGTGTTGACAATTTAATATATTTCAAAAAAAAAAAGAGATATACAAAAAAAATCCAACATTCAAGTCATTCAACTATTTTAATATATTTTGTAAATGTAAATATAAATATTTTCATATTGTTGAATTGTTCCATACTCCACGTGCATAACCTTTTTCACACCATCTTTATCCTACCTCATTTTGTATTTTATCGACATATGTCCAAACTGACAGTTATGAGGTCATTGTTTGATTCCAGTGACTATTTTTACGTCAGAATATACTTAAATTAAGGTCTAGAACTATAATTCAATCACGTGTTTAAGGGTAGTTGTAAGTGGGATAACGCTACCAATTTATTTCTGCACTCCAGCATTAACTATTATCATCATTATTATTATTATTATTATTATTATTATTATTATTATTATTATTATTATTATTATTATTATTATTATTATTATTATTAGTATTAAAATTTAAGTTTAAATATGAAAGACTAATTTGAGTTAATATTGGGTAAAAAAGTTTTTTTTTAAGATGGTTATGCAATTTTAAATCACTTTTAATTTTATTCCTCTCTAATTTTTTTCTGAAGTTGACAAAAATTGATGGTGTTAGTGACTGAAGATAACTTCAGTTGACTCATCAAAATAAAGTATTAAACACCTAATCCCATTTTTAATTATTATTCTAAAAAATAAAAAACTAATTATTGAATTTTAGAGAATAATATATATATATATATATATATATATATATATATATATATATATGCTGAATTTTGGGAATTAGGGTTGAAAGAAAAGGAACATGGTTCCGTGTTGAAGAAGACGGCGAAGAAAAATTGATATGCAGGTGGAAGACGAACTTAGTAATCTTCACCTTTCTTCGTTGCTCGTTATAAATGAAAGTGTCAACAAGCAAAGAAAATTTATCAATGATGAAACGAAGAAAGGTGAAATCAATGAGGATGTAATCAGAATATCAATATTTCGTTAGATACGAAATGCTTCCTTTGGGTGGATGTGATTTATCCATGAGGATGTATATTGCCAACACCATTGAAAATCGAGGGCGTAGATTTCAACAATTTCCATTTTGAATCTATTATTGTTTGTCAACTTGTAATTTTTTTTCACATTTATGCAGAAAAGAGCAAACTGTAAGTTGTTCAATTGGAATGATGAGTTTGGTGCAAATACAAGACCCGTGATCAATGTCTCACCCTCAATTGAAAATGCAGTGGAGTCTCAGGCAATTATGAGTTGCTACTATGCTGACATTATGAAGGACATTGGTGTGAACAAGATTTTGCTAAATTGAAGACAAACTTGAGGAATGATTAGAAGAAGAAGGTCAATTGATTTATGGGAATGCTTATACTTAGTTGGACTTTTTTGTTTAATGCTAAAAACTGATGTAATGATGGGAGTGATGGAAATGAATGTATTGAAATGTATAGTAGTTTGAATTATGTTAAATGTTGATGTAATGGATTTGTGTTATGTTTAAATGATTAATGAATATTGCGGTCCTTGTTAAATATTGTACCTGTTGGATTAAACTGTGTTCCTTATGTTAATGTTGTTTAAACATCACTAACTAGTAACCAGTTCATCAAGCCACAAATGAAACATAATGATAATGTTTTCTAATTAACCATAATCATAAATGAAGCATTGTTGTTCATTGTAAATTAATAAGAATAAAAAGTATGTAGTTTTAGCTCATATATAATAATTGTTAGTTTTGAATACTAAAGCAATATACTAGAGAAGCATATACAACTTTATTTAAAATATCAATAGAATTGTTTGGGTAGAGGATTTGTCTCTCCCAGATGTTATTATGTGTTTTGATTTGAGCGATGATTTTTTGTTTTAATTGTATGGTATGTTTTTCATTATTTTTCTCTTTACTATGTCTTTAAATACTTCTTATACTCCTTGTGTTTCTTTTTTTTTATTAATATATATATCTTTTTTGCCATTAAAAAAATAGAAAAATAAATACAAATTAATGTACTCCAACTCAAATACATACAAAAAATAAAACATAAGAGAGAATAGAGATATTTACAATTTCAAAATTCAATTCAAAGAAACAGACTTAATTACACACCAATAACAATAATTTATACTTAATTTTTAAAATTTTATAACTTAGATTATTTTTATAAAAAAAAAGTGGCAAATGAAGACGTTTATGCTCATCTACACGTTAGTTATAATAATAAAATCATATATGACTGTAATATAATCCTATTATTTTGGACAAAAATATTTAAATAAGATATCTGAACAATAGTTTTATATATATATATATATATATATATATATATATATATATATATATATATATATATAATTAATCTCATCTAGTATTATAAAATGAACCGTAATTACTCTCTAGCATGGGATTCTACAGCAAATCAAAGCACCAATTATAATCTCATGTACTCTTGTGCAAGCATTTCATTAAGAAGTTATATATATAACTACAACAAGAAGCCAGTCTACAACCATGCAAATAGTAATAAAAGCTACTATCACATGAAAGATAGCTGTATCTGCTACCACTTTTGTTCTTAATTAGTGAGATCTTATAGAATCAAAGTTGCAATAACATAGAAAAAAGAAATTTCAGTGAATATGAGCAAATTCTCAATAGATACCTTAAATATTCATAGAATGCTCCAAAGCCACACGCGCGCAGCAAATGTGTTCCTCACACTAGAGAATGATAGAGACATATATATCCTTCATTTGATCCACACTTAATAAAGATTTATCCCTCAATAAGTGACAAAAAAAAAAAGTTAAAACACAAAAAAAAAATGTAAAATTTTCACTCTAAAATCCTAACCTTAGAAATGAGGCAGCATCCTTGCGTCTGAAACTAAAATTTGCTATTTTCTAACTATAAAGCTAAATAAACTATAAATATGAATTACACGAAGTTAAATATATTTAAATACTTTATATTATGATGAAGAGACACCAACACCAAGAAAATCAATGAAAGGAACTTCTTCTTTGTGCTCATTAATATTAGCCTCATGATGATGATCTTGCTCCTTCTCCTTGGAAGATCTTAAGTTTGTGATTAATGTTGATGTCATTAAATCCTTCTTTATCTTTCCATCATGATCAGAAGAACCAAAAAAACCAAAAGGATTTGTAACAACCCTTTTGTAGTTTGGAAGTGATGAGAATGTTGGATTTGGACAAATTCTATAGAGAAATCTATCTGAACCTTTGGAACTGTTTACTGTTGTTGGAACAGAAGCAAAATTCCAAGAAGCAAGAGAACTAGAAGGAGTATCAACAATATTAATATTATTAACTATCCTATGATCTTTATCATAGAACCTTCCATTGTCATATCCAATTCTTGAGCTGAATAATAGGTGTTGTTGTTGTTGAGAGGTGTTATGATCATCAATATTATTATTATTATTATTATTATTATTATTATTATTATTATAAAGATGTTGGAAGCTTCTTTTACCACATAATAACTTGGATTGTTCCCTTTGTTTTCTTGCCATAATAACATGCCAATGATTCTTGACAGCATTATCAGTTCTACCAGGGAAAAGTCTTGCTATAAGTGCCCATTTGTTACCATGAATACGATGAGCTGCAAGTAATCTCTCTTCTTCCTCTTCTGTGAATGGTCTTCTGTTAATTCTTGGGTCTAGTTGATTGAACCACCTCAACCTACAACTTTTCCCTGCAAAAAAAAAAACAATTATTATAAACCCATTAATATATTAATTTATTTATATGCCAAGAAAAATTATTAATTAGTTCAGTACAAATTTATAAAAAAAAAATCAACTATATTAATTCCACAAAAAGTTTGAAATTTATAAAGGAGACTAATAAATAATCCAACTTTAATATTAATTACATATATTAATTTTGTTGTATACGCAAAGAATTTTTTTTAATTAGCTGATTACAAGATGAAGAGATCAAAATCATTAATTTCACTAAAAATTTGAAATTTATCAAAATTTATAGGAGGCTAATAAAAAATCCAAAATTATTTAATATTGCATATACTGTATTAGATAGATGACTAGTTGAATTATATGAATAACTTTTTTTTTTTTTAAAATGATATGAATTAATATAGAGAGTCATGACTGACCTGATCTTCCTTGGAGTTTTTCAGCAATTGAATTCCAATTTTGGGCACCATATTGTTCTACAAGTTGTCGAAGCTTTTCATCCTCAGCTGGTCTCCAGTGACCACGTGGACAACTCTTTGTGTCTTCAGCTGCTGAACAAGAATCATCCATAGAAAGTATGTGGATATTTCGAGAGTGGTAGCTAGCTGGAGAGGCTGGATGGTATTGATATTGTTTTGATGCAACAAGTCTTGAACATCAAGCACGGTATAGAGAAGTGATGAAGAAGATATATAAGAAAATGAAGGGAGAGGGGGTTGGTTTAGGGTTGTGGATGGCAAGTCATTTTTGTTGTCTTCACACGACAAATTCTGCCCTATGTTAATCTACATAAATAGAGACTTTATGTTATGTCATTCGCCCTTCATTTCTCTATCAATTCCTCTTTACTTTCCGCACCCAAAAGCCAAAACTATATTATGGTCGTTAAAAAATTATGCGTTAACAAATTTTTATTTATTTCTTTTCATATCAAGTTAATCTTTTTTATGTTTAAAAAATATTTTTATTTTTAAATCCACATTCATTATTTGTCCACTTCTATTAAAGGTATGTGTATATATGACATATAATATAATGGTATATTTTGTAATTAATGTTTTATTATTCAATGCCGAATGTGTAATATGAAACTCTTTAGTTTAAAATATGGTTCACGGGTGAATTTTTATTATTTTTAGTAAAAAATGAATTTCATAATAATAAAAAATGAGAATAAATATAATATTTTATTAAAATTTACTAAAAATAGAAAAATTTACTTTTAAATCAAAACTATATTAGACAACTTATTATATTAGACTCATGTTGACAACAAAGAGGCTAAAATTTTGAATGTATGAAAACATGAAAAAGATCAAGATCATGTTATTCTTTTTATATTGTTTTGATCACGCTAGTTATTTTGATAAGATTTAAATTCAATTTTGATAGATTGAAGATGTTGTTTATTTTTTTGAATGATCAAATAACATTTCTGATGATAAACATGGATAAAAAAAATGAGTTCAATTTAATATAATTGATATTTTCATTTTTTATTTTCAAAATATATTTGACAATTTTTTAAAATTTAAAAATATATTTGATATTTTTAAACATAAGAAAACGAACTTACCAAATTATATTCGTCTGATTGAAATTGAACTTAAATTTCTTAATTATGATGTCAAATTCGACCTGAATAGATAAAAAATAAAAATATAGTTGGAAGAAAGGTAAATATTACTCGTGAACAAAATCAATCAATTCGTTACACCACTAACATGTTCAAAAAAAACTAACTTAATACGAAAAAAACTTTTAAAATAGTTATTATATTTATGAAGAAAAAAATAATAGTAGTAAGAAAAAGGAGCGGTTCGTTTTCAAGTTCCATCAATTATTATACGAATTACCGTAGCACCACGTTAATAATCAAATATTGTTTGGTTACCGTATAGCTTTTACTAATGGGACATCTCTCCTTTATCCTAGACTGGTTTATTTCGCACATCAAATAACTGTGACATTAGTAAAATATTGAAGCAGTTTCTAAGCAATATCGGCAAAGTTGTTGGAGAGTTATCAATTCTATATTATTAATATTATTTTGAAGGGAAAATTGTTATTATCATCCACATTTGTATATTTTATGTTAAAATATTTTTTAGCTAATATTACTGCAATAATTTAATTGATATAGTAACTATTTTGTAATCAATTAAAATATATTAATATTAATTATTTTTTATCTTTAAAATTTAATTCAACTGATCAATTCGATATTGTTCATCTATATACATATCTATATACATGCAATCAATTAATTTGTCATCAATTGAACTTTGCCCCTTTTGGCTCATCCATCTTTTAACTTAAAAAACTCGTGTAGTAGATAAAAATCAACAAATCATATCTTCATTAATCAATGCAAAAGATAGCTTGCATAACTCAAAGTCATCATGCCCTAAAATGGAAACGTGGCAATAACAAATTTGGCGAGCTACGTACGTACACATATACTTAATATTGTCAACTGTAAGAGCAATTTTGCTCAAAATTTCATCACATTGTCAAAAAAACTACATCATTGGTTGTTGGCAAAGTAAACAATAGCATCTATCGATAACATATACTTGTAAATATTTTGACACTCGGTGAAAGTTGAAGAAAGTGAAATGTATTTTAGGTCAATTATGAAATAAATATCTTGCACTTAAAGTACATAGTCTTTTATATGGAGAATTTTTTGATGAGGTGTCCCTAGAGATTGTTGGGCCATTGTGTGAGATCTTCAGCTAGATCGTATGGTTGTGTGATGCTAATCAAATGGCGAAAATTTAATCGTGGGGTGTGTTCGACTATAACATAGATCTACAAAGTCATTCTTTTCTCGAAATATATAGATCTACGGGATAATAGATTGAGACTCATTTTATGCTCGAGTCCAGTTGTTTGACTTAGAGTCTATTTCGAAACATGCACCATTACCATCCGAACTTGACATTACCAATTCTCTTTTTCCTTGAGAACCACATGATTATGACAATTGTTAGTAAGCACCATTGGAACCATTTTACTTACTCAGAATTATTAATAAAATAAATTATGAGCAATTATTATTTTTTATTAAATTTTCATCAATTATTATTAATCACTAATTATTTGATAATTGTATAAACTATGTGTTGCCTCTTCTCTAAAAAAAATTTATGTCACCTTTTTATAATATTTTTTTTTAAAAAAAAGTATCTTTATATTGTTTATCGTTCACTTGTGAAATAACTAAAGATATTTTTTAAGACAATTTAAGATTGTATTATTATTGTATTGTATCAATTTTATGAATAGAATTTTATATTTTAATTTCATGTTTAAGTAGGTTGATGTAATGAGTCAAAAGCTTGGATGATGTATGAGTTAGAGTACATCTTGTACTCCTTTAATTGATTGCTTTGCTTACTCAAACAAAGAATTTTATATTTTGATATGATGGACTTAGAGCTCATCACATTGAGTCAAACCAACCATATTATGTGGTTGGACACTGTATCTTTACCCAAAATTTTAGGGCTCCTTTGATGTTCAAGATAAGGAGACATGGTATGATACACATATCCTATTCTACTCTAATATTTTGTTTGATGCGTCAATATGATATAATACAGTAATCAAATTTCTTAAACATACTGCTTAGTCTTATTTTTTAATCCTTAATTTAAGGTAGATTAAAATAATCCGTTTCCAATATAATAAAAGTTTGTTGCTCTCATCTCCCTCTCCACCGCCACCCGTCGTGCTTCTCTCCACGGTCGCCCTCTCACAAGTACAATTTTTCACTGTTTTTCCTCTTTTCATATTTGCCTTGGAGGGTTTTGGAGGGGAGAGTAGAGGAAAAAAATAGATAACTTTTTCACTTGAGAGTGTTTTTGTACATAATGATAAATGAATGTTTATAATTAATATATTTTTAATTTTTAATATATAGAGAATTATAACATAAATTGGATTTAAAGAATTTATTAAAACCCTTTAAAATACTCCTCCAATGTGATTTTTTGAGTTCCCCAAATTAAAAGAATTTTGTATTGTGAAGAAAAATAAACCCCTCAATGTCATCTTCTTCGAAAATCTTCTATTTTTTTCAATTCATCCTTTCTTTTTTTCAAAGCACTCCTCACCCTTCTCCTCCTAAACTCTCAAATACACTGTTATACAACGAGAATATGAATCATCTCATTTATATCTTATTCAATGTTTACTTTTTCAATTAATGTAAGAGTTTTAATTCACGTTTGCCACTAGCATTTTTTTATTGGCATGAAAGGTAAATAGCTATCAAAATCAGTTTAAAATTCTTAACGATGAATTCAAATGGCGTGTAAGAATAGCATCATGAAAATTACTTCCAAACCGTCTGCCTTTGTTTTCTGTTCTTCAATTCCATGCTGCAGATGGCAAGTCAAATAAAACATATATATTATGAGTATATTAATATTCTAATGTGTTTCTTAACCGATTGAGATTTCATACCCCACGAAATCAAATACCTATTTTAATTCCTATCGAAATATGACAACAGTTTGTCCGTTAACATCAAAATGTTGATCAATCTACCAGTAAAATTACCTTTACACTAAATATTAGATGGATATCTCCAATAGATAGTAATTGGTCGATCAATCCATCTGACATACTATATAGTATAATCCTAAACCAAATTTCTTTGCTTTCTTATAATTCAAGTATGGTTAATGTTCAAGACTAAAAGCACGATGAGTCCCGAAGAGTCTGGGACATCAACAATCTCTCGCTCAAATGTAAATCCATCCATTCATATGAGTATGCTCCTCCTCATGTTGTCCCTTTAAGCAGAAATTTTTTATCCACCTATACTTGCATCATTGTTGACATCAATAATCTCCTCCTCAAGTGAGAGTCAATTTCATTCACGAGGAGAGCCCAAAGAATCATCTTCAATTGGTTAAATATTACATTTTTACCAAAAACCTTACGGCAATAGTTATATGGGTCTTTTCACTTATATATTGTTCGAACATTCCTTTTTTCAATCAATGTGAAACTTCTAACTCACACTTGACATCAACAAAGGATAATAAAAGTCTATATTTCAAAAATCCTATCATAGACTTATGAGTCATTGTTTAAATGGTTCAACCACAGTTAAACAAAATGATAAATAAAATATTAAAATTTTTTTTAAAAAAAAAAGTGAAAAAACAAAAGAAATGAAAACCGGTTGAACCAATCATAGTTTAACCAATTTAACCTAGTTTAACTCCAGTTCAATTTAACAAGGCCAGTCTATGGGTGAGGCAAGCGAGGTTTGTGTCTTGGACCTCAAATATTTTTATGCCTCAAATTTATACTTTTGATTTAATTAATATTATTAATTTTTTTTAGTTTTAATTTTGTTTTGCCTTGTAGTATAAATTTCACTCTCTAATTTTAGTACTAGTTAATTCAGCAAAAAAAATTACTCCATCATATAAATGTAATTAATATTTATTTATATGTTGTTTAATATTGTAAAAATAATTTGACTTAAAAGGTCTCTAATTTTATTATTATTAATTTTTAAAGATTTCATTTTAAATTTTTTGTTTTAAACCTCTATATTTATTGGACCCATCTTATATAATTATAAGACTTTGGTACAACTAAACCGACAAACTAGAGTAGTTCCCGTTTCAATCAATCGGTTGAACTGTTCGATTTAATTTTAGTTCAATTTCTATTAAAACATTAAAAAAATCTAAAATAATCATTTAATCTAAAGATTAACATAAAATGCAGTTTGGATTGCTCCTCCATAAAAATTAATCTGTGGCGTGGTCTAATCAAATTCGATTTAGATCGATAGGATCATATGATCTGCTTTTTACAACACATATTTACATTATATCATACAAGCTATAAATATAACATCAACGTATATATAACATTACGAAATAATAATATTAAATAATTAAAAATAGATTATATTAAAAAATTTAAATTAAATTTTTGTTCCATTATATAAATTGTTAAGCAACCAACAGAGGTTAAGTTCAATGAAATAGATTATACTTTTATAATATAGTGAAAAAAATTCAAATTCTAATTAAGAGAAATATGTACATTTAGTGATTGACGCAAAAAAATTATTAAATAAATTTAATTATGAGCATATATATGTGTCTTTTGAAAAATCTCAGACAAATTTTGATCTTCGTCTATACTAATATCATTATTTTTCTCATTAACTAATTGCTCTTCAAAAAAGTAAATAGTGGGTGTTTTTATAAGCAAATTTATACTCATAAAAAAAAAAAAAGCATATATTCACGAAGAGTATTCCAATTCTTAAAAAGTGATTTTTATAGACAACTTAATAATTTCACGAGTAATTCATTTTAAAAAATAAAGTAAGTAACATTAACTATTAATAATTAAATAAATTATTTTATTATTAAATAAATTATTGATATTATATGACTAATTATATATAACTAATTATATTATATGACTAATTATATACGACTATACTATCAATTATTAATTCGATCAACTTTTCACTTTCCCATAAATAAAATTGGCAGTTGAAACATGATATGGGATATAATCATGTGGCGGAATAAATAATTGGTAATAGCACACGCCCGGTCACAAGTAAGACCCAATCCGGTCATAATAAAATTGTCCTGCTTTCAAAGTCTTACATATGAACGCAACTTTTCACAAATTAAGATTACACTGTCAACATAAAAAGTTTACCTATCACACCCAATAGCCTTATTCTTCAATATATGCTTATACCACCTGATGACTCTTCAATATCAAACATTTCTTTTAATTTGTTACATGCAATATCTTAAAAGTTTAATTATGTGATTATCTGCCACACCAAGATTATCAAACTAATTTCAGAGGGAAATAGGATGACCTGTCTAAATTAATTGGGTATATGGACCATTACTTAGCTTAGTAAGTTTCAATTAAAAAGAAACTAACAAAGTTGAGGTAGTCACTCATATTTGAAAACGACTTCAAAGGTTTCAATCTGATCTGATAGATGAAATGCAATTTCTTAAACAACCATTGAGAGAAATATGACAAGACGATAGAGCTTAATTAGTTGCCCCAAATGCAATCTTAATTTACGGTCAAATTAACACTTTACTCATATATATATAGTATTTTGTATTTATTCCACACACTGCAGTTATGATTTAACAGATATAGCATAGGAAGATATATTTATGATACTCTGAATATTAGCTGGCATCAACAGTATTGTGTATATTACAACCTTAAAACACATAGAGCTAACATTGAGATAATATGGTTCTTGACCTCAATGTAGACTGCAAAAATTTATTTTTTATTGTCTAATACTGATACTTACTCCTTATGAAAAATGAAAAATGTAAGAAAAAAATATTTATAAAGTTGATGTATTTAATTTACAAAAAAAGAAAACTACGTATGAAAAGTTTATATATATATGATATAAATTTTAGATCAAATACTAACTATTCAAACAGTAACATTTTATTTCTATTTCACTCTACTAGTATAATCACACAAAAGTAATTGATATTGAATAAATATCATGCCTTGTATATTAATGAACATATACATGAGTGAGTATGGCATTTTGGTGAATTTTTGTTTGTTAAAGGAATCATAATAGACCGTTAATTAAAATGATGGTACTAGCCAGCTAGCTACCTTTTTTTTTCTTTCCAATATGTGTTTGTGTTAGAGAAGCAGAAATAGCAGGGTTTGAAATAGCTTTCAAAAAACGGTGAATGAAAACTTGCACGGGCAAACATCTATAATTTCCTTCAACTGTCTTTGTATGAAAACCATAACATACCTTTTTTTTTCTCTCAACTTTCCACGTAATTTAAGCAACCCACCGTTTTCACCATCATAACCACACCGTAATTTGACGTCAACATATGCTCTCAAAATTCTCAACTAACTCCTTTGACTCTTCCCAACTAACTCCTTTGTTGTATTTCTAACAGTACACATATATAGCATAGCATATACTATAGATATATTTTTTTGCAGCTTACAATTTTTAACTTTCCTTAGGTTACCCTTTTTGTCATTATCAATAAATGTATTCAGTTACAACTGATGGTAAAGCTTCATTTAATTTAAATAGTCCAAATTGGTATTCCTATGTTCAGCATTCCTCCAATTTGGACTTTCCACAAACTGAAGGAGGAAGTGTAAAAAGAAAGAGAAAAAAAAAAGCTTATCTGTAATTAGCTGAATTACAGGGCAAAAGGAAGTATTCAAAATTTCAAATCATGTTCACTTTCATCGGGCTCCACTTTTCTTTTCTTCTTCTTCTTCTTCTTCTTTTTTTTTTTAATCTTTATTTGGGTACAATTAAACAAACCTCTTCAGTCTTGATATCATGTGTGACAGTTCCGTATGTAATTGACAATAAAGATTCAGAATTTTTCAGCAAAAAAAAAATTCAGAATTGAATTATTTTCAGACTTACTAAATACACGCTACCAATAACTTTTTCCTTTTTTGATAAATTGTACAAAAATGTATCATTCTAAGTTATGATCAAGTGGCCTAACTTATATTAGGAAATCTCTTCAACCATTTTTTCTTCCTTGTTTACTACTATATATGTTTATAATAATTGAATTATTTCATCATTAGAAAAATGTATAAATAAAAAAATAATATTATTTTTTATCAAATTATCCTTATCAAATATTGATATATTATTAACCTCGTAAATACATAGTAAAATATATTTATATTAAAAATTATGTAAATAATATTAATTAAATAGTACAATTGAAAAAAATAACGTTGAAAAAATCCTTTTGAGACAAGATTCTTTTTACAGATGAATTGATTATTGTGAGACGAAATAATAATTTTTAAAGAAATACATTTTGGACTTTATTGTTCTGTTTACATGATTTTTTTTTCCCAAGGATTTCATGAAGCTATGATCTCATTCCAGCAGCCTTAGATGGTTAACTAATTGATTCATTGAACATTTTGACGTGTAATTCGACAAGTGTTTGAAGTAACCCATAAGAATGTATTTGTGTGTTGGACTTCAATATCTTGCTCTTGTGAGCATTTACAATTCTAACTACCATCAATAAATTAATATATGGTCATTATTATTATTGTGATTATTATTATTATTATTATTTTGTAAGGCCACCTAAGTACGGTTCGTTGGCAATTTAGTGGCTTTCTTTGTTTCTTGTCTCATAGTTTTTCAGCTAAAAGCGACATCCCCATTCTGCGCTGGGATATACCTTTAAAATGGTATAGTTAGTGGTATTTGATAATGACACTTCACCTACCTGTGTCCATTTTACTTTATCAATGCTTAAATTCTTTCAACTAATTAATCATGAAACAATGCTTAGTCCAACATGGAACTTGTCTATAGTCAATTCGTAACAAGAGAATGTTGGACAAGTTCACGAAGGTGGGCTTTTATCAGGAATTACTAGGAAGCCCACGAACAAAATCCAGGTCAAATATAATTTGTACATGAAGGTTATATGTGTTCTTCTAATTTAGAGGCTCTCTTACGGTGTTCGAGAGGTGAGGTTGAATAGGATCTTAAATTTTTAGAGATATCAAAATTTGTTTTAATTAAGTATATTAGGCTAAGGTATTTACAAAAAAAAAAAAAAAAAGTATTTTCATATTAAAATAATTTTAATAAAAAATTACTCAAAACCTAAATTATATAGACTAAATACAACTTTTGTTAACCCAGCTATCTCTTATAAAAATGATCGAAAGGAGTATTTTTATTATGTTATAGTAAAGTATCCTTTCATATTTTAATTTAAATTAGACATTTAACTTTTTTTTTTATCCACTATAAAGTTCTAACTCAAGTTTCAGACATTCTAAATAAGAAATCCTAAATAAAAACAAAAACACTAACTTGATATCATTCATAGACAAGAGACAACTTTGTTATTTATTTGTACTGGAAAATCCCTCTGAATGGACACAAACCATGAGTCTACTAAATGGTGTTTTATAATTCATTATTTTTTATATATCATATATCAAACAATTGACTCATTTATTTTTTTATTATATTGAATTATCTTAAATATTTCATTGTTTTCCTAATATTTGCATATCTTATAGAATGATATTGACTATCTTCGTTAATGTTGCATATGCTAAGGGGAGTTTTTTAAAATTAAAATTGTTAAATCTCATTTTCGATTTTAATTGTCAAAAAATAAATTTGATAGTCTAGTGTTGATTTCAATTGAAAATGATTTCTTTTTTTAAGAATCTCGATTCTAAACAAATTATTAATGATTTTGCAACAAAAAATACAAGTTCAATGATATTTGAATAATAATATAAGGATGAATGTTGTTAGTGTAAGATGTCACTATTACATATATATATATATATTATTCAGGTGCATTAAGATTAACGTTGTATAGCATAAGTGCTTAAGACATTATTTTAAAGTATCTCAATAACATATTAACTTGTTTTAGATTTATGTAAAGATTTATATAGATGACCGATATGATATAATTTTTCAATCATATAGTCAAATTTTGTAATATGTATTGAAAAAAAATATTATTGAGCAGTATAACATTGGTGAAATATTGCATCGGTGTAATTTGATATATATATATATATATGGCACGCAAAATCTCATGGACGGTCCTATTCTAATTCTATTTTATATATTTTGCTATACAACCAGCCAAAATCTCGGTTTAGCACATTTTTAACTACTTGCTCTTTGTTGGAAAAATATACAAACAGAAAAATTTAAATGACAATCAAAACACAAGAAAATAACGTGGAAATCCCAAATCGGAGAAAAAACTGTGACCAGAAAATAAAATTGTGTGAAAGTTGTTACAACACATAGATTTCTCTAAAATAACACACCTCCAATACAACCATACTCTCCAAAAATATATATATATATATAACTACTCTTACAAAACTCTCAAACAAGAGAGAAAGAAAAGACTCGGATATAATTAAAATGTTTCTGACTTGTGCAAATTATAATGAAAAATTATAGCCACATATTTAACATTGAGTTCTCTCTTCCTTTATAATTTCAAATAATGTGACACTATTTCAATTTGTTCAATTTCAACTAAAACTCAAAATATTCAAAGTCAGTCTAAGTAATAATTAAACTTTTTTTAAAGTAAGAAAAATAAATTTTTATTGATGAAAAGAAAATAGAAAATAACAAAGAAAAAGGAAAACAAAAATAAAGGAATAAAAATATGGAAGGATAAAACCAAAACCTAAGCTAAACAAATTTAAAACCACATCTAGCTTAGAAAAAGTTTCAATTGTACCCTAAGTTTATATACATTTGAGATTTAGACGAAACTATAGTTATCAACAACAATATAGAGTCATTGTCTAAATAAGTTATATTTTTACCTTCCAAAAACTAGAAGAGTATTTTCATATCATGCATAACATTATAACTTCTTTAATTAGCCATTATATCTTGTACCTCTTCATCCTTACTCATGAAAAAACATATCAACTAATTATTCTTTGAATTCTTATTAATTTTTTTTTTCTTGAAAAGAGAAAATTCTTCAATAACATTTGTGCCATGTATTTTAACATTTGGACATAATCAGTAAATAAAGAGTTAATAATATGGTTACCTTGATTATATATCTTTCTCCTCCATCGGTGCAACTTCAGTAGCATAATGAATCATCGTTGTTTTTTTTTCTTTAGTCACATAAATCTATTTTGATTTGTGAGAATCAGACTTCACATCTTTACGATTCTCCTCGATAGCATGATGTCTATGTCTAGATTATGTGCTCGTGTGACAAATATTGTGACAAGCAGTGCACGGGGATGATAGCTTCTCAAAATCTCTATCCACGTGAAGTCATCGTCTATTAAAACTCGAACATAGTGATCAAATGACCTATTACGTGTAGTTTTATCTAGAAGATTGGCAATCCTATGCAACCAACAAACACATATTATTCTAGATCCCTAATATTCTTGAGGAAAACCATGAATACGAATCCAAACTTGAGCATTTGTTTGCTTTTATAACTGCGATTTAAAGTCCAAGATCCAAAGAAAAAGGTGCAAGAAATCCAATTTTAGTTTCCAATAGTCTACCGTGTGCACACTACATAAGGATGTGATGAAATGTTTAACATGGTGTTAACATAGATTTTATTTGTGTGTATGAAAAAACATATGTTGAGAGATATCAACTCTTTAAATGGATCTTAGTATTTCGGATGATTAATCTTTGACTTTTAACTAAAAGATACCTTAGACAACAAAAAATTAGGATTTTACTGTTTCCTCGACCATGTAACCAAATGGAAAATTTATATTACATGTTATCTTGCAGTTAGTATATTGGAGGTCATCCGAATATAATCAAACAAACAGTCCATATTTTAAATTGAATTCATCTTTAATTGAACGGTAATAAATGCCCTTAATGGCAGGACTGCTTACAATCCAATGCTCAAATGATAGTTTAATTCCTAACTTAAATTCAATCTGCAGCAGGACAGTACTTTTCTCTATATCCCAAACATACTAAATCAAAGGGAGTAAACATTTGAACTATTTGTCGCAGGTCATTCGTTAAGCTGGGAATATTATCTGATCATTAAAAAACCAATTTAAGCACTCTGTTTCCTACATGAAACAGATCATGCTTGATGCCTTTTCTTCTAGGCACCTTGAATATATATCAGAAATAGAATGACATTCTACCTACCGTTTCTTAGAAAACCCATTTACAAAAGCAAAGTTAAAACATAGTGACATATTAACATCATTATTAAGTGTATACTCTGTATTAATATATGATATGGTGATAATATATGTTCTTTATTAATTAATTAATCAATCTCCGGCCCACTTGCTCTTTTTTCCACTCAAACTGATATATGAATGAATATATGTCTTCTACTCTCATATTGATTAGTTCTGCTGAGTCATCTACTTGTCTAATCATATTCGGTAAATTAGCAGGTGGAGCAATCAAAATAGGTGCTTGTCCTACACCTGAATCCTATGCAAAAGCCACAAAATATAACATCCACTTATTTTATTCAAGAATATCTAGTTCTTATAAGTTGTTATTAACTTTTGTTTTCAAGTGTAAATTCTTTGTAATATTTACTAATAACCGTAAATATTTCATAACAATATTTTTATTGGCTTTCAAGCCATGAAAGATGTTTTTTTCCTTTCAAAATCTAGTTATCTTTTCTGCAACAGTTGAAATTGAAGGATACAAATAATTAAACTCAACAAAATTATGGAATTAGCTACAGCAAATTTAATAGAGTTAATAATCTTTACCCAAAAAAAATATATCCATGCATTGACTATGGAATTTTATAGAATGAGTAGCAGATTAATTAGTTAGAAAAAAAATACATTTAATTAAGTAGTAGTCTGATTTTAAAAAATTGTAGCTATGTGGCAACCAGCCTATTTTTTTTCTAGCCATAAAATATTGTCAGTGTGATTTCGAAAGTAATGTGTAAAGTAATGCACACTGGAATTAAATTATTTAATTTTAGTAGTTCATAAATTTCAATTAAAAATAAATTATTTAAGACCGTAATAAAATAATTTTAGTTAAATTTTACTTGTCTAGCGAAAAAGAAAAAAAAAACTGGTGTATAGCTAAACTCTACAAAACGTAAGTAAAAGCATAAGTAATCAATCCAAGTCTACAAAAATATAAATAAAAGAACATAATTAATTGTGGGGTGTGACTACAAATCTAAAATACACCAAAAGGTTTTGTTCTCTAGTTGGGCCTATCCTATTTTGTTGCTTTGTGGGCTTCACTCTTATACTTGGATTTATATCTTTTATATTTGAAGAGTTTATTTTCTCATCTTACACACACTTTAGAAGTACATATTAAAAGAAATTACAGTTTTTTGCTTTCCAAATGTGTACATCCAGACGAAAACATATTATTTTTCTCTCCGGATATGTACTTCTAAACGAGACGGTAGCATCTTAGAACATATAGGGTTAAAAGTAACGTTTTTTATTTTCGTCAAAACATTGTCCATTGTGTCTAACTAATATTGGTGTTCGCTAAAGCAAATTGTGGGAAATTTTGAATATATAAAAAAAGTAAGAATCAGATTCTTTGTTGTAATTGCATCATATATTTATAGTTTTTAATCGTTTGATTTATATCCACGGTTGATATCATTTCACGCAATAAAATTGGATGTGTGAGGTGCTCCTTTATATATTTTCCATACATTGATGAACCTTATTGGTCAAATCTATAATCGAGGGGCTTTGGCTGAATCCGGAGCAGAACTGTACAAAAAAAAAGGGGAGGGGGGGTAGACTTTTGGCTATGAGAAAATTGCGACACAACATTCTAGTTTCATACCCCAATTATCATTGACCGTGGTATTATGTATGAGCAATATGAAGAGAATCCATTGCCGCCACAATGGTCAACAAAGGGATTGTTCACTCGATGACTGAGATCGATCGATCAAAGATGAATTAGAAGCAAGAAGCCAAGAACTACAGTGTTATATATAAGCAAGTTTGAAATTTCATTTTCTGGTTGCACCAACCAATGCATACATGTATTACCGTCGTTCAAGAGAACAAATTCAAATTCTGACTAGAACATTTTTTTATCAAATTCGACCGAACTCTAAATTATTATAACGTTTTTCTTATGAGAACTAGAGAGTTTAATCCAAAATATTAATGTACAATGTTACATTTGAAGTTTCCTTAAGTTTGGTATACACATGGACGCAGACATTCGAGAGAAACAAAGGGAAAACAGTGATAGCAATTAATTATATTGCGGTGCCGGTTAATACAAAGAAGTTTCGTTAACTTTGGTTGGAAGTCGTTGATGGATTTTCTAATTGCATAGCGCTTGGAAATTTTCTAGAAGCTCGAGTTTTTGTCATGAACCTTGAGTGACCGTTTTAATACTCCATCTAAAATAACTTATAAACCAATGCGTTTAATTTTCGTGGATTTAAAAAATTTGAAAAATTATACTAATTATATTGATACTTTTATAAATAATTATGATAAAAATCAAATATTATTAATGATTTAACTATTGTAATTGATAGATAGTGTAAAAATTATTTACAGTAATAGTATATATAAATTAAATTCTAAGCGAAAATTGATGAAATTGTGTATATTAAAAAAATAGTTAATCATATTTTATTTATTTAATTTCAATAGTTATGATGAAATTAAATATTTTTAATTATATTATGATTTTAATTGATTGACGGCAAAAAATATATGTAAATTAAATCTTTAAGAGTTATATAAAGAAAAAAGTATATACTTTTAAGAAACTTGTTCATTTCTTTGAAAATAAAAGAATAATGAAAAGTATATAATTATAAGACACTTCCAAAGGGTTTTTGTTTAAAGTGTTCTTTTTAATAAAAACTGATATTTTGTTTAACAAAATTATTTTCATTTACACTAAAATAGGGTGTATGTTAATATTTTTAAAAATACAACAATAATATAATTTACACATCTCTAAGAATTGGATTTTTGAATTCCTTGTCTTCTAATTATTATATTTTCAATCATTGAGTTTTAAAGTGTATTTCCTTCATTTCTATACATTTATATATCAATTGTCAAAGTAGTATGTATATCCACTTTTTAGTTAGTATTCGGCTATTGGTTTTGATCTTGTTGCTTTTGTACCAACTTGAACTCTCTATCCAACAATTTTTTTAATATAGAAAACAGACATCGTCATCAACAAGTGGTCTTGCATCTTGCCTCAGCTAACTCTGTCACTTGTCAAAAAACCAGGCCAACCTTTCTTTTTCCTCAAATGTTCATCTTCATCTTTCAAAGTACAAAATAACAGGGTAAAGAACTTTTATGGTCTTTGGTTTATAACTGCAACAGTAGATGATACATGTTATTTATATAGTATGACGCATGTGATTGTAAAAAAAATTAAATTTAATGTTCTAAGCAAGTATTTAAATTTTCCTTGTATAGGTCTCTGCTTCTAAAGGGCCTTGTTTCTAGAGTCAATGATCAATTTTGATTTATTTTTTCTAGAGTATTTTTTTAGTTAGGAATGCTTTTCTTTGTGTGAATAGATTCTATTATTATAAGTAAAAAAATCATTCTCTTTCTTAGTAGGTCTTCTCAGAATTAATCAGTGTCTCATTTGGTTTCCATTAAATATTTCTATTTTCAGTGAATAAGTTCATTTTCTTTATAGAAACTTTTAAGAATTGGACATAATGGATTATCAACCAGCTGATTCATGATCATCTGACTATATTTATAAGTACCAAATCCATACCTGAAAATGTTCTTCTAAGTTTGTTTTCTTCTTTTGTTTCTTCCATCATAGCAAAGTTATCCTAGAAGGTTCAACAAGAATTCATCAGTGAGCAACACTACCTTGTCCTCCAAAAACACTACTCTAATAACCATAGAAGCATGTATATGACAGATGCTTATTCCAGCCAGAGTTACAAGAAGTACTTCCATGACTTACAAACAGAAGAACTGATAGAACCATCAAGTAATTATGAGATCTCTACAACTTCAATTGACCAAGATGGTGCCTCTTCTTACCAGCTTATAGCTAGTTCAGGAGCTTCAATGCTTACTAATAAACCATTTGATACTTTTTTGATGTCAACAAGGAATCACAGTGCTGATAAGTCCAATTTCAGATCAGATTTGATGGAAAATCGAAGCGTGGATTCAATTGAAGTTGATAGTGAAATGAGATCAAGACTACAAGCATTGGAAAAGGCATTACTTGATGATAGTGAGGCTGATGAAGAAGAGGAATATATGACTTCTCAAAGCATGAAAATTGATTCAATTCAGAATATGCTAATCAATGACCATGATTCACCAAAGGAGTATTCATCTTCAGATTCCAATATTAGCACAATCAGCAGCACCAATACCAAAGAAATAACACGAATTTCTCGAACCCCGAAGCAACTTCTTTATGAATGTGCTAATGCAATTTCAGAAGGAAATAAAGAGGAAGCATCGTCGATGATAAACAATCTCCGAAAAATGGTATCAATCCAAGGAGAGCCTTCCCAAAGAATTGCAGCCTATATGGTTGAAGGACTAGCGGCTCGCCTCGCTGAATCTGGAAAAAGTATTTATAGAGCTCTAAAATGCAAAGAACCACCTTCGTCAGACCGTTTAGCAGCAATGCAGATACTTTTTGAGGTTTGTCCATGCTTTAAATTCGGGTTTATCGCCGCTAACAACGCAATTACAGAAGCAGTTAAAGATGACAGAAAGGTTCATATAATAGATTTTGACATCAATCAAGGAAGTCAATACATAAACCTTATTCAAACACTTGCTTCAAGGCCTTGTAAGCCATCTCATGTTAGATTGACAGGAATTGATGATCCTGAATCCGTGCAGCGATCTATCGGAGGACTAAACATCATAGGACAAAGACTAGAAAAACTAGCAGAATCACTCGGTTTGCCATTTGAATTTCGAGCGTTGGCATCGAGGACATCGATTGTCACTCCATCGATGCTCAACTGTTTTCCTGATGAAGCTCTTGTTGTAAACTTTGCATTCCAGCTTCATCACATGCCTGATGAGAGTGTTTCAATGGTTAACGAACGAGACCAGCTTCTTCGATTAGTAAAGAGCATGAATCCGAAGATTGTAACCGTCGTCGAACAAGATGTAAACACTAACACCACTCCTTTCTTGCAGAGGTTTGTTGAAGCTTACAATTACTACTCAGCTGTGTTTGAGTCACTTGATGTTACACTTCCTAGAGAGAGTCAGGATAGGATGAATGTTGAAAGGCAATGCTTAGCAAGAGACATTGTTAATACTGTTGCTTGTGAAGGTGAGGATAGGATAGAAAGGTATGAAGTTGCTGGAAAATGGAGAGCAAGGATTACAATGGCTGGGTTCAATTCATCTCCAATGAGTACTAATGTGAGTGATGAAATTAGAAAACTTATTAAGATGTACTGTGATAGGTACAACATAAAGGAGGAAAAGGGTGCACTTCATTTTGGTTGGGAAGATAAAAACTTGATTGTTGCTTCAGCTTGGAGGTGAACAAGATAGTATTGTTCTGGTGTTTGGTCATGTAGTGTTTGCTTGCTTGTTCATTAGTCTATAGAGTATGGACTCATTCTGATCTTTGTATTGGAGTGTTTAGCTAATAATGAAGTTTCATTTCATCTAAACAAGGGAGCATAAAACAGCTATGCTTGCTTTCTAATTTGAATTTTTCATGCCATCATTCCTTATTAGCAACCAAGATTTCTTTTCATAAAGCAACTAGGATTTTTAGGGAATCTTTGGTTTCGCGGTGAGAATGGCAAAATCACGGTGAGTTGTTGCAATATTGCAAATTTTGCATAGTATAACTTTTGTAAAATTATTGGTTGATGGTGATTTTACAAATCTCACTACGACCGCAATTAGAGTGACATCAAAGTTTTTAATGCCTCTATAATCTCAATGTATATGCTTCTGGAATTCAAACCATATTTAGTTGTATTTTTTTTTTTTGTAATATCAAGTATAACGATGCGACTACGATTTAAAATTAACTAGATTTAGACTTGAGTGTTGCGCAATTGAAAGTGATATTTTGTTTATTTTATTGGACTAAATTTTAGTGTTGATAATGTAAAAATGCAAATATTTATTTTAATATGGAATCAATAGATTAAATTTGAAATCAATAAATTATAAAATTGATTAAATTGATTATAGAATAGTACAAACAAAATAAATAAATAAATTTTAAACAAATGAATAAGAAAAAAAAATATATTAAAAATTTAATAATATAATTTAAAACTAAGATTAAAAGAATAATATATAAACGTATTTTCAGTAGTATAAACATATTTAGTAACAGAAGAAAATTAAATATTTATTTCAATATGGGTGGGTATGAACGTATTCATGGATGTTAAATCACATATATATGTATGAACGAATAATAGTATAATGTAAAGAAAAACAATTAATATTAAGAAGTTAGGTATTTTTCATAATAATTTATAATAGTAAAAATTACCACAATGGTAAATTATAATGATTTTTTATGGAGTAAAAGGATTAGCTCAATGAATTTGAACACACAATCCAACTCTTTGATATCATAGAAATCTAAGTAAAATGAAAAGAATATAAACTAAATGAATATTATTATTATTATTATTATTATTATTATTATTATTATTATTATTATATTAAGGTAATTGAATGAATATTTTTATCTAAAAAAATTATATTGTTTCTTATAAAGAAAATCATCTTACTCTATGTTAAAATATTTAGCCAAAATTCTTATTTTTTTGGAACTTTCATTATGTGAATAGATAAAATTTTAAGAATCCGTGCACATACTTGATAAATAAATAGAAATTAAATAAAATAAATTTTAGAATAATAGTGGAGCAACAACTATATACGATGGAATTTGAGTAGTTGAGATTAAGGATTTAACATGGCTTTAGTGTTAAGGGTATACGGGTGAATTTGCATTGACAGCTTAATTGCAATAGCAAATAATTTGTATTCAAAAGATAAAAAAAAATATCAAGATTAAACATTGAAAACAAAGTAAAATATAAGAGATAAATATTAGTGAAAAAATACCTACACCAGAAAAAATTGAGTTGTTTATATTAAAATAAAATTGAAAGAGAGAGATAAAAAAAAAAAAGTGGAAAGATAAAAGAAAGAAAAAATAAAATAGAGAAGAATTTGGGGTGAGAGTTGTGAAACCATGATGGCTTTAGGTGAGTAAATTATGAGTCAATGACAAATGTGTAACCTAAAGAAAAATTATTACATGGATTTAATGTTTTGTAATCGACAAAACATTGCATATAATGAATTATATACAAAAGTTTTAAGAAAAAAAAAAAAGATGATTCTAAAAGATGTTACATAAAAATATAAAAAATATAAGTGAATTGCCTAAATTAATATTATACGACACGCAAAAGAATAAATTATCAACTATTTAAATTGAGTTATTATTTTAATATATTATAGATAGATAAATAGTTAGCGACATAAATTTATCTCAAAACTTAATTATAAGGATATTTATGACTCCGTGACAAAGTTTTTATTTTTAAAAAATAAATAAACTTTTTATTTGTACCGTCATTAAAATAAAGAGGGTATAAAAAAAGACCAAGACGGCATGAATCAGCAAGCACACAAGTATACAAACCCCACTCATGTAGACGTAGCATTATATATCTGATATTTGTCATAGTCAACTAAGGCAAGACAAATTGAGGATTTAAGATGTTTTAGGTAGTGTTTTTTACATGATGTGAATAAAAAATAGAAGGTGCATAAGCAATCACTATTATATTAGAGGTTTAAATTTGATTATGAAATGTTTCAAATGTTTGAAATGAGAAACATGATGACTTTTTTTTTTTTGGAAATAGAGGTGAAGCAACATCACGATGGAGTCTTTGTATGACAAAAGAAATATGTAAGGAAAATACTAAAAAAAATCATTTGGTGGACTGCAACAGTACTTCTACTCCAATGGACTAGAAGAAGAAATTTAGCAAGGATGATGAGCTGATAAAGTTGAAGAACATAAATCTAATTGGTTGTTTAATGTACCTTACTGCAACTAGACTTGAGTAAGTATACTTTTAAGGTTCATGCATTGCGCAAAAGTGCATTTTCAAGCTGTCAAAAGAATTGAGATATATTAAAGGCACTATAGACTATGGTGTTAAGAACTGTGATTGGGGAGGTTCAATTGATGACATGAGAAGCACAACTGGTTATTTCAATTTTGGATCCGAAGTTTTTTCACGGTGCTCAAAGAAGCAAGATGTTGTGGCTCAAAACATTGTAGTAGATTAAATTTTAGTTAATATTTTTAATAATTAAAAATTTATTTTTTTTTCAAATACTAAAATTTTTAAAGTTTAATTGTTATGACTGGTCAGTGTAAAAAGTTTTAAAATGTCAATCCATCTTAACATCCATAAGTGTTACTTTAAAAATAATTATAATAAAAGTGAAATTGATTTATTAATCTGACGGTTATAATTAATTGACAATGTAAAATATTTTTACATCGTCCATGTATACAAATTAAATCTAAATTTTTATACTACTAATACAACTTTCTTAACTATAAGGACAAAAACAATATATATAATTATTAAAATACATTTAAACACAACATATTGTTTAAGATACCAATATTGACATAATGTTGATAAAAGATAATGGTTTAGTTTGAGTATTAGAGAATCTATTTTAAAATTACGTGAAACTATATTTCAAATGGGTCGGATTTATTAGTATAGTTCAACTTGAACTCAAACCCATAAAAAAATATGAAACTAATTTAATTAGTTTTGGTTAAATTATTGCGATCATATGATCATTTGATTTGATTTTTATATCTCTAGATAAAACTCACATAGTTGGAATTTATGTTACAAAATTTATTTTATTTTATAATTCTAGTAGTTGTTTTTGTAATTTGTTTTATAAATTATTTCCTACGATTTTTTTTATAATAGACATCTGATTATAATTTGGTCAATAAAAATGAATATATTTGGTTCATGGTCGTCTCAAAGATTTTGAAAATCGTGTTCTAATCTTAAAAATTGGACTAATAAAAAGCACAATTTTAATAATTCAAAAATTTGGTAAAATAAATTTTAGTCCATAAACACATACTAATCTACACGAGGTTCTACACGTACCAATCTACATTCAGATAAATTCATGTAACAAAAAAATGTGCACAAGTAGTATGTCACTTTCACATATAGTATGTCACTTTCACATATTAGACTCAGCTACCAACAACCACAATTTTACTCCTAAAAACAATTTTACTCATAAAATACACCTATTATAGAACCAAAATTACAACAACATACACCACAATCTCCATATTAATTAGCATATCTATTAACATATGTCATGTCAGATCTAGTCGAAATTCATCACAACTTATTAGCATATGTTGAACCACAGTTATCTTAAAGACTTATAATTTAGTTTTCACAACCTTGTTACAATTAATAATTATTTCTTTTTCAATTTTTTTATATAAAATTTATTTACTTTCTTACATTCAATTAAATTCACATGTAAAAGTTTTCTCAAAATCAAATAGATCCATCTATCAAAATTATAAATCAGATGTGTCTTAGAAAAACTATAAGAAAAAAATAATAATTGGGAATTTGGGGTGGCCGTATCCACGCTGTTTTTCAACGAAAGTCTGTGTCTGTAATAAACTATGTGATAAAAAAATTTATTAGAAATTTAGGGTGGTGTAGAGTCTAACATATATTGATAACCAAACTGCTATTTCAATTTCAAATAATTCAGTTTTTTAAGACAAGACAAAGCATCTTAAGATCAAGTTGTTTTTCTTAAAAGAACCGTGGAAAAAAGGTGTTATTTGATATATGTTATGGTGTTGTTTCTCAAATGTACACTATTACTAATCAAGTCTAGAAAGAGAAGGTAGTTCCTTTAACTCTTTAAAAATAGTTATTATTTTAAAAAGTTATTATTCAATGAAAGAAATTAATATCATTCGCACTAAATAGATTTGAGCGCAAACATTTTATTTTGTTGGCAATGACTATGTCAATAGTTTCTTTTTTTTTTCGCTTCTTGAAAGTCTCTAAATATATGTCTGGATTGACCGAAGTGTATTTTAAACCTCTGAATTGACTTATTCAAACACATATTAAATATTTTTTAAAAATATTAGAAGTGGGTGAAGAAATTCCTATAAACACACTTGTAAAAAATGATTGTCAAAAATGATTAAGAGGAGTAAAGTATGGAGTATTGAATCTATTGATTAATGATTAGTATTAAGTTGCCTTATAAGTGGATTGAGTGGACCATCAGTTTTACGCTACCTTGTTCTTGTTGAATGGTCACCATCGTTTCAGGAAATTGTACTAAGGATATTTTTCATGTCCTAAAATAAACAATAATTAAAAATGGATAACTTATTTATAATTATATATTAAAATAAATTTTTAATTTTTTTTGAATAATACGTCACAATATTTATATGTCACATCATAATATTTGTGGTACATCATTGATATTTTTATGTGACAATATTTATAAGTCTCTACAATTAATCTCTTTTTTTGTCTGAGAAGAGATGGTAAATTTCACCCTAATTAACTCACACAAATGTGATATTTCAAGTTCGAACCTAAGACAAAACGTTCAACTTAGCAATATCGGCATTTGTCAGTTGAACTAGGACTTAAGACATCTATTTCTAACACTGCTCCTCAATTTCTAACCTAGATATCTACACAAATGTGATATTTCAAGTTCGAACGTAAGACAAAACGTTCAACTTAGCAATATCGGCATTTGTCAGTTGAACTAGGACTTAAGACATCTATTTCTAACACTGCTCCTCAATTTCTAACCTAGATATCTATTTCTAACTTTGCTCCTCAATTTCTAACCTAATAATATCAGCTAACTTTGCTCCTCAAATATGAATTCAATTTCATCAAGCCTTCTTTGCTCATTTTTTGAAAAATTTATGTCTCAATCGGTAAACTTCTCTATGTTTATGGAACTAAAACAAACTCCCAACTTTTTTGAATGACATATTATATACTTATGTGTCACATATAACATTTGTGGCACATCATTTATATTCCTATGTAGCACCATTCATATGTTTCTACAATTCATCTCACACCTTCTATACCTCAATTTAGCTTTTGTGTCTCAAACAATATATATATGTGTGTGTGTGTGTTGAACATCCACACAAGTTACTCATAAAAATAATTCTATTATCTTCTCACTTCAATCAACTTTCACTACTGCTCCTCTATTTCTAACTTTACTATAGTCAAAAGTAATTATATAATTACAAAACAAAAATTACACCACATATAAAAACATATCAATAACACTCGTGTAACATGTGAGTCACAAATTAGTGTTAATTTAAAAGAAGAGATTTTTTCCTAAAGAAATAGAACAAATGTTCTAAGTCTATTACATCATGTGAATATTTTTTTTATATACAAATGTAAAAGATATCCACCAATGATTAGATTCTGTAATTTCTTAATTTCAATCATGATTAAATATATCAAGAATTTGATCCTTTGTTACCAACAAGATAGTTAATGTTTATGTAGAAATTGGGATGATGTGTACATTTTAGTAGGACAAAAGTAGAGAGAGTTTTGAAAACATAAACGACATCCACATGAATTCGAGCCACCTTAGAACCTCACAATCTGCAATAATATCCACTTACAAACAAACTACACAATTTCAAACCAAACAAATTAAAAACCTTCACCACACTAGAAACTTATCCACACAAGTGAAGAAAACCCTGTGTCCATTTTCCAAAATTACACAAAAAGTAACAACAACATGGCTCTGGAGAATTGTTTAAGAGTATCCACAGCAAGACCCCATTGTCTTCCTCCATTGTTTTCATCTTCAAGGGAAAAGCTTGTTTTCTCAGCTCAAAGAGGAGGGTTCAAGAAATCAGTGCAAAATGCAACAGTATCACTCCCATCTCTTTACTCAACAGGTGTTGCCTACAGAAAATCTCGTTTTGTTTGCAATGCTCGTGAAGCAGTAAATGAAGGTATACTTTCCTTCACCTTGTTCATTTTTTTTCTTGTTTTCAACTGTCCATTATGAAGATATAGTATAGTATTCAAAACTACATTAGAGTATTTTGTGGCTAGACATAAATCTTATCTTTGCATTATAATTAAAGTCAGTGTCATTGCTAGGTGCTTAAGGAGGAACTTGCTAAATAGGTTAACTTAAGTGAGTGTTTAGATTGAAAGAGACTTTGCAAAAATCACAATGACACCGTAATTTTGTTTAAAGCTTCAACGGGTAGAATGTAGATGCACTTAAACGTTGTGGACGGTAAGAAATGTTATTATAGTGTGAATTTGCAGCCGACTATGTGGTTGAATATGTTTGATTCTATTTTTGGAGGAGTTAAAATTGATTCTAAAGATGAAAATTTCATTTTGCCATCGTTTGGTTTCAAGTTTCTATCTTCAATTGTGGATTAGATTCACTTTTTCACCGCAATTTATAGATAGTCCCAAACTAAGCTTTTGCAGCAACGTGAATTTTTACTATAGATTTGCTGAATGTGTGCCCTAACAAGCAAACATACTTTGACATGTTTGAATGTTCTCAAGAATTAATTCTAATTTGAAGTTAGTATTTTTAATTTTTTTTATCTCAAATGTGACTTTTACACCTAAATTTATTGTTCAACTCACTTTTTAGGTGAAAATATTCAAACATTAGCAACATTTCAACTCAATTTTACAAAATCAATTTCATTCTAATTCAATTTGTCACTGCAAAGCCAAACAGCAGATTCATTATTGAATACCATCTTGGAATTGATGAATAAACATGTTGCTTCTTGGGTTCCTTATACTGTATTCCAAATTTTATTTTCTTATTGAAGATTGAACATAAGAGAGCAATTAGGTAGCAATTCTAACCATACTTAAAGTGAATTTGGCCTATGTGTAGTGTATTGTATAATGAAGTAACACATATACATGATCAAACTTTGCAGTTGGAGTAGTGACTGACGCAAACTGGAATGACCTTGTCCTTGCAAGTGAAATCCCTGTGCTGGTAGATTTTTGGGCCTCATGGTGTGGTCCATGCAGGATGATAGCGCCTATTCTCGACGAGTTAGCGAGAGAATATGCTGGAAAAATTGCTTGCTACAAGCTTAACACAGATGATTGTCCAAACATAGCAACAAAGTATGGCATCAGAAGCATACCAACTGTTCTATTTTTCAAAAATGGAGAGAAGAAAGAAAGTGTAATTGGTGCAGTTCCCAAGTCTACTCTGTCCGCAACACTGGAAAAATATATTGAAGCATGAACTGAGAAAAAGTGATATATAATGAAAAGCATTACAGTAGCAACAATGGATGGATTGGGAAGGAAGAAATTACTTTAGTGACATTGCTGATTTTTCATTTTATCCCATTCATTTCCATTTCCTACAAGGCTAAAGGTAGTTTGTATGTTTTATCATAACTATGTAAGGATCATCTTTCCATCTATGGTTTCAACACATTGAATAATCCTTGTATATTTCTTTTATTTTTCATCATTTTGTAAAGGTTATTACATTGGATAAACAGACATCCTTCAATGTTTGAATGCTGATTACCTTCAAATTGATGATTGCTTGGGATAATATCTAATTATCTCCCAACGACCGGTTACTTTTTGTAGTCCAAAACTTGTAACTTTCCTCAACTGTGTGCGTGTATCAAAGGGTGAGTTTGTGAAAACTCATGACAGTACAAAAATTTAAATATAAAGTGACACTTGAATTCACAAGGAAAAATCAGCCCCAAAAGCCACACAACCAGCCAACAAATTTGCATTTCTTATATATAAAATCATATATTTGCACAGTAGCCTATACCCTATCACTACCCAAATGCGTTCTACCGTTGTCTACGGCCGAAGGCAATTCTACCCCCATTGCTCACCATGCTGCACAAGCATCTATCATAAACCGCAGCATGCAACCATCTACAAACGGCAAAGGCTCTCTAGGAGAAGCTTTTCAATCAAATTGAAAATTACTAAAACCATTTATTGCTCCTAGCCCACTGAGTAGTTGGTTCGACAGATCCTGTTGATGATTCATAGCTTGATCCCGGGAAAACGACGCCATTCCTCCTCTTCCATTCATGACTGAATTATTTATCGTAGTACCTCTGATTCCATTAGGCATAGCGGATTGACCGAACCCCATGGTTCCATAACTACCAGCCCCAACACCTGTATTACTGTTCACTGTGCCATTATCACCATTCATCCCTGCATTGGCACTCGTTGGCATTATGCCATTTACATTCTTCAAGTCGTTTCCTAGAGAACCAACGCCTGCCATTCCCCCTGTACCATTCATCTGGGAGGACATCATCATCTCATGTAGGATTTTCTGGACTGAGTTTTGATCATCGCTTGGGTCTGGATCACCAGAAAGAGACGGTTGATATTGATGTTGTTGTTGCATCGAAATATTAGCTGGTGAGTTTGTTGTATTCATTTGATTGGGAGGCGTTAAAGTAGAGTGAGTTGTTTGTTGGGGGTTATTAGACGAGGATTGTGTAGGTGACTGAAAAGGGGATAAGTTTGGCTGGGCCTGTGGCACGGTACTGGAGGAACCTGGGGATGGAATCTGAACAGAACTACCTCCATATGGACTGCTTGCATTGTTCATTGAGTTTTGTCTAGAATTCACAGAGTTTTGGTGGAGAAGTCCAACAATAGTGCTTGTGGTTGTTGATGCGGACCCTGAGTTGACAGAACTATTTACACTAACCATACCATTGCTTGAAGCAATTTGCATGGCAGCAGCTTGCACTGGGTTTGGATCGCCATTTAAGTTATTGACAGTCATTTGCTGCTGTTGTTTTAATTGGTCTTCATGTTGAGCTAGATTACGAACTCCACACGAATTACTTGTTCTCCGAGGGTATTTGGCTAAGCTCTCTGAAAGAAGGTAATAATTAATAATATAAGAAGAAAAAATCTATATAACTACACACAGCGGTGTGATCAGTTGAACACTCTTTAATAAAATATTATTTGATTGACACATTCATAACTATACTTGCATATGAGGAATCAACCACGTAAACTATTAACTTACCCATAGGTCCAGTCCCTGTTTCTCTACTGTAATCTATCAAGTCTTTCATGCTATTTACCACTTCTGATATCTGCATCATAAACAATAAAGAACAAACGAAATTTGTCATGTTGACTCAGCCTGTCCTCCACAGTAGAGTTCATTGGAAAAAAATCCTCTAGATGAAACTCCTAAGAAAAAAAATATTGCTGCAGCATGTGGCGAGAAAAAACAATAAAAAAGGGATTTTTTTTTTCTTCTCTTTTTGTGCAAATGGCAACAATTCCTGATGTGTGTATTCATTGATAATCACAATCCCCAAAAAAAAATATAAAAGACAATTTATTCACCAACGTAAATATATAAAAGAACCACCAATGCATCAGCGAGCAATTAATGGGTCCCAAGTTCAAGTCCTCTCTTGAGAGAAAACGCTGGTAAAAGACTGATTCAGGAAAATATAGTATGCAGAATTTAGCAGCATTGTTATATTTTGCGGTCACATTAAGATCTACAAAACCAAACAAGGATTTCCTATTCTAAACAAGCAAGGACGAGTGCGTTGATTTATTCACAAATTTCCGAAATCAGCATTTCAAAAAGGGTTGTGATGATGCCACAAAAGATAAAGTAGTTCCGCAAACCAAATGCTGTTTTAAACACTAAAAGGAAATAGATAGATATTTTGTCATTAATGTGTACATTAATATAAAAACAATACTGTAAGCAATGTCGTCAGAATGAAACATTACCTGTAGGCAGCGCACATATCTCTTTGTATATCCTAAATCATTAACTAACGGAACTTCTAGGGCTTTAGCCAATTGACGAGCTGAAGCAACAAACCTGGAAAAGAAGAATATCAAGTTATTATTAAAATAAAAAACAGAAACAATAACAAAAGGTAGCCGTAATTAAGTTAGACCAAAAAGAAATCAAAAGAAAGTACTGTTGCAAGCTAAAATGTAGCATCATTTAGAAATCAAATAAACAACAAACAAGGTTTATTATATACATGATGGTCAACCACGAAAAAGAAGGCTACAAAGTAAAAATAGAGTAGAAAAAATGGCAGAGGAGTTCATTTTACTAGCAGCGATGAACATAGTGAAACATTCACATGAAATCCCTAATCAAAGGGAAAATAATCCATGGCCCACTCCATGGTCTCAGAACAAGGAAGTTATATAATAATTAATAATTAAAATGTATAAAATTCAAGTTCTAAGGAAAACTAGCATCAGCAAGAATTTGACATGTTTGGCTGCAAAATACATCTCAATAAGAAAATCAAAGGCTCAAAGGCTCAGAAATCAGTGCACAGAATAAATGGCAGATGGACTTACATATTGCAATTATTTTGTAACTCTGGAGCAGATGTATTGGGTGTTGCATTTTGAGTTAAAGCCTGGTATTTTTGAGCAACCGCTCCAATCTGACTAACCTGTCGATAATAAAAATAACAATGAATAATCGCAGCGTATAATATGTAAATATATAGCAAAACTCCTCTACTACCATATTTACGATATAACACCAGCATTTCAAAAGGCATTCCTAGCAAAATAATACCACAATAACTAGCAACGAAACCAAGGATTCTTAAATCTGTAGCAAAGATTATATAAAACAACAATCTCAAAACTTACTACAGACTTTGAATAAACAGTTAATGTATTCTTTAAAGTAACAGGGGCATCTCATAATGCAACTACTTAATAATAACCTGAGGTATTAACAATCTTCTGGGGATGAGCTCTTCATGACGCCGAGCACAAAATTCCCAAGAGCATATCTGCAAAAGAAATAATAAGCAAGAGAATGTCAATTAAATTTTTTTCATAAAAAGAGGAATGCCAAATTTCCAACAATGATAATATAAAAGGTAAGCATTTTTCAGCATCATTTGAATGTTTTGATTTCGATATGCTACCTTCAGGTCTGGAGAGAAAACTATTCGAAGTTGACCATCACGAACAACACGAAGTTGCTCAAAGACACTTTCTTGTATTGCTTTTGCATAGTCTAGAACGATTTGGCCAGAGGAATTGTGATATTCACGGGGCATGTCAACATAAAGTAGTTCTTCCAGAGTACCACTTTCATACTTTATCTTGAAAAGCCTAGGAAGAACCTCAACAGTTGCTTCTGAAAAAAACCCAGAAAAAACATAAGCAGATAGCAGGAGAATAGTCTAATAGGAAATTAAGATGCCAACATTCATATGATGAAGAACAAAAAAAGACTGAATAATGAAATGCAGAAAAAGAACATCAAAATGTAAAACTTACCAAACCCACGGCCAGGTTTGCGATTACATATTTCGCAGTGCCATACATCCTGAAAATAATTAAACAGTCGATATTTAGCTAAAAGTAATGGTTAGCATCAATGAGACTACTACAACTGGCACCATTAATACCATAGAACATCCATGGAAACATTTAAAGCAATAGTTACTTGGTCCTGAGACATAACAATATGGTGATCACAACTATAAAATTGAGACACCAATACTAGAGCATAGTACAGTTATACACACCATTCAATATTAAGTTATGAACTTAGACAAGGCTATCCAGGCATTAGAATTGGATTATAAGACTTTCTTCGGTAACAGACCTGAGGGAAAACTCCAGTTGTTTGTCTGCCACTTCCATACATAGAAACACACCACTTCTTTTTGGCATTAGGAGCAAAATACTCAGCAACAAACTTCCTCCAAAACTCAATGTTGTTATCCTATATAAACCGAATTGCAATACCTATTAATACATATGAGTATATGATAGATATACACACAGAACAATATATAAGATAAATTCTTACCTCAGGTCTATGCTGTTGCTGATACATGTAGTGTGTCAGCCGCCTTGCACACATCCCTGGTTCATATGCCGGTTTAACAGGAGACCTCATAGGCATATTTTGCTGTTGAAATTGTTGTGGTAATTGAGCTCTTTGTTGAGGCATTGCTTTTAAGAGTTGTTGTTGCTGGTGTTGTTGTAGCTGTAAAAGCCTGTGATGGTTCAAAAGATTGATCTGAGCAGCGGCAGCTTGAGAAGACTGTCTCGACATGTGGAGAAATTGTTGCTGCTGTTGTTGTTGCTGCAAAAATAACGGTTGATCACAATGCTGGGGCTCCATTTTAACTGGTGCCAGAGTTCTCATTGTTTGAATTTGTTGTTGTTCCATTTTCACTGGAGGAAGATTCCTCATTGATTGCAGCTGCTGCTGCTGTCCAAGTTGATCATTGTTTACCTGGGGCTCTAATTTAACTGGTCCCATTCCACCTATTCCTCCTCGCATTGATTGAAAATGCTGCTGCGGTTGCTGCTGTGTATTCAGAGGAGAAGAGAACTGTTGCATTGACTGCTGGCTGTGTTGGAAATTTCGAGGTTCAAGCTGTTGAGAAAGCTGATGATCTGGCAACAGCTGGTTGCTAGAAGCATTCAAATATTGTTGACCCTGAACTTGACCAGAGGAACCCGCAATCGCCATATTTGATTGTACAAATGAGGATGGAGAATTGGTGAAGCTCGTTCCATTGCCAACACTGGAAAGTTGGCCTGTTTCAGCTCCAGTTTCAATCCCTCCACGCTGGCTATTTCCTTGACCAGTGAGTCCATGATTTGGAACTCCATTTGGGAAAGATTGATTCAGTATAGAAGTTATATTGGACATATTTCCTAGAATGTTCATGTTGTTGAACTGAGAACGAGGAGACACAAGTGAAGGGAAAGACGTCTGCGAAGGCATGGGAGCCCCTTGAGCTCCTAACATTCCAGAATTTGATCTCAAAAGAGAAGGCGAGAGAGACTGACCACCGCCAATGGGAGTCGGTGTCCCTGGACCCGGAGGTACCATGTCTCACAATATTTGGTTTTTCTAGCAATCCCCAAAGCAGAACAACTACCGTATATAAAACATGAGTCCAACAAACTACAATAACCCAGCAGGTCTTCAAAAACTGCGCATCATAGTACTCAATCCCGACAGCTTTTAAACCTAAAGTTCAAGACCAAAAAACTTTATAAGAGTCTTCACTGTAATCCAATAGAAATATGAGGTGTGGAGCTTTACCAAACACAAGCCATAAACCAAAGAAAACCAAAACTAAGAAACAATCTTGGAATTTTGAACATTACAATTGCACTGCCTCCCTTAAATGAGCAACCTTCAAACAGCTTTCCCATTAGTCTCTGTACAACACATGACTTCTTAGATCCAATTCATCAGCTAGCACACAATATAATAGCCCAATAAATGAAAGCACCAAAATTTCAATCAATAATGGTATCACTAATTCACTATCACACTAATCACCAATTAAAAAAAGTTACAATTAACAAAAAAAAAACAAAACGAATCAGCTTCAATTAAATTAAGGCACGCCTCTCATAACAAAATCAATAAAACTACCATTTTTCCAAAACAATTCCAAGCTCAATTGAAAGAAAACAAAATGATTCGAAGAATAAAGAAACAAACATAATCAAAGTAAAGGAAGAATTTATCATGAGAAAGGTCGAAAAATTGAGCCGTGGCTGAAGCGAATCAACGAAGCAGATGTATCAATGAGAGACAGAAACAGAGGGTTAAGACTTAGAATGACTCACCGAGAGATGAAAATTGAGAAATTGAAAGGCAGGAATTGATCAAGGAATTGAGAGGGAACAAAAAGTTTCGAACTTTCCAGTTGGATTGTGAATTGGCATTCATTACATGTGAAGTGAGGTGAGATTTTCTAGGGTTTTGTTTTATCGGTATAGTAGGATAAGGAGGATGAGACGCAGCATCTTCAAAGTTTCATTCAATCTCAGTGAAACGCACTGTTTTGTTGTAGACGCTGCTGGTAACTGTGTGTTTTAGAGAGAGAAGTTAGAGAGAGAAAAAGTCATTGCGGACGTCAAGATTGTATTGAATCTGATTGAATTTTCTTCATTCTTTCTTTTTGCTTTTCTATTCATTCATTTCATTCTCTCTCTTGCCTCTGAAAAAAAAAAACGAAGTCAAATCCAATTCTAGGTATGTCTTGTATTTGGATTTCCCGCTGTTATACCAGAACGCTAAATTAGATCTAAATTGTCAGATTTTAATTTTTTTTCTAAATTATTCGATTTTAATTTTTAATATAGTACTGAGATCATTTTTTTTCTTAGTTTTTGTAACGTAATTCCTCCGTCTCAGAATAAATAAATTATTGTTCAATATTTTTAAATATATATATAAAATTTAATAATATAAAAAATCATTTTAATTATTGATAAATTTTTTATTATTATAAATATAAAATATAACATTTTTTAAAATTATGTATATAATAATTATTAAAATTTAATATAAAAAGAAAATAATTAAAATTGTATTAAAAATTGTAAATAATATTTATTTTGAAATATTTTTTTGCTAAGCAGATAAAATATAATTTAAATTGATGAATTTTAAATTAATGGTTGAGATTGTTTGCCGTATTAAATCTAGGTATCTCTATGCTATGCACATGCACCATGTCCATCATGATTCATCATGGTCTATCTCTATGCTATGGTTTTCCACATCATTGTCACACATTCAATTACTGTTTGGGCCGAGCGTGTTGCCAATTCCAATATCCTATAATACGTACAATCAAACTCGAATGATTCGGCCCAAAGTTACTTCACAATTTTGCTTATGCTTGTAACATTTTGGGTAAAGTTTTTGAAGCTCGAATTGTAATGGAAAATATTAACCTCTTGATTGAGGTACATGACAATCACAATGGTACAAGACAAATTTATGAGTCACTAAACAATTGGTTGTATTAATTTGATATATCAATTTGACATCAATCTAGATAGTCAATACATCTCAAATATGGTTAATTACAATCGTTGTATGGCTAATGAATGTGATAATATATTAAAATTTATTAAACAAATATTCATATAATTAACTACAATTTTAAATGTAATTAACCATATTATTTAGAACTTTTTTCTCAAAACTAGCAAGTTGAATCCTAAAAAAAAATGTGATAAATTAAACGATAAAATTTAAAAATGAAAAATAATCTCTTAAAAATGATATTTTTCACTTATTTGATGAAGAAAAAATTAGAGTAGATTTCATATAATTTTTATTTTATTTTCTCTCTCTTTTACTCCTCTCTTTTAATTTTCTTCTGAAACAAATAGAGGTTTAATAAATGATAGGCTAAATTACATCTGTGATCCTTTAACTTAATTTCAGTTAACGTTTTAGTCCTTTATCTTTTTTTTTTTCGATTTGGTCCTTTATTCTTTATTTGATGTTGTTAGACATGAAAATATGAGTTTGTTTAAAGATTTAAGTTATGAATTTGATGGAATTTACATTATATTGAGGATGATAATTAATTTTATAGGTTTTGTTTGAAATTTTTGATGAAATTTTACAAAAAAAAAGGATAATATTGTTGACATTTTAAAACATAAAAGATCAAATTGTCACTTAAAATTAAAATAAAGGACCAAATCGGAAAGAAAAAAAAAATAAAGGACTAAAACGTTAACTGAAATTAAGTTAAAAGACCACAGATACAATTTAGCATAAATGATAAATAAATTTTATTTTTATCTAAGCATTCATATTTTGTGGTTGAAAAACCAAGCTCCAAAGTTGTGATGAATTTTCTATGACATATTTCACATTGAAATAGCGTAGATTAATTTTTTGTAAGATTTATTTTGTAAAAATGTATTTGCTGAAAATTTTATAATATTGTCATTTTAAAGTTTGATTGATTACAACTTTAGTCTAATAAGGAGTTAACTGAATTTCCTTTCAATTAAAGTTTCAATTGATTGCATCACAACTGCTCTTTTAAATTGGTGTTTTGCAATTCGAATAAAAGTTGTTTGTATATTTCTCAAAAATTAAACTTAATCGAAGCGTTTTTCACAAAAAAATTATGAAATTCTACTCACCTCTATAATATTTTATATCATAACGATTGACCTATATATATAAGAAATGTAATGACTAACACCATTGAAAGGATTAGCACCATTATTATTATGCCCTAATCTAGATTTTTGACACATCGTAGTTTACAAGGTTAAATAAGTCTAGCAAATTTTCTATTTGGCTCTCTTTTCAATTCTTATAATACAATAGGCCCACTTCTCTTATATTTTTTTTTTCTTCATATTTTATATTAAATCATACTCGAGATAAATATTTGTCTTTAGTCAATTAATAAACTATATTTTACAAATCAATTAGTTAAAAGAGTGTCTTTAACAAATCAATTGATTAAAGAATAAATATAAATTTAATTAGTGCATATCTTGACTAGATTTTAAATAAGTAATTGAAGAAAAATTAACACATTAATTATAATTACTATATAAATTATACACATGATTAATATTTGTATTTGGTCAAATATTTGTAAATTTATAGAATATTTTATATTAAATAAATTTTATTTGTTTATAAATTTAATATTTATCTATCTATATTAAGATGCTAATTTTTTAGATAAATAAAGGTATATACTATATATGTATGAATATTTTATTTAAAGTGTAAAACAGTATTGTATTTAAATAGTTTTATTTAAACTTTGATGATATTACTATATTGTATAATTTTTAAATACTTATTTGTAATCATAAAATTTCTATTATAGTGACCAATAATGTTCGACCCGTGAGATATTTTACCAATTTAATAGAAAGAAAAAATATTTATTGGTTCATAAATAAGATTATTAATATGATCAGAAATTTACACATACAGTTTTAAGATTTTAGATTTCAACTCAAGACATAATTTTTATTTTTTATTCACAAACAAAAAATATATATTTATTTTTGATTCAGCCAAATATATTTACTATTCTCAGTCAGTAAGCCCACGCTGTTGTAAGATACTGTGAGGCCTGTTACCTTTGAGTATCTTTTTCGGTCACAGCTGATTGGGCTTTAATTGTAATTTTCATGAGGAAATTTTACATTTTTATCCTCAAATTTTACTTCTATCCCACAAATACAATGAAAAGATATATATGTCCATGCATAAATATTAAAATTTGTCATTTTTAACTCTCCTATCATTTTAATTTTTTGGTACACAAATGAGTATCAATTTTTTCTTTTTTTCGAAAAACTAAAAAAAGTTTTCTAATATATAAGTTACACTCCAGAAAACTTATTTTCAAGATTTTCGGTACTAGAAAATATTTTTCAACATTTCCGGAATACAACTCATTACTGGAATATTTTTTTAAGTTTTTCGATAGTTACCGGAAAACTTGAAACCATGAGTTTTTCGGAAGTTTTTTTTATTTCTATTTTTTTTAAAGATTTTCGGTACACAAATCTTTTTTAAAGTTTTACGATGCAAATCTTTCGTATACATTTTTAACATTCTATACCAGAAATCTTTTTAAAGTTTTTCGGTACAAATCTTCTGTATACCGGAAAATTTATGTATCGAAAATCTTATAAAAAGTTTTTTTAATAATTTTTGAAAATTTTTAAATGGTAAAAAAAATTGAATTCTTAAAATAATAAAAAGAAAATTAAGAATAAATTTAGCATTTTAAAAATATCATGAGAGTATAGATAAAATTGGAAGACATAGGGCATAATTTACTTTTTTTATGAGTGTGTCTTTTATATTGCCTGCAAATCTAGGCACCAGAGTATTGCTTTGTGCACCCTCTATTTTTTCTCATCCGCCCATTCCTTTGGTATCCAAGATACTCATTCCTGCAATTTATGCTCCTTTTAATATTTTAATTTTAAAATATTTTATGTTTTTATTTTTAAAATTTTATATTTATTTTAAATTATTAATAAGGAGATAGAAAATTCATGTAGTAAATAATATGATAAAGAGAAGATGAAAGATAAAGTAGAAAGAAAATATTTTTAGAAACAATGAAAATAAGTTTTGACTTTTTCAATTTATTTGAAAAATGTTAAACCTATTTTCAAAATTTTAAAATAAAGTGGTCAGGAAAATATTAGATCTATATGATCTTATGTTTATTAATTAAAGTGAAAATGAAAACAGAAAATAGGAGAAGTAAATGAATCCATAATTTTGGAAGTTTGGAATCTATATAATGGATTTAAAAAATTAACTACTCTCATTTATATCACATAGTTGATTGTTGGTCACAGATTTAATTGAGAAAGGGATCTAAATTCTGTGCTTGTGATTACAAACAGTTATACATGTTTGACTATTGGATCAAACTTCAAACTATACAAATTTTAAAATTTAAATTTTTGTTTATAAAAAAATTTAAATCTACCTTAAAATATGAAACATTATGAAATATGTGTCTATCCAACTCCTTGAGGAAGTAGACTACTGACTATACAGAAAACAAAGTCTTTTTTTTTTTTTTACGGAAGAAAACAAAGTTCTAGAAACAAAATTTATGTAAATTTAATGTCCATAACATGTATAAATCATATTTCATTAATGTAGATCTTGTGTTTTGGAAAATAAACTAAACAAATTCCACAAACGAACTTTCACAACTCATCATAAGTGGTTCTAAATGGAGCATCAATTTAGTTCTAGTATTACTCTATCATAATCTATCTCTAAACTATATGAACATATTAAAGAGACATTAAATTATTCAAAATTGTCAAGTTTGTCTCTAAACTAAATGAAATTTATCTCCTTAATCTTTAAAATCTCTTGTAAATACATAACAATAAACACTAATTTAACGGATTTCATGTAGTTTTAAGGATCAACTTGACATGTTTCATATCGTTTAATATAAATACATATTGCTTTTATACTTTAGGAACTGATATGATAGATGATTTACTCCTAATCAAAATTTTGGATTCAAGTACTAATATTTTGGAAAGAAAGAAAAAGGAAGATGCCGTGTTAGAAAAAATAAGGGTAGTGCAACAAGCACCCCTCAACACTGACGTCATGAATGTTACGACAACACTTGTTAACATTTTTTTTCGATCAATTCCTGATTTTTAGGTTAAATTCAAATAATAAGCACCAAATCATATGGGTCACATTTTCCATTCAGCGAGACTTGTTTTTATAACGTGATAGCAGGACTCACATGAACTTTGTGCAATAATAGTGTGTTGCTGCCATTTTCTTAAGTGAGGCCTCAAAATGTGCTATCACTTGCGTGAACGATTCTCTACTTTAAAAAGGAGTGATAAAAAACATTTCAGCAAAAAATATTAAAGATAGAGAAAAATATAAGAGGGAAGATCCAAATTTGATGAGTGAGATAGAAAATAGAGGGATTAGTGATACAAAGTTGGTTTGGTGACACAATAGATGAATTATATAGTATATATAGTGATAAGAAGATCGCGAGTTATCTTCACACATAGCAAAAACTAACAAAATTAATATTAATAATTATTAACATTAGTTGTTACAAAATAAAAAAATAAAGATAGTACATAGAGAGATTTAGTGTAGAAAATCCAATCTTCATGCCTTGTGTAAATTATAGAGTAATAATATGTGTACACCACATCTATATATGAAAACACTCATTTGACACTTCACTATTAGTGGTGGTTAAGGGTGGTTGGCAGTGAAACTCCAACAACTCTACCTTAGTGGATCAACTTCCACCACTATTAACATTATTAATTTATAAATGAATAATTTTTAAAATTTAAATACTAAATAAGGCTATTTTATATATTAAATAAAACTTTTTTTTTGTGACAAATAGATGTCCCCATATATGAATGTACACAAAAAATTACTCTAAATTTTATAAGAACATACGGAGCTGGTTTTATTAGATTTTTATATGAAAAAAACTCAAAGATTATACATATTAAAAATAAAATTTCAAATAAATTTATTAAAAAAAATATTTATAAATTCATATGAGATTGTTATCTTTAATATATATGTTTAATATATATGATGTGATGTAATATAAGAATTTTTTACAATAAGTTTCTTCACTAAATTACAAGAGTCGCATTTTATACTAAATGAGACATTTATTTTAAAATGTGGTAGGACTCTCACATTTGAATTAATTTAGTTTTCTTAAGTGAAATACTTCCTTCAATTATATTGGTCTTTTAAAAAAATGGTTCTACCAATTATTTATTTAGAGTCTTAATTATAATATTCTCAAATGCATTTTTATTTATTTTAGATTCTACATATATTTTCGGTACAGTATATTTTACATATTTATTTACATCTGAGTGCTTTTCTTTTAATTTTTAAAATCTCAATACGATGCAACACCCTATTAACACTGCAGTTTTAAAAATAAAATAATAATAATAATAATAATAATAATAATAATAATAATAATAATAATAATAATAAGACTTGTGTTCGATTTTTAAGTAATATCTCATATTTGAATCTTGTAAATAAAGTAAAAAAAAGTGATTAAGAAAAAGTGTTCGAGAAAAGATACCTGACTAAATATGTTTTATTAATTATAAATATAATCAATAAATATTCCGATAAGTTTTTTAATAAAATAAATAAAATAACAACAATAGTAATAATAAATTTATATACACTTTTAATTTTTATACATTTATTTATTATGTCATTTTATCTCTATTAAACAAATATTTTTTAATAATAACTTTGTAGCCAATCCCTAAATAAATGCAATTTATGTTTTGTTGGATTGTACTACTAATCCTAATCAGACCGCTAGCAATATTCACCTGTTGATATGCCATTTGTATATCCGTTTCTGTTTTCTCCTCGCCATGTCTGCCACGCTTCACCTCCCTCTTCATTATTACAGTCAAAGATGCTCTCACACCCTTTTTACCTCTAGCACTTTGCTTACAATCTGGTAAAAAAACAACAATATTAGCGTGTGTCTTCCCTTGCTCTATTTATTTATTTATAACCCTTCAAAACTTCACTTCAGCATTTGTGTTTGTGTGTGAGAGCTTTCGTCTTCTGACTAACTGGAAATGAAGGACCACGCAATAGAGAAAAACAATGTTGAGAAAACTGAGAATAAGCCAATAACAACACCGATGCCTCCTCTTTCTAAGCTTGAAAGAAACCCTTCTCTTGATGCCGAACCTAAAACATTACTTCAAGAAGAAATCAATTTAGCCAGGGTTTGATATTTTCATCCTTATTAATTTTTTCTATTTTTTTATTTGTTATATTTATCTTTTATATATATATATATATATATATATATATATATATATATATTTATTTTTTTTGACAAAAATGTAGGAGGCAGCTCTGAAAATCATCAACACTCATCCCAAGGAAGAAGCTTTGAAAATATTCCTAAAAGTAAATATGAAATTCTTATTTATAATTATTATTTTTATTTTTAATTCCACAAGATCCTCTTATGTTTTTTTTAAAAGGTTGATCTAACTTTGTATTATTTCAGCATTTCTAAATGCATGATTTTTATTTTCTTTAATTAATACAAAAATGTGTTTTGGTGATATCAGGGGTTGGTGCCAGTGACAAGTTCTAAACAGGGAAAAGAAGAAGCTGTTATGTCGGACTCCGAAGATTATGATGTTGAGGATGATGAATGAAGAAGATTCATTTAAATCCAATAATTCGAAAAACTCAATCTGGAAATGTTATTTTCTTTACAGTTTTTCATCAAACAGTTCATTTGTACTTTCCATTGGGAAATGTTATTGATGATCTGGTCTTTGTAATAAAGTTGGTATCCAAATTAAAATAAAATATTTCTTGAGTCAAATTTGATATTTATAGATTGTTTATATAATTTTAGTGTTTTTTTAACTCTAAATTGTTTGTTTAGTGATAAGAAGACAAATATTACATTAAAACAAATCTTCTTGTCTTTTATTATTTTTGATAAGTTTGAATGATAATATAACGTATTTAAAAAATTAAAACCTTCCCTCAAATGAAATAAGAAAAAAAATCTTTAAAAAATTGATGTATTTACTTTAAATTTTTAATTACATAGATCAACTTTTAAAATATTATTTTAGTTTAGTAAATGTTAACAAGTATTTTAATATGACACTTATTAATACAATATAGATATAAATTTTATATCAGAAAGTGTGGGTTTTATTTTTCAAAAAATTAAAAATTAACTAAAATGATTGCCTATTTCAATTTTTAATACATTTTTTTTGTCAGTTTCATTATTTAATTAATGTATTTTAATGCACTTTTTTATTTTTAGATGTTCTTCAAATAAACTAATCAACTTTTGTTAATTTATTGTATTTATAAATACAAATATAAAGAGTGAATACATTTATTGTGGAAAGAGTATAGCCCCACATTGGAAAAGTGTAAAAAGTTTATTGGAAAAAGGTGAATAATAAAACATCACTTGGGAAGCGAGTCAGCGTTTTAATATTTGATTCACAGCGTTTTAATATTTGATTTGAGACGCGTGTTAACGTTTTAATATTTGATTTGAGACGCGAGTCAGCGTTTTAATATTTGATTCACTTAAATAACTTCTTTGGAATACGTTATTTAATTGACCATTGTGAATTTTATTCTAAATAATTAACGAGTGACGCGAGTCAACGTTTTACTATTTGATTCACTGACAGAACTCTTTTTAAAAAAGACGTTATTTTATTCACCATTTGTGAATCTTATTCAAAATAATAAACGGTATTTTAAATATTTTTCAAGAATTTAATCGTGATAAAGTTTTATCCATATGATTAATAGTCAATTACTGAATCATTTCCAAGAGTGTTTGAGGATTTATTAAATAAAATTAATTTTTTACCAATGAAAAAACACAAGAAAGACAAACGACTATTAATATAAAAAAGGAAACAAAATATCTCACCTTGTAGGATACTCGAGAACCATGCTAGTTGAAGAATTACTGGTATAAGTAATTAACGTGTGACGTATGGTGGTGTGATGTATTGATTTTAAAATCTCAAATTGTTTGAGATGGTTAATGTACTGATAGTAAGAATTCAATTTATTTAAAATGGTTGATTGATTGATTAACTAATAGTAGAAATTCATTGGAGTTTAATTTTGTTAGAGTTTTATTTTAAAAATCTAACCGTTATTTATAATGGTGCTAATAAATCGTTATTGAAAAGGATAAAATGTCTTACCGGCAAAATGAGAAAGAGAACAAAAATAAAATAAAAAATAAAGTTTTTAAGATGATTATTTTAATATTGAAATTCTTTTTAAATCTTACCTAAATTTTGAATTCTATATTTTATGAGTATATTTGTGGTTGTTGTGTTATTATTGTGGAAATGTATATTTGAGTTTAATATGAGAAAGTGGCATGTCATACATTTTTTCTTGTTACATGAATTAACCTAACCGAATTACATGCATCATGTATATTGGTATGTATAGAGTGCATCATGTAGATTGGTATGTAGATATGGACTAAAATTTAATTATTAAAATTGCATTTTTTTTATTAAAAATTTTAATTTTTAAGATTAGAGCAGAGTCTTCAAAATTTTTAAGACGGTTCTGAAAAGTATAGGGATGCATTATCAAATTTTAACTTTGAGTTAGTTTCTCACTGACTCATTCATGTCAGCATTCATATATATATATATTGTATATCAAAAGTTGGCTAAATCAATAATATTGTATATTTGTCTATTAATTTTAATTACCAACGATTTTATAAATTTATTCTATAATTAAAAATTTTAATTAAAAATCATAACAAATTAAAAGAGATTTAAAGTGCAAAACTTAAAAATTTTGATGATGTTAAATATATAATCTAGTCATATTGATTCATTAAAAACATGTCATTCTCGATCAATTAATTTAATAAAATCAAAATATATCATTTGTAAATTTACAAATGTAATGTATAAGTCCCCAATAATAAATAATCAATCACAAAATTAACAATAAAATAAGTGGAAACAAATAATCATGCATGTATAAACAGATAAATGTTAATATATTTCATTATCGTTATTTAAATACAGTACGTGGAAACAAATAACCATGCATATATCGCGACGTCATAAAAAAACATGCATATATACTACGTAAACATTAATAATTTGTTGTTGTGTATCGGTTCATAAATAACTGTCTGTTATTTATCTTTTTCAATAAACACAATACCGTTATTTAAATACAATATGTGGAAAAAAGATAACGATGCATATATGCGTAAACATTAATTAATCATTGTAGTGTATTAGTTCATTACCGTCCGTGTGCATAATATTTTCACACTAAAAATCATTTATTTAACAAATAATAAAGAGAGATAATAATATGAGAATTTTTATGGTATAATTAAAATTAATATGTTTTCGGCACTATAAAATTAAATTACTAATAGCCTAAAAGTTTAATCATATTTTAAATTTAATACCATCAAATTTTTAAATTTTAATATTTTGATCTATTTTAAAATTATTATTATTTAACAATCAAGTTTCTTCTCTCAGCCGCACCATCTCTCCGTCGTTTTCGTTGTTCTTCATCATCCCTCTCTTTTGTTTTGTATCAAGAATCAAAGATAAACCTAGAAACAACGACATGACGCATGGTCGACGACAGCGACACAAACACGAACGAATTTAGACTGAGGCAGAGAAGGGGTCTTCTCGTTTGGTGGTGGAAGAACGGTGGAGAGTTCTTCTCATGACAGCGGAAGAGACGATTTTCTTTGGTGGTGCAGTTTCGCGAGAGGAATAAAATGACCTGATTTTGTTTAAAAAATTTATTAAATTTTTTATTTTAAAAAAGATAAATTACACTATTTTAAGATGAATTGAAATTACTTCTCTTTTCGTAAATTGTAAATATATGTTAGGTTACAATCGAACCTAGTTTAGCATAAACAAACTCTTCAATAGTGGTTGCGCCTTTAAATGGATCATATCTCATCGCTTGTAAATTTATTATTGATTTTAAATTTCTTATTGAATTGAAAAAGAAGTTAAATAAGGGTAGCGATCATTGACTCCATGAATAACTTGTATGTGAGGTACTTTATTTAATAATTCTTTGAGACATTACATATCATCAAAGAAGAGCTATTCCTTAAGTCGATGTTTTATAGTTGATAGTAAGAGTTAATTTTAAATTGCTGATATATTTTTTTGATAAATTTAGATTGATGACATATACTAAGAGACAAAGGTAGAACATAACATAGAATACAAATTATTATACACCTTTTTCGTAAGTTATGCAAATTTTAAGATAAAAAAATAATGAAAATCATTTTTATTTAAACTTCGATTAAGATAAACAAGTGTAAATATTTTTGTTTTGGCTAAAAATCAAAATCCTTTTTGTTCTACATTATTAGTGGTAGCATTTTGCAGCATTCTCTATAGGTAACTTGATCTTTTTAAAGAATAAAATGTAAAATGAATAAAGTGTAAAAATTATGAGTAATTTTTATGTTGAGATCAAGCTTGATCTCAGATAATAGAGAAAGAGTGCAAACCAAACCAAAAAAGAGTAAAGAATTAAAATTAAATAGAAAACAAATGTAGTACTTTTTGTTTTTTGGTATGATGAGATAGCCAGAAGAAAAAAAAAAGTTAAATATGAACGGATAATGATACTATCTCTAAATACATAAACACTCAAGTTTTTTGCTTGTGTCTATATGATATAATGTTTTTTTTAGGAAAAAATATTTAAAACGAGGTAATGGTGTCAAACTAGAAGATTTTTGAATCTATTAAACACTTAATTATAAGTAGATTTATAGATTTATATTCATCTTATTCTTATTCTAATGACGGAGTCATACTCTTTCTAACCTTAATTATAATTATGGTGTGTGTATGATGATATTTGACTCATACTATCTAGTCTTAAATATAATTAAAAGGGTTAAAGAAATTTGATAGATAAAAGGTGTAACGGGTCTGTTTGATTTGATTTGGTTTTCTGCGAAAAATGAATTCAAACCAATAAAATTTGCACAGGTTGATTTAGTTCCCTTTTACTTGTTTTTTATAACTGGATCCAAACCAAACTAAACCGATCATATACGGGTTGGTTCGGTTTAGGTGATTGGATTTTGAAAAAGGAAAACGATAAACATTTAATTTTTTTGGCAGAATAATAAAAAAAATACAAGTGCAACAGTCATTTTAATTTCTTACTCTTAAATAGAATTAGAAATAATTACAAACTCATAATTTAATCCTCTAAAAGACTAAAACAAAATATGCAGTAGCATTACATAATTTGATCTCCTAAAACAGAATTTGAAATAACACAATGCAATAAATACCCAAATTAAAATACAAAACACGCAGTAGTGTGTCAATCTAGAATTTAGTTGACTAGATTCTAAACGAGAATTTAAATTACAATGCAAAAGAACAACAATGCAAAGTAGGCAATAACAATCCACTTGAATGATAAAAATCTGAAATTAAAAAAAAAAATCAATAAACAGTTAGAAATTATAATATGAAATTTATTTTCAACTTGAAAGATCAAATTAAATATATCCTTAGATTGCATTCTTTAATATGTCAAGCATTCCTCTAAGGTTTTCCCAATGGTTTCTCCTTTGTGATCATAAATCAAACCAAAACTCAATATCTTCTTATTCAACTCCCAAGTCTCGTAAATTTAATGAGCAATAACACACGTGTAATTTGTAAAACCCTTAGTTTTAAATTATAATTTATGCAATTTTAGTATATTTTTGGTGTTGAATTATGAGGCTTTTAGCCAATTTCAATGGTATTTTGTGTGTTAAATGCCAATGATATTTTTATGAAACCCGTTTAAAAGTATTTGGCGAGAATAATTTAATTACGTTGCGGAAAATTTATTATCGGACTATTTTGTTAAAAATATCTATAGTTGCTAAAAATTTTACCTGTCAAATGAGTTGCAATGAGAATAGATATTTTTATCAAAGTAGTTTGAGATGTGAGTGAAGCGATGTGTGTATAAATATTTAGATATTTGTTGGTTTGGTTTAATTATAATATATATATACATATATATAATATGATTGAAAGTATAAGTATATATATAGTGACGTGTGAACATATGTAGTATAAGTATATATATATATATATATAGTATATATAAGTATATATATATATAGTAACGTGTGAAAGGTGTAGAAGGCAAACAGAAGCAACACAGCGAGAGAAAGTAACATTCAAGCCTCCCTGCCTGCGTTCTTCTTCTTCTTTCACTTTTCAAAAAAACAAAATCAAAACCCATCAATTCAAAACCTCCATTTTCTTCTAGATCTAAGCTTCCATTCGAGAAGTGACAGAAGGGAAAGTTGCTCACCTCCACGCTGCGGTGCTAGTGAGCCAACTTTGGAAGCGGCGTGCGAACAAAATATTTTACCGGAATTTATCGCGGTACCGTAATCGGTTGTTTAAGCTATCGTTAAGGTAAGGGCTCCTTCCAAACTTTTAGTTTGCATTTAAGACATTATATGTGATTTTATGGAAAAGAAATTTGGTGTATTTGATGTGTAAAATGGTGAGAATGAATTTAATTCGTTTATACGGAAATTAGGTGAAATTAATATCATATCAAACAATTTAATTAAATTGAGTGAAATTAAATTTATTATAATGACAATTCGTAATATAATCAATTCACTGATTCTTGGACAATCACCTTATAAGTTTAGGAATCCCCAAACTTTGCTTACAAGTTTGAAATCAACATATGGTCTATTTGTTTAGCTTAAATCAAGAAAATATGATTCTACGGTACAACTTCTTATAGAATTTTTTTTCAAAAGCTGCTAATTTTAGCTATAATGAGAAGAGTACTAAAAGAACCTTTTCCGGAAGTTTTTTGGTTTTTGTTTCAAAACATATAATCAGTACAAGTTTTATAAAACGTGCGATTTGGATTATATTTGTTGTATTTAATTTTAACTAGATAAGGTAGATTATTTGTGTTGTAAAAGTTTGGTGTGTGAAAAAAATATAATTTTAGAATTTTGTTGTTGTTGGATAAACTTTAGTTGTGAACAAATTGTTACAAATATTCATGTTTATGTAGTTAGCTCCTTGAGTCTCAAAAAGGAATCGAGGTTGTTGGCACCGAGTTAGCGGTGGGGAGAACTCTGAGATATTAATGTTGTTGTGGTGATTCATGTTAGTATGATTGATGTGTTCATAATTAATATTATGAATTTTGAGATGTATTTTATGTGTAGATTGGAGGAAAATGAATTTAATGTGTTTATGGGTGAAATTGTGGAAGTTGAATTTAATGTGTTTGAAATGTGGAGTTGTGAACACAGATGAGTCACGATTAAATTTGGCGTGAAATTTTGGAAGTCGAATTGATTGAATTTGTCGTGTTTGATGTGTGGATTTGTAGAAAATGAATTTAAGGTGTTTTATGTGAAATTGTTTTGATGTGTTTGAGAAGTGATTTGAGGAAATAAATCTGGTGCAAATGCATATTTGCAATTATGGAAATTAATGGGTGTATTGTGGTTGAAATATGACGAGTTTTGAAAATGAGTAATTTATAGTGATTTGGAATGGATTTGTGGAATTTGGATTGTTGTATTTAATGTGGTTTGTAGATTGAATTTGATGTGGATTTGTTGGATTATGAATTAATATGTATGAGTATACTCTCTGAAAAATTTTGAAAAAAATCATTAGTGTTAAATGAGTATTAAAAAAGGGGAATCTTTTAATAACTGCATTTACTTAATGGTTGTGGTGAAAAGAGTTAGAGTATGCTCATGCATTTCATAGTACATGGTGACCGCGATGGGCCATAGTGATAGTGGTAACCGTGATGGGCCACGAGATGATGCCATGTGAATAGTTGGTTCATCTTATCTTTGCGGGAATTTTCGCGTCGTGCTGATCTGTGAGAGATTGCACTCTTGTAAGTCGTGCTGATCTGTGAGCGATTGCACGCATAGAAAATTAGTACTGGTCTGTGAGAGGCTGTACGATAGTAAATTGTGTTGATCCGTGAGAGATTGCACCTTGATAATTAGTACTGGTCTGTGAGTGACTGTACAATTATGATTTACGCCCTTTCGAGGAGGGTGTTGGTTTGGAATTCTGGAATCATGTGCATTGGCATATACGCATTTCATTAGCGTGCTTGGCACGCGAGTCATGTTTGATATACTATGATGGTTGTATATACATACTCGGTTGTGGTTTGATGAGTGTTATTGATTGACTTTATGTGGTAAGCGTTGAATGATATCGAAATATTTTCAAAACTGGAAATTATGTCATTTTCACAATTGTATTCGGATACAAGGATGTGGTATTCGAATACGACAGTGCAGTTTGTTAAAAATTCCATTTTTCAACTTTGATTATGCATGTTTGGCATATGAAAATCCTTTCTAGATGTATGCTAAGTTGAAAGGTTATTTTGTGCATTTAAAATTTAAATGTTATGTGATATTTGTTAATTTCGGTTGGTGACCTTTACAATTATTGTGGAAATCTGGGCTTTGCCCTCAGATGAGAATCAGGATCGTCCTACCAGTTAGTACTCTGGAGATGGGTACGGAGTTAGACTTACCTGACCACTGCTGTGTCAGAAGGACTGCGGGGCGCGTGGAGATCATTTGGGTTATAGTAGTTTTTTTGTAGCATGATCAGATTAGATGGCTGTATAGGGGCTAGATGTCTATCTGTTGTGGTTGTATTTATTTCATTCTGGAAGACTGTACCTATACCATATATTGTCAGCCTAACTTTGATTTTGATGGGTCCTTGTACCACTTTTTGATGTGACGTGGGGAAGTTAAAATTCTTGGGGCAGTGCTTTTGTACATGTGTCTGCCGAGAATACCCCAGGGATATGAGCTACGTTGGATAGGTCTCATAGCCCCGGTGTATTTTTCTGTTTTAAATATTTTGGATTTTCATTTCAAAACCGTTTCCGCTGTTTGCAATTATTGTTGACTTTTGTCGTTGTGATACGACTTAAATATTTTATCCAAAGGTATTTATCTCTTTATTATGAATTTGAATTTGTTTTAAAAAAAAAAAAAAAATCGGGCTGTTACATAATTCAAATTTTATATTGATGTCCAACAATCTGTGATAAGGGAAACCATTTGTTTATTCACAGATAATAAGCTTTTCAAGTTTTCTTTCTTAACATTATACAAAAGTATGCAATCTTTAGCAATCGTAACACGACAAAGAACTTTAAATCTACGACAAGTCACACTCATAAATTATTTAAATCCTTTATTTTCAACATCTTTAAAAGCAAGTTCATCCATAACTATCATATTTGCTAGGGCTGAACGGGTCATATCTTGACTAAATTCAACAAGCTTAAAACTAATAGTGATGTTTGGGTCATCTTCACAATACTTTCCTATAGTAAGTGTTTTTTGTTTCTTATCAACTACCCTATTTGGATTTTTAAGACAAACCTTATAATGTTTATTCATGTTAGTGGTTCCATTACTAGAACTATTACATGCATAAGTTTTTTTACAATAACTACATTCAACCCTATTTTTATTCTTTGTAAAGTGCTCCCACACTAGAGAAGGAGGTCTACTAGGTTTTCGTTTCAATACCTCTTATTGTACAACCGGTTCTAGTTTTAGAATTGAACCTTCTATTGCTCCTCTTTGTGTTGCAATTGGTTCTGGAATTGAAACTGGAGTGCAAGAAATTGCCACATTCTCACTTTGTGAATCACTTCATATGTAACTTCCACTTGCCATCGCTCAACTTAAAATTATCTAAAAATCGAAAACAACATCTTAGTTTAGTGAATGTAATAGAACTGTATTTTTTTTGTTCTAAAGAGTTTAGTGGTGAAACTAACACACACTAAATGTGGAGACAACAATCAAAATAGGAAACCATTAAAATAGAAAAAGGAAATAGTAATCAAAATAAACAGCAATCAAAGTACAACAAAATATAAAATAACAATAAATTTTTTAATGAATTTACAACACAATAGGAAACAATAATCAAAGAAAAATGAAACAATGAAAAAGAATAAATTTTGTTACCTCAATGGAGAGAAACAAATTGTTATAGAAAAAAATGAGACAAAGAAATGGATGTGAGATCACGACAGTGAGAAACGGTCCAGAGAGGGAAAACTAAGGAGTTGTGAGATAAACAGAAAGTTAGGAGAGAAACGGTCGTGGGTTGTGGCGACAAGGAGAGAAACAGAGAGCGAGGTGAATAGCGGCGAGGTGGGTGGCGCAACTTCAACGAGTGGGCTGTATGCGGCGAGGTGAGAAGTGAGGAGGATGATATGATACTTTTGATACTAGTGAGCGAGAGTGTATGAGAGGTTGCAGCAGGGTGTGACCGTGTCTATGTGAGGATATCACTAAGATCTGATTGTTGTATAAAAAAAATTGTCTTATTGGCCAAATTTTTATGTAAAAATTAAATATATACAAAAAATATATGTAGTGCTGGTTTGGTTCGATTTTTATTGGTTTTTAAAACTAAAATCCAATACCCTAACTAATAATTTTTAATTTACATTGGTTTGATTTGGTTTTTTACCCAAACCAAATGTAACGGGTAATTTTTTAGGTAGATTTGATTTGGATGTTCAAATTGATTGAATTATTTTATCCACTTACATCTCTAAATATATTTGATCTAATAAATCAACATTTTTTTTATTAACATCTATTTATATTTAAGACGGAAAGTATTATATAATATTAGAGTCGTATATTTTATAAATTAATAGCACTCCTTAAGGGAAAAAAATATATCATATTGAAATTTGTGAATTCCATATTTGGAATAAATATTAAAAATTATATTTTCTAAAAATAGTTTATTTATTAATTTTTAAAAACTGATTTCAAAATTTATTATTTTAAAAACTGTTTTTAAAAGAATTTTTAATTATTATTGTTATTAATTCAAATATGTTTTTAAAATAATGATTAATAATTAATAAATTAAGATTTTTTTAAATAACGAAAAAAATTTAAGTTCTATTTTTTATTTAAAAATATGTTTTTTTCTTTACGAAATATCTTTTTTTTTTAGTAAAATTTTGTTTTATGATAAAAATAAATTCT
>JBBPBQ010000001.1:54863956-54926320 GCA_037974755.1 Cicer yamashitae
AAATATATTAAAAATACATGTAATCTTGTTTTTAATATATTAAATATATTAAAAATATAATAAATATTCTGTTTTATTTTAAAATCAAAATTGAATTAATAAAAATAATAATTAAAAATTATTCAAAAACAAGTTTTTAAAATAATAAATTTTGAAATCAGTTTAAAAAAAATAATAAATAAAAACTATTTTTAGAATTAATTAGTTTTAAATAATTAAAAACTATTTTCTAAAAAGTTTTTTATAATAAAAAATATTTTTAAAAAAATAAATATATAATATTTTCTTAATGTTATATATTTTTTTAAATGTAATCCATTAAATTTTATTAAAAAAAGTATGTAATCTATTAAATTTACAAAACGTCTGAATTTTAAGAAATAAAGGGATCAAAATTGAGAAATTAGAAATAGAAATACCAAAATTATGAATCAGATAAAATAGGAGGACTAAAATTGTGAAATTAGCAATTGAGGGACCAAAATTACGCATCAGTTAAAATAGGAGGATTAAAATTGCAAAATTAGAAATAAGGGACCAAAATTACAAATCAGTTAAAATAAGGAGACTAAAACTGCGTTTAAACTTAAATTTTAAACAAATCATAATTAATTAAGTTAATAAGAATACTAAAAGTAGTTACAGAAATGCACATAAAAGTTTCAATTAGTTTTTTGACGAAATATTTTTTATTTATAATTTAAGGACAGATGTGATAATCCATAATTTTAGTGGACCCACAAAAGTCATATGCTTCTTTGTACTAGTACGATACACGTATGCATAGAATGCAAGTACAACGTGAGGTTGGTTTATCTGAATGAGAGCATTTCTAAAGGGACCAAAATAAGTTTGTCATCCAACGTTAAGTTAAGTAAAATTGAGTTTTTGAGAGTTCACTATTGGATTGTGTCAAACTGTCACGATTATCTTAAGAAAGAACAGTACTTTTATAATTTAATAATAATAAATTTATAACCGTTATTTTTTTTATTAATTTATTAATAATAACAAATTTATGACGGTTATCCTTTTTTTATTAATTTATTATAGTTAGTTTCTTTTTAATAGAGCATATTTGGGAGCGCTTTGAACACGAGAATAACGAAATTTAAATTTATTATTTATTTTTTTCATTTTTAATTATTTATGTCATGTTATTTAACATTTAATTTTTATTATTATTATAAAAATTTAAGTTCAATTTTATTTTAAATTAAAATTAAAATAATATATAATAATATTAATTGAAATATTTAAATTAATATTTTAATTTGTGATAAAATTAAATATAAATAAAATATTAATGTATAAATTAAAGTTGTGGGATCTAATATGGTTCTTAAGAGTTAAACCGTAAAAAATGAATTGGTTGATATGACACAGTGATTCTATTTAATGAATCTATATTGAGTTCACCGTTAGAGATGCTCGGAAGGTCTCTTTGGTGAGGTGTCAAGAGTGAAAAAAACGCTACACAGAAGATGAGGTGAACAAAGACAGTTACACTTTTGACTTTAGCAACAAGATTATTGTCTCTGTGTTTACCGTGGGATCCTACCGATTTTATTTTATACCAATAAAAATTAATTACTTAAATTTTATTCTTGTTTTCAATCTCTATCAAAAAACTGGATATTTTACGCACTATAAATATTTTTGATAAATAGTTATAATCTTTGATAGAAATAAACATATTTAATTATTTTTAAAATTTTAAATTTTTGAATGAATTTTTTTAATGACGTTTAAAATATTATAAAAAATTTATTTATAAAAATTTAGAATTTTTTAATCTATAATAAATTAAATATAAATTTTTTAAATGTAATAAATTCAAAATAAAAGTAACATAAATATAGATTTAAAAATAAAATTTTGAATTCATTTTTTAGGAGAAATTTGTTTACAACATTGTAAACATGTTTATAAAATGCTTACATAATAATTTTGTAAGGACTAAAAAATGTTAATATTTTTAGAGAGACTAAAAATGATATTTCAAAAAAAAATTAGGGAATAAAAAATTATCTAACCCTGATTAAATTATAAACAAATTCTAGAGTACATGTGTCATATCGATATGCTCCGGTACATTTGATATTTAAATTAATGGTTAAATATTTAAAAAAACTATTTTCTATCATTTAAAATTATAATGATTAAATATTATTCACAAAAAGTGTTAGTGAATTTTACTTTTTTTTGTAATCATAATATTGAATATTGAATATTTTTTACAATATAGAAAAATAGTATAATGTTTATAAACAATTAAATGATATATTTTCTTATGAACTTATTTTTTTTCAAATACAAAAATCGACAAATAGTTATTTGATTCATAAAAATTATAGTTAATTAATTGTTTTCGAGAGTAAATGTACCAAAAACACTTCAATTTATGAATGTACTGCATAAACTCTCTTAAAAAAGTATAGACAAGTTTTGTAACAAAACCAAAATGAATCTTTAATTAAGCGTGTGTTTGATTATGCGACAACTATAATTGATTTTAATGAAATTATTTTGTAAATTATATATTATTTAAAAGTGGGTTAGTTGGATGTAATATGATTTTTGATTGAACATATTCAACTAAAAATGAGTTGATAAATAAATTTATGTGTAAAAATTATGTGACTTAAACCTACAAATTTTATGATAGAGCATGCAATTAGAGTTAAATAGATAATTTAAATTTAAATTAGATGTATAAGTTTATAGTATTGAGCTTTTATTTTAATAATTGTTTAGTTGGACTCTTTAGTCATTACCAACTATTAACACTATAAATGTAGTATCATATATAGAGACATTGACGATTACTCACAATCAATATTGAAGAAATTATGATTTTATTTTTTAAATAAAATAAAAGCTCAATACTATAAACTTCTACATGAAACTTAAATCTGAATTATCTATTTAATTTTAATTGCACGTTCTATTATTCTATCTTTAAATTATAATCTATTTTAAAAGCAAAATTAAGTTTTCTCAATATTATATAAATATATCAAAATCAATTTTACCCCTTCAAAATTAATTTTAACTCATCTAAAATTAAATGGAATTAAATTAACATGCACTAAGATTAATGCACCAAAACACAAAATGGGGAAGGATTAACAATAAAACACACTACTGAAATGATGAGATGATGCATCTGATCTTAATTAAAATTAGTTACATCTATTTTTTATTTTTTTAATATTGTATTTCAGAGAGAGTGCCATCTAAAATATTCATCATAGCGAAGCCAAGCCAAAGCGGAGAAAATTCTAAAAATATAGAGTTACTAACCAATTATGATCAACAAGGTTTTCACATTTATAGCTATATTCAAACTCATATCTTGTAAAATTTGAGCTAAATCTTTAACGAATTTCCAACAATAAATAAATTAGATCCGATTATTTTCTCCATTTTATATTATTTGATATTTAAAGTTCTTTGTAAGTACCCAAAAAAAAAAATCTTTTGTAATAATCAGTAAAAAAAATAAGTGCTTTTGTAAAACAAAAATAACATGGTAAAAGTAAAATTTTCAATCTTTTTTGATAAATAGTAAAATCTATATATAATCAAGGTTTTTGTGCTTGCACATTGCTCTTACATTTACTAGCATCTTGTCTGTATTTTTTTATTGTACTAAAGTTAATTTTTATTTGTCACATTTTTTAATGATAATTTTATTTTAAAATAAGTTTTTTAGTCTTTTATATATTTTTATATAATTGAAAAAAATTAATTAAATAAACAATTACTTATTGATATCCAACAACAATTATAATAAAAGAAATCGCAAACGGAGATCTAGTTAAACGAATGGTAAATAAAGGAAACTAACAACAAAAAGTATTGCCTAAAAACAAAATACTACAAAAAGGTACAATTAGGAATAAAAAAGGCCTGCCAAATATCCACATTTCTTTTATTATCGTGATTTCGCTTCACTGAAGCATAAATTGGTAAATTGGTAAAGTGAATAGATTTATAATTAATAATTAATTATATATACTCACAACATATTAATTATTTATTTAATGATTAAGTGCTAATATTACTCATTTTATTTTTTAAAATTTCACTTTAAATGAACTAAATCCATTAAAGATATAGATTAAAAACAAATTTATTTTATCTTAAAAGAAAATAAAGAATATAAAACTATTATTAATAACAACGACACTTATAGTCAATTTTCAAGTATCTTAAGTGGAATTTATACTTTATTACTTGAGATTAGAAAATTAAACTCTTACCATCAAACTAACACCTCTTAAAATATTATCTCAATATACTACACATCTCTAATTTGATATTATCCACTAAGCATCATATTTATATATATTTTTGATTAATTTCCAATTTTAATTTAAGATAACTTATTTCAATTTATTTTAATATAATTTATTTATTTTCAAATTTTAATTGAAGATGACGACTCTCATATTCTATAGTTTTGGTGAGTTTAATATCCAACAACAAATCATTTAAAGGCACGTCACGTCCTTTCTTCTTATTTTATTATTTTTGAAGTAATTGAAATTTATTTTTCCTTATGGTTACTTATTTTTGACAAGTCATTTAAAGGGCCGTCATGTCATTTATTTTTATTTTGCCTTATGGTTAATTACTATTACTCACCTTTTCTCATATATACTAAATAAGTGTATTTTATATATTAATGGAGAAAATTTATTTATGTAGTATAAAATTAATTGGATATTTTTATTTATAGGTGTTACTTTCTACTCAACATTATTCTTTATTTGAATTCAAATTATTCACTTATTTCCCCTTAATTTTCTCCTTAATATAATTTTAATGTTTAGTTTTAATTAAATACATCATTTTTAAATTTTAATAGGTAATTAAAATGGTAAATAAAAACTAATTATTAATTTTTTAAAAAAGTATGTAAATATATTTTTAATACTATGTGTTATAACTCTTGCAATTTTGTTTTTTCTATTTTATTCATATATTTTTATTTTATACCCTCATCAATATTCCTCTTTATTTAAATTCAAACTATTCAGTTATTTTATTCTCAATTAGATATTATATTTAATTTTTAATTCAATATAATATATTTCAAATTAAATAGGTTATTTTTTTTAATTTAAAATAATTATTACACATAGAGGATAGGAATATTTTATTTATTTATATTTTTACTAAAGGAAAGAAAAATGTTGTATATCATGTGTCCTAGCTCTATTTATTTAATTTTTAATTTTTTCATCAACATTATTCTCAAATAATTGTTATGTTTATACATTCATTTTACTATGAATGTATTTGCATTTAAACTATGGATTTGATTTATTTTTGGTTATGATTGTGGATATAGTTTGTATGCGCGGCGATGTAAATTTTTCTTACACACACAAATGCCTCGGTAGATTTGTGGTAATGTTTTGAAAGCTAACATATCAAAGTGAAAAAATTAATATCATTGTGTGTATCTAATTATGTATGTGATGGCTAAAATTAATTTTAAATAAAGTTAAAATTGAATTGATTCTAAAATAATTTATATTTAAATTAACATAAATTTAACAATAAATTTTAATATAAAAATTAAAAATTACGTTTGAATTCAAGAACTTTTAATTAAAATAAATTATATAAATAAAATCAATTTTGTTCCATACCGCATAGATTCATTGTAACCTTCACAATTGGGCCGCACCCGTATGCTGTATGGTGTGAAATGTCAATGAGCCAAGGGGACGTACGGTTTCTATTTGAAACTCAAACAATATACCAAATATACATAAAATTGTATGTTTCCAAAACTAAGCTAGCACAATATATATATGGGGTGACTTTTGCCGTTTTATTTGTTTGTTTATTATTTTATTTTTTAAATATAAAATATTATACACCAACTGTAACACTCACTCACTCACTATATATACATACTACTGGCTAACAATTTCTCACAAAAATTGCCAACCCAAACCTCATTAAGTAAATATAAACATTGCTTATAATGGTATTTAGCAGGCGACCAGCAAGATTTAAAAGGGCGCCGACCAAATATATTACTCGAGAACAGTTGAAAATGCTAAGGGTATGAATTAATTTTGATAATTTCATATTTATAATTTTTTTTTAATTTTTTTTTTTTTATGTTATGTTGTTGTATTGATGTTGCGTTTTTTACCCTTTATGTGTGACATAATTATTTTTAGGAAGCTGCTGCTCGTGTTTTTATTCACGAGAAAAGTCCTGCAAAAAAATCCTCAGTAAGTTTCAAAAGCGTGTGATTGGAAAATTAATTTTAAAATTGAACTAATTAACGTTTATTTATTTTTATTGTTTAAATATGGTTTGATTTCAGGAAGTGAATACCATAGCTGGTGGATCTGCTGATGTGAAGATGGAGAAACCAATCTTTTACAATGAAAATGATGGAGTGCAGTGGCTCGCAGATACTGCTGCTAAACTTGAAGCAGAGGAAGGAAACTTGAACAATTAGGTGTCAAGGAAAAATAAATAAAAACACCCTAAGTTAATAATATCTTATGTGATTTTGCGAATAAATTAATTTGTACCAAAAAATGCTTCAAGTCTTTATTGTGGTGTAAGGGGCGTATCTTTCGACTAATAAATTATTACATTGATGAATATAGATGGGTCAACTTTCAAGAATTATTTTAGATTCTATATATATCTCTCTCTTATTTTTTAGGAAAATGTTGTTTGTGGCGAAAAACATTTTCACTAAAGGGTTAGGGGGTGCGTAATTGGTTTTTTAATTGGGAAATGTTGTTTGTTGTGAAGAATGACTTCAGGAAATAACGTCATAGCCTCCATTTTTTTGCTGAAGAGCTGATTCATTGTTGTTTCATCTTTTAAAAGACTAGCTAGCACGTATTGATTTATGTATATTTTGTGGTAATATCCCTTCATACCGAATAGCATTATTGTTTTTAATTCGTATCTTATGCAGGTTGATGTCAAAGACTAAATTCAACACAATCTTCTAATTAAAAATCATACATGTATTATTTTGCGTATTTAATGATAAAATTCCTTTATATCAAATATCATGACTGGTTTTGTAACTTTTCTGATTGGGATGTAAATCCGACTACTTGCTTACGCATACTGCGGTAATTTTGCGATAAGAAAGCTATCGTTGTATATGGATTAGAGTACTCTTTATACTCTTTTAATTGATTTTGTTTGCTTATAAAACAATGGACAAAAATATAGGAAGGTTAGTGATTAATTATTTTCTTTATCTATTATTCAGTTTTTTCTGTCAAATACATATTAGACTATTTGACCGACCTCTGCGAAGAATACTTTTTAATAGGAGCGCAACAATGGGTGATAATAGGTAAGGTATTTTTGATTGGGAAATGTTGTTTGTTGGGAAAAATGGCTTTACGAAACAATGTCACTGTATATGATTGGTTTTATGTAATCTATATCATTAATATTTTTTGTTGAAGACTATATTCAATGGTGTTTCATCCTTTAAAAGCCTAACATGTATTGAATTCGCGTATTTTGTGATAATATCCATTTGTATCAAATTGCATTATTATCTTTAATTTATATCTTCTTTGGTTAATGTTAATTATAACTAACTTCAATGTACCAAATAACACAACTCTTTTTAATCAAACCAATGAATTTTTAATGACATCTTGTGATGTTTTTCTATCCCGCCCCTCTCCCCTTGTATAGTTGTATTTCTGTTTCTTTCGCATTACCAAAATGAATAATTAATAGGGAAAATGTGTTTCTCTTCTCTTTGAAATCTAGATGTTTGTACAATAAGATTTTATTTTCTCATTACCATTGGTGCAACGAGTTCTCCCAATAACTAACGCTAAAATTAAGACAAATGAAGAAGAAAAAAATAACGACTAAAAATTAGTTTAAATATCTATATTACTTTAATTAGTGTAAATATATATTCGAATTTAAACTAAATATTCAATATAACAATATCAACATTTATCAGTTAAGTTAAAACTTAAGAATGTTATTACGTATCTTTTAATTCAATAAATTACAGATATAAAGTGAAGCCTTTCATATAAGTCAAATGACTTACTACATAATTATATTACGAATAAAATTATATATATACCTGACTTTTTTTTTTTATAGATAAATAGTCTTTTTCGAAATAATAATGGACAAAAGTATACGAAGGTTAGTGGTTGATTATTATCTTTACCTGCTATCTAGTATTTTGACCGATCTCAAAAAAAGATAAGTAGATATGTGTGAGTTTAGTTGAATATTTACTTTAGAGTTACTTGCATTACTCACTTTTTTTAGTTCGACAATCCTTTCGAATTCCAATATTCTATGTGATTTTATCGCCTTATTATGATAAACATTTTCTAATGTGAAGAGTTTTGATACATTTGTATTTTTAACTAAGAAGTTTATGATTTTTTTTAATCAACAATTTATTTGTAAACTACTTTGTTTTAAGAAACATCATTTCATAAGAAAATATCAATTTATTGTCTATGAGATTTATACTATTTTTCTATACTTTTTCTTAAAGAATATTTAGATTTCACTATGATTAATAATAACAAATTCTATTTTTTTTAATGTTATTTGGCTGTGTCTTTAATGTAAAATCAAGAACATAGAGTTTTGACATTTAAATTTTTTCTTTCTTATTTTAGTATTTTGGCAGCCTTAAATTTTCTATCTTTTTTTCTTAATAAAATACATACATTACTTAAACATTGATTTTTTAAATTATTGGTTCAATATATTTTGTCCATCATATAATTTTCAGTATATTTAGTTATTATATTTAAAAAAAATAGATCAAATAGCATTTTATCACATTTAATTATTGGCATAAAAACATCTAGTATCAAAACAGTAAATTTTGCACCCATACAATAGAAATCCTCTAAATAAACATTCACTCATAAAATTAAAATTTATGGTACACAACAACAACAGACATGTAACTCACTGTGAACTTTTTATTTTGTTGTTGTGAAAATATGCACCTGTTTAAGTTTAAGGTGTACTGTAATGCTTGGGATAAAAATGAAGAGTGGTTGAAGATATTTTTCAAAAAATTATAAAATGTTGGGAGGGTTAAAATGTGTGAGCTGAAGATGGATAATAACACCCAATCAGTGGCCGATCCTCTTGATTTTGTTTTCACACTTCTAAATGCACTATCAGAAGTTAAGATTTAGTAGTGTATTCTAACAAAAATTAAAATCCACTAAAAAAATCAAAAAATTGGAGGATTGAACGTGCATTCACGTTTTCTAATTGGCTACGGAATTTGGGAAGAGACCAACATATTTGGACATGTACCAGGGTTCCGTTCTCCAGTTCTATTCACACAATCACACCCCCTTAAAAAAATTCCCACACCCCATTATAATTTTTTTAAATAGAAAATTAATACATTTTTGCAGTTTTATTTTGTCGGTTGCAAGGAAAAGGCCACATAACAAAAACTCACTTAGATGTGTCTCCCCAAGGGTAAGAAGCTCTAAAAATTCACCAAAACATGCTTGTTTCCGACCAATACTATAGGGTAAAGGTGCCAGAGCCTAAAAACGAAGTAAATTACAACTAATTACGAAATTAAAATAAGAGAACAGCAGTATATTAGAGAGGTTCTTGCTTTAGTAGCAAATTATGTAGCTGATAAAAGACACTAATTGCGTCCTTGACATGTCATCATCCTTGAATTTCATTTCCGTTGAATTGCTTAATTTGATACGGTTTTGCATTGCCAATCTCCATTGATTCCTCCTCTATTTGGGCCTGCTTTTTTGTAATACCTTTCTTATCACGGTATATGAAATACAAGATTAGTTGCATTACCCCCAAAACAGAACCAAGACCATTAGGTACCTGAAAAATAAAAACCTCCCTCACAATGTGTTTGTTCTTGAAATTTCAATTATTAAGCACTTGTTCCGTGATCCAGTGACAAAATTCTTACAATGTGATTTATACTGAGATACATTTTGTAAAAAGTGAATTAAATAATAAATTTGAAGTTAAAAATCAATTTTGGAGTAAAAGTTTCAAATTCTACCTTAAAGTAAAAATCAATTTAGTGACAAAATTGGTACACGTTTATTATAGATTATAAAAAAAGTGATTTTATTTTTCTATAATTTAGAGATTAAAAAAAATAAAAATTTATTTTGTGTTTTTATGTCTTAATAAAAAATCAGTTATAAAAAATGATTTCTTTTTTTTTTTTTATAAAAATTAAAAAATAATTTTTTATTTGAAACGGTTTTTAGATTATTTTAAGATTTTTATTTTTTAGAAAAATATTCTAACAAATAAATGAAACTTTCTAAAGTGATTATTATTTTTTAAAAAAGAATATTATTTTACCAAAAAAATAAAGTTATAGCAAACTCACCCTCTTTTCTATTCTAATGTCAAAATCAATTATATCCCTCTAAATCAATTTATCTCCTTCAAAAGTAAAATTAAATATACACTACTAACTTCAACTTGCAAAGTAACTTACAGCAACAAATAGGTCACGGCCTAACACACCGAAGATAAACCAGGAAGTGCCACAAAGAAACACAAACAAAGATAAGAAGAATGGCATGAACTCCACACTTTTGGTTTTTATCACTAGTCTCTGCACATAATTTCAAATCCACAATTAATATTCAACATTAAATACAACCGGCAATGAATTTCGAATTATTACAAAATAAATTGCATGGTTTGGCTTGATAGTGTTATATTACAGCTTCTTAGCCAAAAGAAATACTTATGTATTTTTTAATAATACATCAACATATTAAATTAAAAAACAAACATATTAAGGCCCAATAGGGCCCAAATCACAATGGTACAAATAGGCTAGAAGTAATACTTTATCATTATCATGGAATCGGATTCTCTACATTAAATGTGTCGCGCAATTCTCAATTTTGATTGTCTAATCTAAATTTACAGTAGAGATCAAGCTGAGCCGTCTTAATAGTCGAGATTGTTTACTTTGTATAAATGCATGAGTTTCTTATAGTAAGGAATCAATATTCTTTGTGCAAATGTTCGGAATACCTTACTAGTTCTTAAAAAAGTTTGTGTTTAAAATTGGCAACAAAGTCACAATGGTATGCTAATGAAAAAGGGGTTGGCTTACCATAATTGAAAGTGGAGAACCATACATGATGACGGAAAATATGGCGGCGGCGAAACCGCAGAAAAGCTTCCTAGAAATGCCATGTAGGGCAAAGAGCGACACGAAAACAACAATAGAGAACATTGAGAGTACCAAGGTGAAGAGACCCACAATTTTGATCTTTTCCTTCTTAGGTGCAAATATGATGAATATAAAAACATATATGATTTCAATCCCTGCTCCGGTGCCATTAACTGTTGATACTAGTATGTTGTTGGGAGACACAAAAGGTAGGCCATACCTGTAGATGTTGGAAATCATAAGGGACTAAAAACACACACAAACGGCCTCTACTTCAACTAGTGAGCTAAATCATCTGAAATATTCTATTTAGAATTTAACACACTAAAAAAATGTATCAAGGTTAGAATATAATAGTTTTCTATGAGAAAACTGGCCAATTGAAAGCAAAAATTCAATTGCTATTTGATTTTTCTTTGTATGATCTTATACTTATTTTCTTATAGGAGACATCATGCTCAAAAAGTTGTCATAAAATAAATACAACCCTCTTTTTTTTAATAGGGATTCAAACCACATCATGTTAGTCTCTTCTAGTTGAGTTTAGTTAGAGGCGAATCCATTAATCAATCCATTGGGTTAGAAAAAAATTAGTAATAGATATTACATAAAAGTTAGCCGTAATTGTTGAATATTATATGTATACAAAATATAATATAATAGAATATTAATTCAAATTTAATTGATATATTTAGATAATATAAAATAATTTCACATTATATCGACAATGCATACAAATTGAATTTTATTAATAGTAGCGATATATAATATATTGTAAATCACTAACACAAACACAAATAAGATATTCCAAATAGATGTTAATAACATTTGAAAATATAAAATTGTCGAACACAAAATACATTTTCAATCTAATATGTAAGAACTATATAGATGATATTCAAATATAATATTAAGACTTACTTTCGTTCTCTTTATTTTAACAATTAAAGTTTCTCTATTTCAAAATTCAGAAATATAGTTCTCTTTTCTAAGATTTTTTTACTATCATTTATATATGGGCTTAATTTTTCTGATGTGTCATCTTAAATAAAGACATGAAATTATATTTTATGACTCAAATATAAGTGGTGGAGAAAAATTCCAAAAATTATGAAACAAATACTAAATTGGTGAATTTTGAAATAAAAAAAGACTATAATTGTGATTAAGTTAAAATAGATGATCAAAAAATTTAAAATTAATATTAATGTATATATATAAAATATTAAATATATTATATCTTGCCTCCACTTGTAACATTAGTTTAACTATTTGAATTTTAGTTATACATTAATTATAAGAGAAAGTCAACTACTTTTAATTATGTCAATATTTTTAGTATACTTTTATTTTAATAAAAAATATTTAATATTGATAGATGGTCAAAATGGATATATAATTTAATAAATTTAAATTATGTTTTATATAAAATCTGAAAAAGTTAATTAGACTTAACTAATTTTTTAATAACGGTAAAAAGTAATTATTTTCGTTGTAATAGTGACCGATAGAGAATTATAATTTATATCACTGTCACCCCTGTTAACATTAGTTTTAGTCGTACTACAAACCGACTCCAAAAGGCAAAACAAAATTATTTGCTTGACAAGGCATTCTTGCCTCTAATGTTTAACCAACAAACATGCTCTGTGAAATCACATGACTTGCGCCTTAAAGTGTTATCTGTCCATAAGAAATTAACTACAACAAGATGAAGCAAAAAGAGAGACAGTTGAACGAAATATAGCATCAATTACCACACAAAAATGGAAAGGAAGTAACAAGTCATGTGATTTAATTTGACACATAGTTTAGAGGGAAGTGGCAATAAAGTAAAAAAGAAAATACAAGTAAAACTAAAAGCTCACCAAGCAGAAAGAAGACAATTGAGCAGTGTCATAACATATGGAATGCCTGAGAACTTCTCGGTGGATCTGTTCACTATAATCCTCTTGAATGTAATCCTACAATACTCAATTCGTCACAATTTTCACTTAAACCGTCACTACTCCACACATTCAAAAATTAAATATTGATTTTATGCACTTGAAATGTGTTAATACATTTAAAAGTGGTAATTACATCCTTCATGTGAAGAATCGATTTTACATTATTGAGTAAGGAAAGTTTTGAGTATTGTAAAATCGACTCTTAACATGGAAATTTTATTTTTCTAAATTTAACGCCACTACGACAGTTAGACCATACAACAGTGGCAGATGATTGAATTTTGATTTATGAGAATTGGAAAGTTTAACATGATTGAAGCAAGTCCCTCCAAAGGAAAAGAAGAGACACAACTAGAAAATGTAAAAAATAAGTAAATAAAAAGAAAGAGAAAAAGCATAGAGAAGGAAGCAGCTATTTAAAAGATAGTTGCATACACTGGTGCCAAGAAGAGAAACATAGCAGAAGCATTCCCTGTAACAAAAAAGAAAAACAGAAGAAATATATACAAGTCCATAAGGAAGCCAAAAATTTATAGAGGAGAAGGCCTAAAATTAATCAATCAATAATTAACCCACCAAATATGCCAAACAAAAGATGAGCAATATCCATTTCTTTGAATATGTTGTTTCTCTTCCTTTCTTCTGTTTAATCTGCAGAAGTATAATTAAGGAATAGAGATAATCAGAGTGGTGAAATAATAGTAGTTTAGTTTCTTCAGAAATGGAAATAGGCTATGATAATAGGAGAGTAGTAGTTAGTGGGTTTATATAGGAAAAGGAATTAACAAATGTAAAGTTAGAGATAATACTACTGTATACTATGATCTTATCTGTGGGAATTGAATTGATGCTGAGAACTGGTTCTCACTTTCTCTTATACATATACATACAGTACATGGTTCTGTTTCTGTGCCAAATGGATTCAGATTCTGTATACTTTCATTGTCGATTGTCTACTGACATAACTCACGGGATGTTGTACAGCAAAAAATATGCCTCAACACGTCTGTAGTTTCAAACAGTTGCAGTGACATTTCAATTAACTCAAGTGTCTTTTTTCAATTTAAAAAAATAAAAATTAGCCCAATGTGAAGTAAAAATAAATAAATAAAACATAATGCAGATTGGCGTACATTAATATTTGGGAACATTTACATTTACTGGGATAGAAGAGTTTGATTGTCCTCCAAAAATATAAATTGGCCTTGAACAAAAAAAATAAAAATCAATTGGGCAATATTTTCTAGGTTTCTCCGAGACCATCATAGAATTTCACGAATCCTTAGACGGATAACTCCGCGGATTCTATGTCATTGTAAATTTGTGGGATTTCTATGGGTATGTAATGTAAAACTGGATAAAGCCGAAATATGTATTTATTTATTCATTTGTTTATGAACCTGGCGACTGGCATGGCGAGCCAATGTAAACATACATTGCAGAAGTAATGCCATTGTAAGAATATTGCCCAATATTTGGTTTAGATGATCGGTCCGATTGAGTTCTGAAAACACTGTATACTTTATGTATTATAGTTGACAATTCAAATGTTTAGGGTCGTCACTTTTGTTTTTTTTTCTTTTTTTCAATATATTATTCTCTATTTCTTTTTTTTTTTTATTTCGACCAAAACTTCTAACACATTGCAATTTACATTTCTATTTGATATGAAACTTTTAACTCGCACTTATTAAAATAAATTTGAATTTAAATTTAAAAATGAACTCAAATGATGAAAGTATTTAAACACATATATACACCAAATGATAATGTAAAATTTTAATACAACTTCAATAATTATTCTCACGTCTAAAAGTTAATTCAAATTATTTGAGTATTTGAACACGCGTATCTAAAAAATTTACTCTTAGGTTTATATTTTATATTATTAGGATTTGTTCTTGGTTAAGTTATTATTCAATAATGATATTCTATTTAAACTCTAACTTTTTTTTCTTCTTTATTTTCTTTGTAATTCTCTATATATTTAAAAATCTTTATCCTAATTCAGATACTGGCTAAATGGATTTTGACTCAATATAAAAAATTTACTCAAAAAATAGGGTGCTTATATACATATATTAAAGAATCCAAAATCTTTGAAAATATAGAACTCTAATACAACTTAGAATTATACAAACGCATCAACACATAAGCCATCGTTAATACGTAACACAAGATTGCCATAAAATTGATGATGGATGTATCAACACCCCAAATATGTTCTGTTTTTATTTTTACTTTACTTTAGATGAAATCTTATACCTGCACGCAATATCTTTGTCATTACTCTATTATGAAAGTGGTTTATCATTTATGTTGATGGTGCATGCATCGTTTATATTGGGTCTTCGACTGGGAGTTAGAAAGCTTCTTACTTTGTAAGGTTAGAGTCAAATCAAGACATACATTGGTAAGAAAGGTTGTGACAAATGCTTATACCTTATAATTACTCCAACTTAAATATAAGATGATCTTCTTATTTTATCTTAGATTTAATTCATATGTAGTTATAGTTTAAAAATATTTTATTTTATCTTACATTTATTTCTTATGTACATATAGTTTAAAGATCTTTTATATTTTTAATTATTTACAACTGTTAGATCACAAAAAAGGTACCAAGCCGTTATAATTTTTTTTATCTTTATAAATCATATAAATAGAAGTTTGTAATTAATTAACTTTGTAAAAAAGTTTCAGCCCCTCAAAATTCTCAGTTTATTCGCCAAATTTATTTTTGAACAATTTTGACCCCAAATTTAAGCTCTTTCCGATTTCTTAACCCCTCTCCTCGTTTATGGTTGGATTTACTTGAAATCCATAATAATAACATACACCCTTCACACGTAATTATTTCTTCTCCTTGATGTCTTTCCTTTCCATTTCCCCCAACTAATGAAGAAAAACAACACCAAATCTTAATCCATATCCACCATCATTGAACTTGACGAAGAACTAGCTATATATTCATTCACTGAAACCACACTTTTTCAATTAATGATGAAGAGGCATATTCCCCGGAGGACATGCAAAAGGATCAACAAAATCCTTTAATCACCACCAAAGATCCTTTACCAAAGCGTCGGAAAAAAAAAAACAGAACTTGCAACCAGAAAAGCAAAAGAAACAGCACCGGTGCCGGCTTCGGAGAGTGGTGTCAGAGTTAGATCAAGCAGCGGCGGTGACGGAGATTCAAGGGTGCTTCTTCAGCCGTATCAAAGGTACCAAGCCACGCACGTGTTTTTTTGTTGGATCACGGATCTGGACGGCGTAATGACCCCACGAACGTTTGTTAACGCCTCTGAAACGAATCTCTTTTTGGGCTGTTGGATTGGCTCCGATAAATTCGATAGGTCTGTCTCTTGGAGCCACTGTGAAAAAAAATTAAACTTTGTGTTCACGGGAAAGAAATAGAAAAGTGGGAGCACTAGCATTTGCTATATTGCTAAAAAAAAAAAAAAACTTAAGAGACTAAAATTGCACGTTAAAAAATTAGAAAAACTAAAAAATAAATTTAAATCTTTTTTTAACAATAGACCAAACATTAAGTTATAAATTAATCCTCTTAATTAAAAGAAATACTTATAAAATAAAATCAATGATTTAAAAAGTTAATATTACTGTCAAATTTTTAAATTCCGTAATTTAGTCAACATGACACTCGTAATTAATGCACAAGTTTGATCTCGAGAAAGACATGAATCGAGGGATATTAGGTGAAGAGTAACTTTCAGTTTAGTGGTAATCCTTCTATCTAAGTGTTTATAATGCCTCACTTTTTGTATTCTTGCTCTTACTAGCTATAAGTGTGCTGGTGAAGTCTGAAAGAAATATATGTATCGATGTTAAGTCCAAAATGATGCGCATCAACGCGTGACTACTGACTAGGATATACTCCCTTTAATTACTATTATTAATAATAAAAAAGTCACATCAAATTTTAATTATTATTATAAATAAAAGTTAATTAATTTTGATTCATTTAATACAAGTATTTTAATATATGATGTGTTACATAAGTCAAAATAAAATTGGAATAAATTTCAAATATGTACAATAATTTATTTTACTAAATTCTAATAACATCTTAGTGTTCCGAATAGTTTCAAATATGTACAATAATTTATTTTACTAAATTCTAATAACATCTTAGTGTTCCGAATAGTTTCAAATATGTACAATAATTTATTTTACTAAATTCTAATAACATCTTAGTATTTCAAATAGTTTGGCAATTTTTTTACGAAGATCATAACTTCATTAAACAATTAAATCAATAAGTTGTAATCGGAGAAACAATATAAAGAGTACAATTTTCAATTAAAATAGTGTGAGTTGATGATTAGTGAAAATTTAGTTAAAAGATGAGTAGAAACATTTGCAATTCTTTTAATATGCACAACTATATAATTAAAAAGATGAGTACTAATATTACAATAATCAATAACAAGTGAATCAACGTAACAGCGGTCAACAAAATAGTTATTCATGTCTTGAAACACATTAAAGAAGTTTTCTTCAACCACAATATTATAAAAACTTATTTCAAGTGCAAATTGAATGTGAGGCTCATATGTGCCTTGGCCACATTTGAGTCGGGACTCGGGTAGGATTAACATCTTTTTCAAGTAGTAGCAGTTAAAACAACCCTTTCAACACATTTGATATACATGTGTTTTGCTTTTTTATTAAGCTCTGCTTGTGGAATTTGGGGTAAAAAACAAAGGAAGTGTGTTTTATAAGTAGAATTAGAAATTGATACTCTAATACAAACTTTACAAGAGTTACATACCTAAAGAGTCACATACCTACATACTGTGCGTAACAAACACACAGTGCTAATAAAAGAAGTAGATTTTAGACGAACTTTGATTGATTGCATCACATTTGGCTATATTTTAAGTTGACAATTATTTTTAAATTTAACATTCAATCTTAAAATCTGAACCGTTTAATATTGATTAAATAATTTAAATATGTGTGACTATACTACCGTAAAAGACAAGATTTGTCTAAAGGAAAAGGTAGTGAGATAGTCGCCTTGAATGTTAAATTTTGTAGGTCTCAAATTTATATTTTTAATTTAATTAATACTATTAATTTTTATAATATAAATTTCACTCTCTAATTTTAGTATTAGTTAATTCAACAACAAAAATTATTCAATCATATAAATGCATTTAATATCTATTTGTATGGTTTTTAATATGTAGTATTCTTAAAAAAAAAATGGTTTAATATTATAAAAATAATTTGGCTTAAAAAATTTCTAATTTTATATTTGTTAATTTTTAAAAAACTCAATTTTAAATTTTATTTTAGACATCTAAATTTATTGAACCACCCGTAAGATACCGCTTACTATATCTAATCCCACTACATTCTAAAATGTGAAGAAAAAATTGTGCTAAAAAGAACAAGATGGATGATTTATCTTAACAGTGCCATCTTCCGTGAATTATTATTCAAAAATTAAGACAGGAAGTTACATCATGCTTTTAAGGAACATATTCTACTCGTCTTAAAATAATTATCATATTTATAAAAATATTTATCTTAAAAAATTATCATTTTTAATTTTTAATCAACTTAAATTATTTTATTTTAATTATATTATCTAATTAATATTATTTATATCACTTTTAAATTATTAATATATATATATATAAAATAGTCAACTTCGACTCTATTATTTTAAAAGGAGGGGAGTATTAAAATCCCAATACTGACCCACACCCACGAAGCATTAACTAACCACCAAAATTATGAAGCCACGTTTCTATAAGAGACAATTGTGGATTAAGCATATTTGATTAACGGGAGGTGAAGATTTTGAGATTACCTTTCTTTTTCTTAACATATTCATGTTTCCACCCAGACTAAGTGATGACTGATTGAACTTCTAGCTCTACGCGTTTCATTCTTACGTGTTGTCTGTTGTATCCTTGGATTTTTTTACATGTGGCTTCAGTGCTTCACCATTTTGGCTTTTATAGAAAATTTAAAATGGCATTTTTAGTTCTATAATTTTTTCAATTTTTAGTCTCAACAACATTTTTCTTTAATTCCTATGAAATAATAATAAATTGACTCTTTATCATAATATACAATCAAACTTTTTACATACACTCTATCGGCATGTTTGGTTGGAGAAAATCATAGTAGAAAGAAAATTTCAAAAAATAAATCAAATTCCAAAAAAAGTTATTGTTTTCACAAAAAATAAAAGAAATTTTTTAGTAGAACCCACGTTAAAAATGTTTCGATCTAAAGTTGGAGATAGTGTTTGTGCAAAAAGACAAAAAAAAATCAATAAAAACAAGTACTTTTACTTGTATAAATGGGTATTTTATGTAACTTTTTAAATATATTATTTATTTAATCTCAATTTTTATTTACTTTCACTCCTACTAAATAACTAAAAAATCATCTCACTTTCATTCTTTCAACATTATTTCCTCTTTCTTTTGTGTTTAATTTCTTCCACTTTCTCTTCTCATCCAAACAAAGACTATGTATTATGATAAAAGTCTCTAAAAATATTAAAAAGCATAATAATTTTGCTAGGTCTCAATTTTTTGTTATTTTGGTTTATTGATATTTTGATATTTAAAAATTCATATTTAATTTATCATTTGTTATTAAATTTTATTTTTGATAGATAATTTTTTTTTATATTTTAATCATATCTGCAAAAAAATTGTTCAAAATTTCAAAAAGAACTTGATTCAGCAATAAAGTTTAAAATTGTTAACAGACTAAAATTACTAACGAAAAATATCTATATCGACTAAGAATTAAGTAGACATTTTATAGTGATGGAAAATACATTTAACTTTATTATAATATTCTCACTAATTTGTTTGTAAAATTCTGACTTATAAACAAGCGATGTAAGTCAATCTATATTCATGAGGTATAAAGCCACTCAATTGCGAAAAGTTTTTTGCTCTATTAAGACAAAAAATTGTGTAAAAAAAAGACAAATAATTCTTATCTTTCGTTACTTATGTGCAAGAGGACATTAAGTTATTAACTAAAACTGTGTTTAAATTATTACGGTAGACCATAACTTCCTTACAAAGTATTCATAATCAGTACAGCTTAGATGGCTATGCATTTCACCAGTATACAATTAACTTGAGATATATAAAGCAACTTGTAGAAAAAAACAACTCAATCTAGTTGTGTATCATATTCATAGACCATAACTTCCTTACAAAGTATTCATAATATATATAGCTTAGATGGTTATGCATTTCACCAGCATACAATTAACTTGAGATATATAAAGCAACTTGTAGAAAAAAAAACAACTCAATCTAGTTGTGTATCATATTCTTAGTTTTTAATCACTTCATTTTTGCATTTGTCATTTTCACTTTTTGAATATATGATGGTTGTTGAAGCAAGATTAAGTACCTATTATTTGAGCAGTTTGAGTAACACCTATATGATGAACACCTTATTTTAGGATCTCCAATTAATTTTTACTAAGAGATAATAACTACCAGCTATCCTATTACGTTTCTCATGATAAAATAACAATGAAGATTAATAAATCAAATAATTTTGCTACTCACACTTCGTTAGTTACACCCTCGTTAGACCAACTCAATGATAAAACCACCGAAGCTAAAAAAAGATACATGTTTACTTAAAAGAAAAATCTCAAAAAAAATTTGCACTTAATAAATGCCTCATATTTTAATATTTTTAAATCTAAAAATAATAAAATCTTGTCTAAAATTAATATGATTGTCTCAATAAATGTTAAATTAATTGATTTGATTATCTATTAAAGAGAAAATATGATATAAAATTGATTATATTAATTTAATAAATGATTTTTTTTATTCTAATTTGTCCAAAAAATAGTTTTTCATAAAAATTTAGTAATTTGAAAGAAAAAAAAATACCATTACAAGCTCTAAAATATCTCTTATTCAAATTCATTTTAGGTCTTTCTATATGTTGGACCGACCCTGCACTCCATCAATTTTTCTTAAATTTTGAATGTCTAAAATGTTTACTACTATATTCCCCATTCTTAAACTATATTTTGTCTCTTTCTCTCTTCATCACATCATATCTCACACTTCATAACTCACCGCAGGATATCTATCAGCCTGTGGAAGTTGATTCATCTGCTCTTGTTGGACATCCTGTTTGTGTCGGTTGTTGTTGTGTTTTCTCTTCCTGTGTGCATGTTGTTGTTGCTCTAGTTGTGTTCGTTGCTCTAGTTGTGCTCGTTGCTCTCGATGTGCTTCTTGTTGTTCCTAAAGACATTGGGCTCATGTAGAAGCGGTAGATCTAACACGGCGACCCTCATAATTAGTAGTATAATTAATTGTAACTCGACCCATTGTGTTAAAAAACATAGTGTGCACCATTTCTACAAACAAAACAAACATTGGACTAGCAACTTATAGTCAAAATTTATACAAATAACACACACACAAACTCATTTCACGTAGCTTATGCAAATTGAGCTTGCGTAGATTTACGTCGGTCCATTTTATATGAAATGTCCAACCAACTAAATGTGCGTGACTTCAATTCACGCAGCCTATGCAAACTCAATTTGCGTCAATTCATATCATGTAAGTAATTTTCATTGTAACCTTCGCATATTCGATTCACATAAACCTATGCAAACTGAGTTTGCTTAGTTCCCTAACCTTGTATGAAAAACTCCATAAACAGTTTTAGTTCGAAAAACTCAAACTCAATTTCATTAAATCCTACTCAAACAACAAACCTTATAGTTACTACTAAAATCCTATGTGAAATTTATTGCTTAAATTTGATAATTAAAACCTAGACAAGATCATGAAACTAAGAAAGGGAGAAGAAATGGTTCAAACTTGTGAAATTAGTGATAAGTCTCGAAATGGAAGCAAAATAGAGTAAAATATGATGAAAGGTAGAAGAAATGAGATAATAAATGGGAGAGATGAGTATTAGGTGAAGATGATGATGGGGAATAAAAAGACGATATAAGTTATAATTTTGAATTAACTGTGAGGGCAATTTTGTAATTCAAATATATAAGAGATGTAACTAGCAAACTAAGGCGGGTGACTAGCAAAATTGTAAATCAAATGCAGAAAAATAAAAACCACAATTTACCCATAATGATTTGTGTTGTGTCTATAGTCTTAGATTTTTCCAAACCCTTACTTTCTCTAATATAAATAGTATTTTTTTTTTTTTAATTGATGAATAGATATAAGTAAGTTTAGGGACCAAATGTTATTTACATGTTCGATTCTACATTACTTTTGCACCATTGAAAGGTGAGTTTTTATAATTAATCAATTTTTTAAAATTAATATCATCTAACTAGTTACACATTCCTTAGATCTAACTATTGGCCAAAATGAGTCATTAAACAACTTCCTTAAAATACAAGCACACGAGTCATATAATTCATCTTATAGTGAGTATGGTCAACTGTGTTACTAGTTTCTGAAGTATATACTTAATAACATGGTAACAAATATTTAATGTATATATTTATTATTGAGTATGAATATGAGAAAAAATATCACAATATAAGAGTTTTATTAATAAATTGTATGTATACAATCATAAAGTAGAACCAATTTTCTTTTCTTTCTAAATGATCGTTGAATTTTGTTGGTGACATATTCCTAGTCAAAAGATCAACTATGGTCGAAATAGTATTAATATTCTCAATAACCACAATTTTTTATTTAACTCCTTCTCTAATGGATAAGAACTTAATGTCGGTAAATTTGTTTTGACTTTCACTTTTATTGTTTCAACCATAAAGATAGTAGTTCAATTATCACATAAACTTTTCAAAGGCCGAAAAAAAAAATCAACGATTCTAAACTGGAAAATAAAACTTTTAAGCCATACACCATAATAAATAGTCTCAAACACACAAGACAAACTCAACTTCTATTGTAGAATTAGTAATCAAGATTTGATTAATACTTCTCCATAAAATAGCTTCATCGGCCTTCATAAAAATGTAATGTGACGTTTATTTGCGATAATCAACATAAGCTAACAAAGTCAAAATCTAAATAACCGATGACATTTAGATTGTCTTGTGTCTGATACATAAGCATATGATTTTTAATTGCTTGGAGGTATCTCATTACTTTCGTTGTAGCAATCTAGTGGTCTATATATGAATTATTACGATATCTTCTTAATATTCAAACAACAAATGCAATGTTGGATTTTGTATATAGTTGGGCGTACATATGACTTCCAACTAGAGAAGCATAAGAAATGTTTTTCTTTTGTTCCGACTCAAATTCGTTCTTAGGACATTGGTTCATTGAAGATGTCGTCTTTAACGTTGAGAACAACACGTGATGAATAATCCTTCATTTGAAAAACTCTCAAATCTTGTTGAAATATATTTCTTGTGATAGACCTAAAATGCTTTGAGGTCTATCTCTATGGATCTTATTGTCAATTACATTAGATGAAAACCACACATATCATTTGTATAAAAAAATTTAGAGATAAATTGTTTCAGCTATTTGTAGCAAACTTTTATTATTGATAGCAAATAAAATATCATCCACGTATAAAATTAAAAAAAAAAAAAAAAAAAATTATCCACTATCATTGTGGTATATACATTGATTCATGAGATTTTTAATAAATTAAAATAAATTTATTGTTCCATGTAATTTAATATACCCTAAAAGAGATGCTTGTTTTAAACCAAATATAAATTTATTAAACTAACAAATCAAATGCGAGGAGAAACCTCTACATGTTTTAAACCTTCATGTTTTTTTCCTATAATCTTTTTACTCTAATCAATTTTTAAAAACTGATATAATATTACAGTTACCAAATAAAAATGGTTATAATTTCACTCAAGTATCCATTTTACAGATTGAGCTTAACGAAAATAGCTATCAAACCCATGGGAATGGTGCCAAATTGCTATGTCACGCCAGAAATTGCAACATCATTCCATATGGCATAACGAGCTACTCTTCCTATTTCTAGTAAGTCCAAACCCCATCGTGGATTATATTTGATCGGGTCAAAAACTTGAATTCCATCTGGGCTCTTAAAATGATGTTCAATTAGAAGAATTGGATTTCATGCTCCAAACTTTGATCCATATCCTACAATTTTTGAAAAATTCAATTTTATTTATATTAAAAAATTTAGACTCATCTTTTACTCTACACAAATACGAAATTTTCGATATAGAATTTTGTTTTTAAAAAATTATATTCAAAAATTAACATACCAAACATTTCAAAAAATTAAATTTTTGAATATAAAAAAGAGGAGAAAAATTTTTACATCTCGTAAATTTTAAAAATTAAAATTTCCTATATAAAAAAAAAATTCGAAAAAATTTTGCGAATCAATATATTCAAAAAATAATAGTTTTGGCATGTAAAACAAATTGGAAAAAAAAAACTGATATGTAAAAATATTGAGAACATTTTTTCATACCGAAAATTTCATAAACTCAAAATTTCCATTACGTTAAAAAAATTGAGAAATTTTTTGAATACCTGAAATTTAAAAAAACGAAATTTTTAATATATACAAAAAAAATTCATATTGAAAATTTCAAAAATTCAAAATTACTAATATGTAAAAAAAATTGAAAAAAATTTTAAATATTGAAAATTTTGAAAACTCAAAATTTTCGATACGTAAAAATATAAGAATAAAAAAACATAAATATAGGGTAAAAAAAACATGTTGATTTCGTTTAAAATTTTTGTATTTTACAAAAGTAGTTTTTGAAAATTTATAAAAAAAATATAAAATATGGAGTAAAAGTTAAAATGTAAGATATGAAATCCAATAATCTCAAAGTCCGACTCTAAGGAGACTACGGGCTTGATATACCTACTATATTTATATATATTTTTAATTAAATTTCTATTATTTTTCCCAAATATTTTGTAATTTGGTAATTAAAATCAGTGTTTGACGTTAGCACTCAAAAAAAATCATCGTGGTGCAGCACAGCTTTACATAAAAAGTAGAACTATAGTTGTAAGACATTTTTTGGTGTAGGTTGAGATGGCAATTCAAGCTGAGCTACAAAGCACGCGCCACAAAGCTTCGAGATGATAACTCTTTGGTGTACGTTGAACTACTACGACGCACGAGCTTTATCAAGCTGGGCTACAGAGTCATTGTAATTTGGTGGCTTATCATTCTCTTATATCCAAATCTTATCTAAATACACATCCTGGACATGTATTTTACATTTTTAAATTAATTAATCTGAACATATATTACAGGTTTTTGAAAACACTAAGAGAGGAAGAAAAAATCATCTTATAATTCACGTTCAAATTTTTATATCAATTTTATGATTCTCGTATCTTTTTATCAACGTCTATTATATGTTGAGTCTATTTATCGATCCAAGTATTTGCGTGGACATTATTATTGGAAATTAATGTTTTAAAAATTGCACTAAAGATCAAACTTATAAAACTTTTAATTCACGATTCAATTGGTTCAATCGGTCAAATCACGTTGAACTTGATGACTAATAAATAAATAAAAATATTTAAAAAATAATAAATAATTAAATATAAAATCCGAATAAACCAAATACATTTCAAATTCAACTTAAATGATTATACTTGATTTAACATATTTCAAATAAGATTGAACTAATTGCAAAATATATCGATTCTCAATTCAACCAAATGAACAAACTAACTCGGTTTGAAACTCTAGATCTCCCCAAACAAGATTGTTTTCGGTGCATGTATCTCATTCACAACATGTCATAATGTCAATACCCTCTTCGCGTAGCTATTAATTATTGTTCATGTAATGGAGGAATTTTGAAGCCGAAGTTGTACTAATAGGACCTCCTCTAGTTTTTTTACGATTAAAGAGAATTGTATTAAAATCACCGACTAGACACCATGGAAGATTATAAAAAGCATATATGTCTCGTACCTCTTTCTATAAATTTTCTCTTAATTTGACTTGGAGACTTCCATAAACGATATACAACAATTAAGGAGAATTAGACCACGAAGAAACTTTCAACAAAACACATTGAGTAGAAGTAGAGATGACTTCAATAGTAATGTCATTCATCTTCCAAACACACCAAATACCTATAGAAAAACTATGCGCCTTGACCCTAGCCACAGCATAAAAGTCAAGTTGCTCAATCACTATATCGACACGCGATCCACTAATTTGGGGTTAAAGAAGCACTAGAAAATTAAGATTTTGAATACGCATAATATCACGAACATAGTTTGAAAAGTCGCGTCCACACGTTGAACTCAAATCACAACATAAACTAATTTGTCCATGAAATTTAAATTTTTCATGGACTAATTTATCTATGTACAATTATAATTACTCACAAATTTATCTCTCAAAAACAGAATTTCATTAATAAATTTGTTCCTGAGACAATGATATTGATGTGAGATTAACGTCAATAAGCCACATGTTTAATTATATGACAAAAATTTACAAAAATATAATTTTAATTAATATTTTACTATATCTAAAATTTATTTGTGAATTTACAAAATTTAATACTAATTTGACCAACAATAATAATTTAAAAGACCAATTTGCATGTAGTTGTTATTTTATAAAAAAAATAGTGTTGTTTCAATTGGGGAAAAGTAATAGTGTAATACGACCAAAGTCGTGATTGATATTCTAGGGCTACGGGATGAAGCTGTATAACAGCGAAGCCACATCTCCGTTTTACAATTCATATATATTTTATATATACCTCCAATTTATCTATCTATGCAAACATTTGACATAGTTACTTAAGCAGTTTTACGGTCTCACTTGTATTCTGTTATATAATCTCCCGTAGGAAGCGCAGAAGCACAATCGCAATCGCAAATTAGGGTTTTCAAATGAGCAATCGAGGAATGGACCGCGACGAAGACGACGACGAGGAGTACGAAGAGGAGCAGGTCGCCGAATACGACGAAGAAGAAGCGGACGAGGAAGTGGAGGAGAAAGGCGGTGGAAGGAAACGGAGACGATCTGGTTTCATCGACGATGACGCTGAGGAGGTGGACGAAGAGGAAGAGGAAGAGGATGACGACGACGATGATTATGACGCTGGTGGCCGAGGTACTCGTAAACGCAAGCAGTACAAAAGGGCTTCCGCTTCTAATTATTTCGATGAGGAAGCCGAGGTTGATACGGATGAAGAGGAGGAAGAGGAAGAAGGCGAAGACGGTGCGTTTTTTTTATTTCTTTCTCTTTTATTTATTTATCAATTTCAGTTGGGTTTAGATTATAGTGAAGAAATCAACATGATTAGGTATCGAATGGAATTAGGGTTGAAATTGGGAGGCCCGAAGTGTGATCTAATTAGATTTGAGGGTGATTTGTGATATGTGGTCCGCATGAGATTGGAATTCACCATTGCTAATAAGTCTTTGACAGTTACAATTGTTATACCATTCCTTACTCTTTAATGTAGACTCACTTTTATGCATGAGATTATTGGTGTTTGGATGCAATTATATGGATTTTAGTTTGGAGTGGTAATCTTTGTATTAAAAATAGGATTATCCAAACAAGCATTTATGTTGTAATCAACGAATCAATTAAGTTAGTGTGATTTGAAAGCTTTTACATAGAATCTGGTCATGTAAGTGGTAGTTAAACTCCCTGTTACTCTTACCCTCTAGAGATTTCAATTATTCTCTGTCACGAACTTAAACTATGATAGATCAAGGGATATCTTAAAACACTGGCAGTTTTCATCTACACAGTCTTCCAAGTGTTCATTACTCTGGTAGGGTTTGATACTAAGTGATATTATAATTGTCCCCTGAATGCACTATCTTTTCTTTTGGGCTGAAATATTAACTAGTAACTTTAGTTGTAGTTTTCGTGAATACACCAATTTCTATTATATGGATTGCTTCAAGTATATTAGCTTGTGTGTTATACATGCATATTTTGTTAGAGTGGTGGCTTCTTACTATTATGTGTTACTGAGTGATGGGGAAGGATTGAATTTTGTGTGTTTCTGCTGTTTTGTTCACTGTTGGCCTATATAATTACATTGTTAGCACAGGCTCTAAACTATATCGTATTAAATGTGCCACTTAGATATGTATGAGTTAACAACCATCTGAGCCATGCAGGCTTCATTGTTGAAACTGAAGCTGATCTGCCGGAGGAAGATGACACTAGAGGTAGGTCACGCCCCAGATTGCCACCTCACCAAGAAGATCATGAAGATCTTGAAGCAATGGCAAGAAGTATACAAGAAAGATATGGAAAGCAGCGAGTAGCAGATTATGATGAAGAAACTACAGATGTAGAACAACAAGCACTTTTGCCATCTGTGAGAGATCCAAAACTGTGGATGGTCAAATGTGCGGTATGATCCTTTCAATTTTTTATGTTGATTTCCTTGTTGTGGCTACTGGCAATGATATAGAACATGTCACATACTTTGGTTTATGTTCACCAGATTGGCCGTGAACGTGAAACAGCTGTTTGCCTTATGCAAAAGTACATAGATAAGGGGTCTGAATTGCAAATCCGATCAGCTGTTGCTCTTGATCATCTCAAAAACTATATATATGTGGAAGCAGATAAAGAAGCTCATGTTAGAGAGGTATTGTGTGAAATATCTATTATTTATTACACATTCTTCATGGATAAAATTGTGAATTTTTTACATTTTTTTCAGGCTTGCAAAGGTCTTCGCAATATATTTGGCCAAAAAATAACCCTTGTTCCAATAAGAGAAATGACTGATGTTCTGTCAGTTGAAAGCAAAGCAATTGATCTTGCTAGAGATACATGGGTCAGAATGAAGATTGGGACATACAAGGGGGACCTCGCCAAAGTATGCACCATATTCTGGAAAATTCATGATTCTATCCCTTGTGCGTTCTTAATTTTAATTTGTTATCTAATTTATATCTCTTTGACAGGTAGTGGATGTTGATAATGTGCGACAGAGGGTTACTGTTAAATTAATTCCAAGAATAGACTTACAGGCTCTTGCAAACAAATTGGTATGTAATGTTTTTCTCTTGTTGAATGCATGTTTTATATTTGTAGAATGTTTAACTTCCTTGTAAGTTGAAATAACTTGAGTCACTATTTTCTGTGCAAAATGCATTTATCATGCAGGAAGGTAGAGAAGTTGTGAAAAAGAAGGCATTTGTTCCCCCTCCTCGTTTCATGAATGTTGATGAAGCTAGGTATTGCTGATTCTCCTAGCTATTGTTGAATGTCTTATGTTTCTATGAACCTTTTCAGTTCCTGGTCTGACAGAGCTTAAGCTTTCTATCAGGGAACTACATATTCGCGTGGAGCATAGACGTGATGCCTATGGGGAACGGTTTGATGCCATCGGAGGTATGATGTTCAAAGATGGATTCTTATACAAAACTGTATCTATAAAATCCATCAGCGCCCAGAACATCAAACCTACGTTTGATGAACTTGAAAAATTTCGTAAACCGGGTGAGAGTGGAGATGGTGATGTAGTCAGTCTGTCAACTTTGTTTGCAAACAGAAAGAAAGGGCATTTCATGAAGGGCGATGCTGTTATTGTCATCAAGGGCGATTTGAAGAATTTGAAGGGATGGGTGGAGAAAGTGGATGAAGATAATGTTCATATAAGACCAGAAATAAAGGGTCTTCCTGTAAGTATGAAGTGACATTTGACTGGTTTCCTTCACTGTAAACTCTGCCTTTTTTGCATGTTTATGATTAGTGATAATTGCTTTCACGAGGATGGTATAATTTAGTTTTTTTTTTTATGTTTCTATTTTATTAGAAAACTCTTGCAGTAAATGAAAAGGAACTTTGTAAATATTTTGAACCTGGAAACCATGTTAAAGTTGTTTCTGGTGCTCAAGAGGGTGCTACTGGCATGGTTGTTAAGGTGGAGCAGCATGTCCTGATTTTAATATCTGATACTACAAAGGAGCATGTGAGTTTTTTAGTCCTTTAATAGACTTGCTGAAAGACTTCTTCGTTTCTACTTTACTTATTGCAGAAATGACAAAAATATCCTCTCTTTAGATCCGTGTGTTTGCAGATGATGTTGTAGAGAGTTCTGAAGTAACCACTGGAGTGACAAGAATTGGGGACTATGAACTTCGTGATCTTGTATTGTTAGAGTAAGCATTTTTCTTGTTCCAAAGATTAAGCATAGTACTTTGCCACTTTGTCCTTCTGGTCCAAACCTTTTCTCACTTCTAATTTAAACATTGTGCAGCAATTTGAGTTTTGGTGTAATTATCCGCGTAGAAAGTGAGGCATTTCAGGTTAGTATCTCAATGAATCAAAACTTTGAAGACTATTTCAATTAAAATTGACTTTTTTGTCATTATATTATTGTCTTTTGCCATTGTTAGGTTCTTAAGGGGGTTCCTGACAGACCTGAAGTTGTGCTTGTTAAATTGAGAGAGATCAAGTGTAAGATAGAGAAGAAAATAAGCGTGCAGGATAGGTTTAAAAATACAGTATCATCAAAAGATGTTGTGCGGATTGTTGAGGGTCCCTGCAAAGTGAGATTCTGACTATTGGCTTGACTTTTATATGGAAGTTGATACTATTCAGATTTAAATTTAACACTTTTTTTTGGTTAGGGCAAACAAGGTCCTGTGGAGCACATATATAGAGGAATATTGTTCATCTTTGATCGCCATCATCTTGAACATGCAGGATTTATATGTGCTAAGGCTCAATCGTGTGTAGTTGTGGGAGGTTCACGCTCCAATGGCGACAGAAATGTACCCATTTTCCCTATATTTATTCTTAAGTTTTGATAAATAAACATTCATCCTTGATGCTCTGTTTTGCTTAATTTATTCGTTTCCTCTCCAGGGTGATGCATACTCCAGATTCCCCAGTCTTCGAACCCCACCTCGTATTCCACAGTCCCCAAAGAGGTTTCCTCGAGGAGGGCCTCCTTTTGATTGTATGTTTAAATCTTACCTTGTGTTTAAGGCTGAACATTAGATATCTTTTTTGATGTTAATTTATCTGGATGTGGTAAAGCTGGAGGGAGGCATCGGGGAGGAAGGGGGCATGATGGTTTGTCTGGTGCAACTGTTAAAGTACGCCAGGGTCCCTATAAAGGTTATCGTGGACGTGTTATAGAAGTTAAAGGAACATTTGTTCGGGTTGAATTAGAGTCCCAAATGAAGGTTGTAACAGGTAAGTCTTTGTAGTTTGGGCAAACACACAAGCTGACTGTATCTTTGTAATCACATGGTCTCTGACTTGGTTGTTTGCAGTTGACCGCAATCATATATCTGACAATGTGGCTGTTACCCCACACCGGTAAGTTTTATCTACATAAAGTTTATGATTTCTTGTGTGTATAAGATGATAGATATTCAACCATACGACTCTTGTGTTCTGCCAGTGAAACATCTCGATATGGAATGGGAAGTGAAACCCCAATGCATCCTTCTCGAACTCCTTTGCATCCATATATGACTCCGATGAGAGACCCTGGAGGTATGGTTGATTTTATATTTCTAGGTTTCTGCTTGATTTCTTTTTTGGAGTTGACATTTGAGTCTCTTATAAACTGCTAATATTTGTTAAATGTATTGCTATTTGCAGCAACACCAATTCATGATGGAATGAGAACCCCTATGCGTGACCGAGCTTGGAATCCTTATGCACCAATGAGTCCTCCTAGGTTTGTCCATCATCCTTCCCTTCTGAGCTTGATATATACTATGATGTTTTCTAGTTTTTACTTCTATTTTGTGTACTGGTTGCTGAGGCTTTAAGAGTGATCTTGTACCAGTAAAGGGTCAAGTCACAATAAGATCTTTAGGTTACTCAACGTTTTAATAAATATCAGTATTCTAAATTCAAGCTAGTAGAACAAGAGGGCTGTAACAAACTCAGTAGTTAAAATTTAAATGCATTTTTGCTCAGTTTACATTCTGCCGCACCATCATCGTAGTATACTGTATGTCATATATAATTCTGATGGTGAAATAAATTCAGGGATAACTGGGAAGATGGAAATCCAGGCTCTTGGGGAGCCAGTCCACAGTACCAGGTGAGGAGTATTAGCTAACTTCAGACACTGCAACTGTAATTCATATGAAGAACCATGCTGATTTTTATTGTCTTTTCCTTCTGTTTAATCTTTTCAGCCAGGAAGCCCTCCTTCTCGGCCATATGAAGCCCCAACTCCTGGTGCTGGTTGGGCTAGTACTCCCGGTGGCAATTATAGTGAGGCTGGAACACCACGGGACAGTTCTGCATACGGTAGCTTTCCTTCTTACTTGCCCTCTGAAATCAATAGAATATTTGTAGTTTTAGTTTTTATACTAATTCTATTTGGGGGATGGGGATTATATTGCAGCGAATGCTCCAAGCCCATATTTACCATCAACACCAGGTGGGCAGCCTATGACACCAAATTCTGCGTCTTATCTTCCTGGCACCCCTGGAGGACAGCCAATGACTCCAGGAACTGGTGGTTTGGACATGATGTCCCCAGTATTAGGTAAGTTTTTGTATTTCATCAACCTACAGGTTTAGTGTGTACAAAATTTTGTTTATACAGTACGTCCATTTAGTTGTATCACTATTGTTGCATCTCAACTTCGTGATAGATCTAATTCTCTTCATCTGTGATGGTAATAGCCTATGACAAGTATGGTCTCTGTTGTGGTGCATTTAATGTGAAGATGATTAGTATCCTACTCGTAGTATTTGGTTGGCCACTTGTATGTTTCTTTGTCTTATTTGAATGCAGGTACCAGTAAAAAATGATCTAAAGTTGAGTGGATGTTCTAGTTGAATCAGCATTTCTATTCCTATTAATATCTTCTACTCCTCCGTCCTATATTGAGTCTCACTTTAGGTTATTTCACATAGACTAAGAAAAGCTGTAAATAAAAGGACGGGTGTAATAATTTTAAGAAATTGTCCTTAGTAACCAAATTGGTTGTTAGTTAACCATTGTTATGAATATAGTGGAGTATAATGAACTTGGGAATGATGTTACATACTATCAATTTTAAGGTAGAATTGAAGTAAAATAATTAATGTTACATTGAAAACCTAAAGCAACACTTATTTTGGGTGATTTTTCTTTTGCTAATATGATACTCAATAGTCAATATGAGACTGAAGGAGTAATTTAGTAGGGTTATTTTTCATTCAAACACCCATATGTACTTGTTTAGGCTACCATGTTGAGAAAGCTCCCTGTCAGACAACCTTGTAAGAACAATGGTTTTACTTTCCATTTTTGTCATAGATCTTGAGATAACTCAAGATTTATTGCTGTTATGCAGATATTGTGCCATCATTTACCAAGCATATTCCTGGATCTATTTAATCACTTATTTGATTGGATCATCAATTAATCAGCGTGTTTGAAATGCCATTTTATTTCTTCCACTTATATTTGTCAACTCCTTGGTTTAATTTTGATGTAGGTGGGGACAATGAAGGGCCTTGGCTTATGCCAGAAATATTGGTCAATGTACACCGAGCGGGAGATGAGTCTGTTGGAGTTATAAAAGAAGTTCTTCCGGTATGTTGACCTGGAAGCTTGCTTTTATGTGTTTTGGCGCTTCATTACATGCTATGAAAAATATCTGATTTTATATTAGTGTATTTTAGATTTAGGTTATCTGTTGAGGACTAGTTTTTAAATTTCTTCTCTTTGCTTATTAGACTCAGGAGTTGTATTGGTATGAATGAAGATTTGTGCTTAAGTTTTTTTTTTGTTCGTAAAAAGTGCTTAGTGTATCTCATCATCATCGTACATCAATATCAAACCATAATTGTAATTCAAAGTCTCATTTGTTATAAAAAACCTCATTTCCAAACACGATTTTACGTTGTTAAATCATGAAACTATCTTTTTCATCATAATTCATGTCAATTTTTTGGGTTCCGTTTTTGATATCATTGACATGGGCATTGTTTTCTTCAGGATGGTTCTTACAAGGTAGCTCTTGGGTCCAGCGGAAACGGTGAAACCATAACAGCCCTTCACTCTGAAATGGAGGCTGTAGTGCCAAGGAAATCCGATAAAATAAAGATAATGGGTGGGGCATTGCGCGGTGCCACTGGCAAGTTGATTGGTGTAGATGGCACTGATGGCATTGTAAAAGTAGATGACACATTGGATGTGAAGATTTTAGACTTGGTTATTTTGGCAAAATTAGCCCAACCATGATAGCCTTCTTGTAGAGCAATTATTTAATGCATATCTTTTTTCCCCATTTATCTTTCAAATGCTTCCTGCACCTTTGTCCACCTTAGTTAATTTGAAGTTTTGCATCTTATTTAGGTATCACTATAGTTGTCACTTCCTCTACAATAAAGGGATGGACAAGAACAGGAATGAAATGTTTAGTCATAGGGTTAGGTTTGACACGCTTTTACAATGAAATAGATTCAAAGTAAAGTCTGTTATGAATGAATGTCAAATTAGGAATCTATTTGGATTACTAAATGGGTCTGATGTGGGACTTAAAAAGCTTGTGTTTGGATTGCGTTAGCTTGCGTCCAACATGCTGCCCCTGAAATTTTTGAAGATATAATTTCAAGCTTCGGTCACTTGTTCGTTATGATGATGCCCTTTTAGACGTGGTTGCAAACATTTGTGACAGATAGTTGTAGAATAGCTTGTGTATACATTTGTGAAATCATATCTATTGATCTATTTGTTTTTTACTATTATAAAGAAATTATATCAAAGTAAAATGACTTGGGTGTCAATAAGTTAGAATTGGGACGTGTTAAGTTACAATGACATTTTTTATTTCTGCATATCTTGCTTAAAGAAATACAAATTAAAGTATGTTGTTTAATATACTGTTTAACCCGATGGAAATTTATTTCCTTTGCAAATAGCTACTAGTATTTTTTAAGCTCATTCATTAATGTTCCTAAAAAAATTGTCTATTTAATAATTGGCTTGGTTTTATGTTTTTATAAGATTTCATTTTGGCTCATTAATTAATTTTCATTCTGCTTTGATCCCTTAATTATAGTTTTATTAGTTACTTTGGTCATTTTCGTCAATTTTAATCAAAAATTCAGTCTACGTATCAATTTGAATGTCTGACTAAATTGTCTTCCTCCTCCTCCTTCTCCTTGAGCTCCAACTTAGAAAAACAACAAAACTTTAAGAAAACAACAATTCAAACACATCTTTGTTCTCGTCTTCCTTCGCGTGATAGTTTCAAATCAGTGGGTGATAGTTTCAAATCAATTTGTTTCATTTGATTTTTTGATTTTGTGAAAAAAGAAGAGGAAAAATGTATGAAAACAATTGATAAAATCGCATGTCAAAAAATTAATGTACCGCAGATGCAAATAATCATAAATCGTAATTTTTTTTAGTGCGGTCACAAATCATATTTTGACAAAAATAATCAAAATTTCAATCATTTTTTTGTTATAGGTATAAGAGTTTAATTGGTATATCTGGTAAAAGATTTTAAATTTACATTCAATTATATTGTAATTTTTATTACAGTACATAATAATTAAAACTCATGTATACATACTGTATAATATTGTATGTTATTTTAATTTGATATCACTATATTCATTTTTTTATTAAAAAAGTAAATTCTTTTTTTGAATTTTATTTATATTGGCACTTTTTTTATAAAAATATAATTAATCAATTAGTATCATTCAATATTTTTTTAATATTATAAAATTAAAAGAAGTCAACCAATAATTTTTTTTAGTTTACAGATAAAATAATATAATTACTATTAGAAAATTTACAACAAGGTTGAGATATTAAATTTAAATCTAAGACATAATTGATCCTAATAATATCTATTTTGTGAGTTGAGTGAGGAGGACAAGAAGTCAACCAATATTAGTTGTAAGTTATTCATATTAATATGTTTTTTCAGATTTAATACCTACATCTAAAAAATGCGACGTTTAATAATGAAGAAGGATAATATACCAAAAAAAATATAAAGAAAGAGAGTAGTATATGTCAAGGCTTACTCTATATAGTTAACAAGAAATAGTTGACGAATTGAAGTGAAAAGGAAAAGAAAAAAAGCATCGCCTGCAGTAGTGGCACATCGTTTTCGTGGAATGGTCATTAGATTAATTATTTGATTATTGTAAAACTTAAAAACCACTTATGGTAATATGTCCCATCCCGTGATTGAGATTCTCAGAAACTAAATACAATGTCCCTTAAAAGTAATGGAAAATTTAGAAATCGCCGACATTGACGTGGCAGCGTGTCTGGAGAACCCAAAGGCGCCCTTAGGAAACTAAAACAACAAATGGTTTTCTTCCTAGTAGTACGTTTGGAACATCATTGGTCATTTGGTTGGTTTTTTTTCACACTATAAATAAATAAACACCACCAAACAACAACGACTCACAGTTTGTTTGTTCTACACAATAATTCTCACTTGTTTGTTTCAATCATCATCCATGTCGAGTACTGCTGGTCAAGTCATCAAATGCAAAGGTATCAACCCTCCAATCATCTTTTCTTTTTTTACTCATCTGATCCATCACAATTAATCGCTAGGATTTATTTACTTCAAGTTCAATACTTATTCTTCTCATAGTCATTTAGAGTTTGAGAAACAAATCTTAGGTTCAACTTCGAGTTTCACTTGGAATCAAATCCGTTACTTTTGAACATCATGGAAACCACATTACTTTGATTTCCATGAGTGCTACTTACTTATTTGAGTACCTACTAATTGAACCCCTTGATTGTTATAAACCAGCTGCGATTGCATGGGAGGCGGGGAAGCCGCTGGTGATAGAAGAAGTGGAGGTGGCGCCACCACAAGCTGGTGAAGTCCGTCTTAAGATACTCTTCACCTCCCTTTGTCACACTGATGTTTACTTCTGGGAAGCTAAGGTAATTATATTTTTTATTTTGTTTCATTCAATGTCCTCTTCGTCATGCATTGCAATAGCTTAATATGCTTTTGTTTCTTGTTTTCTCCTGTTTCAGGGTCAGACTCCATTGTTTCCTCGTATATTTGGTCATGAAGCTGGAGGGTATCTATCCTTCTCTTCTCAACATTGCATTTCCCTCACAAATTACTAACCTTTTTTCCTTCTATATTTCGATAAATTGTTCCTTTTTCTCAATTTGTGACAACATTTACTCTTTTCATTTCCTAAAATATGTGTTATGTCATTTTACAAGAAATGATATAAACAAAAAATGTTTTTTCACAAAATGTTGTTTATGTCATGCTCAAACAAGGATCTCTTTGAACATGACATAAACAACAACACATGTGAAAATTATAATATATCTATAAGTTGTTTTCAATTTATTTTCATAAGCTCTCTAGATAATTTATAAAAACATCTTATATAAAAATAGTTTGAATTTATTTTTTCTTTGGTTATAGAAATAGCTTATATGATAAGCGTGCTATCAAATGTGATTTGTAATGTAAATGCATGTTATTGATTATCTAATGTGTTATGTAATGTGAATGCATGTTGTTGGAATGATGTTGATTAGGATTGTGGAGAGCGTAGGGGAGGGTGTGACTAATCTGAAACCAGGGGATCATGCTCTGCCTGTATTCACAGGGGAGTGTGGGGAATGTCCACATTGTAAGTCAGAGGAAAGCAACATGTGTGATCTGCTTAGGATCAACACAGATAGGGGTGTCATGATCAATGATAACCAATCAAGATTCTCTATCAATGGACAACCCATACACCATTTCGTTGGTACCTCAACATTCAGTGAGTACACTGTGGTTCATGCTGGATGTGTTGCAAAGATCAACCCTGCTGCTCCACTTGACAAAGTTTGTATTCTTAGTTGTGGAATATGCACAGGTATATATAATATATGGTTTATATACAAGATCCCTACATTGAGATAGTAAAATATAATTAGGAGAGTCTATCTATGTTTTCTCAATTAAAATTGCATTCATGGTTGTAGGTCTTGGTGCTACTGTCAATGTTGCTAAACCGAAACCAGGTTCTTCTGTTGCTATCTTTGGGCTTGGAGCTGTTGGCCTTGCTGTATGTTACTTTTAAACCTTAATTGTGTGTGTTTGTTGCACTTATTATAGCAACTAAGTGCATGTTTGGAATCACTATGAGTTTGACAAAATCACACTGTCATCTTGATTTTGTCGAAACTTCAAAGTGTAATTTTAGTCTTAATATCATAGTGGCACACCGTGATTCTGACAATCTTATTGTCAATCCAACCATGCACTAAAAGAAGTCAATATTAACCCCCAGTCTTCTCTTTTTTGATACAAATTTTAGGCAGCTGAAGGTGCAAGGATTTCTGGTGCATCAAGAATCATTGGTGTTGATTTAGTTTCCAGCCGATTTGAACTAGGTAGTACTATACTTTCTTATTTCATCAAGTACTTTAAGATTCTGGTCAAATAAATTAAATACCCAGTCACTGATGGATGATGTTTCTTGTTTTATTATTCTTGTCTCCAGCTAAGAAATTTGGTGTGAATGAATTCGTGAACCCAAAAGATCATGACAAACCTGTACAACAGGTTAGTATTATATAGTTTATTATATTTCTGTTTTCTCTAAACTTTGTTAATTCAATATATTGAAATTCAAATTCTGATGCTATGAATTAAACTTAAACATGTTGTGTCATTATGTGTAATAGAGCTAGAGTCTGAGATATTAATATTTGTGTGCAGGTAATTGCTGAAATGACAAATGGAGGCGTTGATCGCGCAGTTGAATGTACTGGCAGCATCCAGGCTATGATCTCAGCATTTGAATGTGTACATGACGTACGAACAACATGATATTCTTACTCCTACTTAATGCTAAAAAGTTTATATAAATCTTTAGTGAAGCTGAACCTTGACTTGTTGTTTTAACTTTTAAGGGTTGGGGTGTTGCTGTGCTTGTTGGAGTTCCAAACAAAGATGATGCATTCAAAACTCATCCTATGAATTTCTTGAATGAAAGGACTCTTAAGGGTACATTTTATGGCAACTACAAGCCTCGCACCGATCTTCCTAATGTTGTTGAGAAGTACATGAAAGGGGTAAGTTTAAAAATCTATTGAATTGTGCATTGTTTTCAGAGAATTAATTAATATTGCATAATGATATGATGGTGATTGTTTCTGATCGGTCCACCGTAGTCCAGTGTTTAAAAATAATTTAAAACTCAACGATGATTGAAGATACTTCTCAAATTTAGAAATATCCGGCCCTACTCGTCGTTACTGTTGAGATGACGATTTGATTGATGTCAGTTCGATGGGTATAGTTTTAGGGACACATACTCGTCTTCCTTTATTTTTATCGAATGAGCATCAATGAAATAAGAAATGTCATGAACTTCTACTTCCCCGATTGACCAATTTCACAATAGTATTTGCCATAGTGTATATTCTTATATTTGTTGATGCTGCAGGAGCTGGAACTTGAAAAATTCATCACTCACACTGTACCATTTTCAGAGATTAACAAAGCTTTTGATTACATGCTTAAGGGACAGTCCATCAGATGTATCATCCGTATGGGAGAGTAAAACTGTAAGACACCGTGAAAGAGTCCCTATTGGGGGACTGAGTTCTATATCTGGTTTTGAAAAAATAAATAATGAAATATTGTTGTATATTCCATTTTCGTTGAATTTGTGACGTTTGATTGGAGAGAATGATGTGACACTTGTGGTACCAAATATATAATATCGAATGGATAGTGTTGTTTTTGTTAATTTGGTGTTCTTGTAGTTTTTTAATTGGTCCTATTAAATTTGAAACGCGGGAATTTATTGATATTTTTAGAAAATATGCAAATTATGGAAACATGTTTTGAGTACACACGTACAATTTGTATATCTTTTATAGTTATACATAACCACACCAAATGTCTTTTAAAGTTCGATAATTAAATAATTGAATTCAAATTATTAATGAATTTCAATTAAAAATTAATTACTTAAAAGAATTTGAGTTTAAATTTTAATTAAAATAATTTTTTACTAAACTTTATTAAAATAAATGACAACAAACCAGGCCATTAAAACTTTAAAAAAAATATTATGGGACATACTACATAGTATCTACAGCCCAAAAACTTTGTTCCATAGTTGGCCCAAGTGCGTCCTACACCAACAATCAGGTACCGAGCATTCACCACTTTCGTGTACATGATTGAGTTCATTTTGCTTCTCTCTAAGTCGCACGAGCAAAGACATTTCATTAACTCTTAACAAAAAAAACTCATGAAAAAGTTGAATGTGAAATTATTGGTTTTTTGAATCTTAATTTTCTAACAAAGGGGTGAAGGTTGAAGATGGACACATTACTACAACGATCATAACATTTTTTTGACAACAATTCAAATAAGGTCGAATGTTGTTGATGTATTTTATTAAAAATTCAAAGAACTTAGTTAATTTTAAAAAAGTTAAATAATTTTTCTGAAATATGAATTAAATTAAAAAAACTTATAATGCAATTTTGACTTATATATTTATATAATTTAATTTCTGTGCTGCGTAATTTTTTTTTTTACACGCATCCAATTACTCAATAATATCACTTTTTAGATTAGTTGATAAAATATATCTATAAATATCTATTTGATATTTTTTAATTGGTTGTATGTGTAAAAAAAAATTAAGTCCATAGAAATTAATCCCATGTTCTATATACTAATTCAACCATTAATTTTATTATTTTTATCAATAACTTAAAATCTATCAGCAGTTTATATTTTGTTTTGCTATGGCTATAAACTAATCCTTTTTTTTGGGTACAAAGTACAATGCTATAGATAAACTAATATATGCATAAACTTACGATTAACTAATTAACTTATTTGCAAAAAAAAAAAAACTAATTTATTTATCCGATGCTTTTACCAAAGAAAATCTTAATCCAATGGGGGTAATGTAGAGACATATAAGTCATTTTTTATCTAAGACAAACTTCATCGATGATATAAGGGTAAGAATAATCGTGGAATATTCAACATGTAAAGATATTCCATAATTAATTTGCAAATCAACCGGATCTTTAATTTTTCAAATTGATTTGCTATTATTTCATTTCATTTATGAGAGCAAAAGATTTTACTCCAAAAATAAACTTTCAGTTGCTAATGTCATAATCTTATAAAATCCCGTTCACGGCTCATACCTTTCCTCTCATTTCTAACCCATTGTTTTAGTTATCTTTTGAAATCACAATGTTTTTCAATGAAGGAACGAAATCTAACATGGTTGGTGCCTATACTCTATTATATTATCATCCTTAATTTCTTTCATTTCATTTCCTTTTATTTTATTTTCTTTTATATATATATATATATATATATATATATATATATATATATTATAATATGTATGTATTTCATTCTATATTTCCATATATACACTATACAAATTCAAACTCTACTTTAATATTCACATGTATAATTCTTCAATTCTTTTTCGTGGTAGAGTTGTGCTTTGAAAGTGGATACTAATAGTAAAGGTTGGTCAGAAACTACTAGCAAAATTTTGAGGAAAATCAAAGGTATGTGTTTCATGTTTTCTCTCCCTCAAGTTTTAGTTATATTTTTGACACAAAGTTTTAATTTTTATTATTAATAACTAGTTTTTTGGTAATTAAATAAATGTTACAATATATATATGCTATGTTTCAATTTTAGGACTAAACTACAATTTGGATACAAAAGATGGGATGATATACATTTCAGGGAAAGTAGATCCACAGAAAATTTTGAGAATGATTACAAAACATGCAAATAAAGTAGAGCTTTGTTGGATGAAAACAATGGAACAACAATATGGCAATGGGAACAATTATGGTATGGATCAACATAACCACATGTCTGGTTACACATCATCATATCACAACAACAGAGGATATTATCCCTATCCTCCTCCTCCAATGTCTTATTCCCATTCTGCCCCTCATCATAACCATTGTTACCTTCCACAATTGTCTTACAATAGTTACTGGATGTAAAACACATAAATTTGGCTGAGTCGGCACCACTCCAACAGTATCAGTATTAGTATTACTGTTTGGTGTTTTTGTTTGATTTAATTAAGTCCTTTTGGTCTACTATATGATCATCACAAGACCCCTTTTTTGTAAGGTTGGTAAAATAGTGCTATGATTGTGAACCTATATTTGTAAGGTTGACGATTCTAATTAATGTGATTCTTGTTTTGTTTTCAATGTGGCACAAAGGATTTATTTATCACTTATCTTATTTTAATTGTCTGATTTGAATTGTGCATAAATATTAAAAAATTAAATAGTTTTATTAATTTTAATGATAAAATAAAGTTTATTTATTTAAATATCTTTATTAATTGCAATTAAGTAAAAAATATGATGAGTTGAGAAACAATAAATATAAATATATTCATGAAAAAAATAATTAATGTTGTATTGATATTATAAAATAATAAATAATTTGAAAAAAATAAATAAATGAGACATTTAAAATGAGAATGAAGGAGTAAGTTTAAATTTTAGAATTATTTATTATTGTTATCTTTTGATGAAAAACAATTTATTTATTTATTTATATATTAGAGTCTGGATACATCTTTTTCGATAAATATTCTCCGTAATCTATGCGGGCAAGATGCCGTCATTCTGTTTCTGTGCTCTAATTCAATATAAGTGATGAGTGAAAAATATTGAGAATGCATCGGTTGTTAAAAAATTGCTTCAATTTATAAACTAAATCACACAGTTTAAAAACAATAAAACTTGAAATCAAATAAGTTTTCGTTTTTTTTAAGTTAATTTTTTTTTTGTTGAGGTTAGGTTACGCTCTTAACGAACAACATATATTATTGCAAAGGCCGTTGTTACTATGTTACCATATAGTAACACATATAATCTATTAAACTATCTTATAAGTTGGTTGGATCGAAAATAGATGTGTTGGTTTTGACCAACTTGTAACTTATATCTTTTATTAATTTTTTATTTATTTATAACATTATTATTTTATTTGTATTTATGTAATACAAAATAACTCATTCATTCACTCATGGTTATATTTATTATTATTTTTTCGTCAAAATATAACTCAGCCGAAACTTTGATTTAATTGGAAAATAGTCTGTAGATAAATAAGTAAAATTGAAAATATTAGTGATCGCTCGTTGATACAAATTTGAGAGATTTATGAGTAGACAAATGGTACTGTTAAATTTATTGATATAGATTTTACTAAAAATGAATCTTATTTTGTTTTTGTTGCAAATTATTTAATATTCTTCCTAATACAAGTAAATTGGTAAGGTAATATAGATAGGAAAAATATTAGTTATAAATTGAGAAATCACGAGATAAATAATGAACACATTGCTAACATGATAAATATTAGTTATAAATTAAGAAATTATGAGACAATTAATGAGCACATTGCTAACATGAGTTATTAGAGTGATATAACGTACATACACACTAATTAAATTCAATTAATTCAACAATAAAATGAAGGCTACCAAGAAGCAGCCTAAGGTTGGAGGAGTAATTCGTAATCGCCATCGTCAAAGTATCCTCTTGAGAGTGTCACTATTATTTCTATGTGAATAGAAATTATAAAATCATCCTTAAATTAATTGTATTTTCTATTAATAATTTTGTAGATTGTCACATTAAAAAATAACAATATAATTTTTTTAAAAAATTACTGTATTATTCATTTGTTTTGTTAATTTATTTTAGACTAATCAATATGACTTTTATAAAATTACTGTATGTTTATTTATTACGTTTTGCAAGGATCCATGTGGTGTAAGGAACTTTCAAAAATGAAATACTCGTAGTTTTTCTAAATAAAATCTCTTATATTGAATATTATAATAGTTTTTCTTTTCTGAATTAAAATGAACATTTTTATAAACTCGCGTGATACTTTTATTTTTATCTAGGTGGGACCTAAATATTTTCACGATTCTCGGTAGGAAAAAACGTAAGAACAGTGATAAAAATAATAACAAGAAGAATAAATAGAAGAAACTAGAAAATAGAAACTAGAAAACCAGCAACAGTCGGTGGTAATGATATGTGAAAGCCCGAAGGCGCCGCTTGGAAATGGAAAAGAAAACAAACAGCAACAGCGGTAAAGTAGTAACCCACAAACCCAAACTGGTAAAGTAGTAACTCTTTCTATTTTGTTTTACTCTATAAATAGTTCACAAGACACGTGTTTGGTTCATTCTTCAATCTACTCACTCACTCATTCATCCGTCTATTCCATTCTATTATATTTTCACTTGTTAAATTCAACCATTTTCATCTCTCCTGAATTCTTCATTCATCAATTCTGTTAATCATGTCAAATACTGCTGGTCAGGTCATCAAATGCAAAGGTCACCCATCTCATCTATCTCCTTTGCGATTTTTCATTTCCATCGATCCTTTTGCCTTTTAAGGATCCATTTTGGATCTTTATTTTATAAATTTATTTTATTTGCGCACTATTCTGTTATTTTTATGATCGCTACTAACTAATTGAATCCCTTGATTGTTATAAACCAGCTGCGATTGCATGGGAGGCGGGGAAGCCGCTGGTGATAGAAGAAGTGGAGGTGGCGCCACCACAAGCCGGCGAAGTCCGTCTTAAGATACTCTTCACCTCCCTTTGTCACACTGATGTTTACTTCTGGGAAGCCAAGGTAATTATATTTTTTATTTACTCTTCTTATTTTATTTCGTTCAATGTCCTATTCGTTATACGTTTATAGCTTAATATGGTTTTGTTTCTTGTTTTCTCCTGTTTCAGGGTCAGACTCCATTGTTTCCTCGTATATTTGGTCATGAAGCTGGAGGGTATCTATGCTTCTCTTCTCAACATTGCATTTCCCTCACAAATTACTAACCTTTTTTCCTTCTATATTTCGATAAATTGTTCCTTTTTCTCAATTGGTGACAAGATTACTCTTTTCATTTCCTAAAATATGTGTTATGTCATTTTCCTAGAAATGACATAAACAAAAAATGTTTTTTCACAAAATGTTGTTGTTTATGTCATGCTCAAACAAGGATCTGATTAAACATGACATAAACAACAACACATGTGAAATTTATAAAATGTCTATAAGCTGTTTTCAACTTATTTTTATAAAAACATCTTGTTTTGAGTTTATTTTTTCTTTGGTTATAGAAATAGCTTATATGATAAGCATGTTATTGCTTATCTGTGTTATGTAATGTGAATGCATGTTGTTGATAATGTTGGAATGATGTTGATTAGGATTGTGGAGAGCGTAGGGGAGGGTGTGACTGAACTGAAACCAGGGGATCATGCTCTGCCTGTATTCACAGGGGAGTGTGGGGAATGTCCACATTGTAAGTCAGAGGAAAGCAACATGTGTGATCTGCTTAGGATCAACACAGATAGGGGTGTCATGATCAATGATAACCAGTCAAGATTCTCTATCAAGGGACAACCCATACACCATTTCGTCGGTACCTCAACATTCAGTGAGTACACTGTGGTTCATGCTGGATGTGTTGCAAAGGTCAACCCTGCTGCTCCACTTGACAAAGTTTGTATTCTCAGTTGTGGAATATGCACAGGTACATATCATCTATAGAAGATACCTACCTTGAGATTTGAGATATTAATATACAATAACTAGGCGTGTCTATGTTCTCTAAATTTAATGCGCACTCATGGTTGTAGGTCTTGGTGCTACTATCAATGTTGCTAAACCAAAACCGGGTTCTTCTGTTGTTATCTTTGGACTTGGAGCTGTTGGCCTTGCTGTATGTTACTCTTATACTTTGAGTGTGTGGGTGTTGCAGTTATTATTGAAAATGAAAAGAGCCAATATTAACTTCTGATCTTCTCTTTAAACTTAAATTTAGGCTGCTGAAGGGGCAAGGATTTCTGGTGCATCAAGAATCATTGGGGTTGATTTAGTTTCCAGCCGATTTGAACTAGGTAGATTGCTTTTATCTTCCATCAAATGATTGAAGATTTGGGTCAGCATAAATTTATTCTTTTGTTAATGACATTTCTTATTTTTTTCTTGTTTGCAGCTAAGAAGTTTGGGGTCAATGAGTTTGTAAACCCAAAAGAACATGACAAACCCGTGCAACAAGTTAGTTCATCGACAATTTAGTCTATATATTAGTTTATCATATTTCTGTTCTTTATTCCTCTTCTATTTTGAATTTGAAGTGTTAATTAAAAAGCTCTATGTTTTCATTAGAGGAGATTGAGATGTGAAAGTTGATGTGCAGGTAATTGCTGAAATGACCAACGGAGGCGTTGATCGTGCTATTGAATGTACTGGCAGTATCCAGGCTATGATCTCAGCATTCGAATGTGTCCATGATGTATGCAAAACAAAATTCATTTGCTGTTACTTGTTGCTAAAGTAATTAAAAAGCTTATTGAGGGTAAAGCTGAACCTTGATTTGTTGTTGTTCTTAGGGTTGGGGTGTTGCTGTACTTGTTGGTGTGCCAAGCAAAGATGATGCATTCAAAACTCATCCTATGAATTTCTTGAATGAAAGGACTCTTAAGGGTACCTTCTATGGCAACTACAAACCCCGCACTGATCTTCCAAATGTTGTAGAGAAATACATGAAAGGGGTAAGTTTATAGACAGAATCGTGCGGTGTTTGTAGGACTCAAAAATATATTTAAACTATGATATCTGTGTTGCTAATGCGATGTTATGGTGATACTGCAGGAACTGGAACTTGAAAAATTCATTACTCACACAGTACCATTCTCAGAGATTAACAAAGCTTTTGATTACATGCTGAAGGGGGAGTCCATTCGTTGTATCATTCGCATGGACGAGTAAAACTGTTGAGCAATGATGAAATAGTCCCTAGTGGGGGACTGAGTTCTCAATCTAGTTGTTTTGAAATAAATTTCATACATAATCCCTTTTGGATTATTGAGTTTGTGAAGTTTATGTAACAGTTTTGCTGCTGGAATTGTCTAATACAGCATAAACTAGATTTTGATTTTGTTAATTTGTTGTTGTTGTTGTTGTGGTATTCCATGATGAACTGGAAAATGGGTAAATAATCTTAAACAAAATACTAAGAAGAAACTATACTACCCTCAAAGATGATTTACTATCAGAAAAATGAACAGAAATAAAGGTAGGTGTAATGTAAAAAAATCAGTAACAATATCTGCACAGTCAGTGTAGGTTCTCTTATATTTTTGTATTAACTCATTTAAAAGAGTAGAGGATAAGCAGACACTAAGGTAGGGAGATATTATAAAAAACGTAGTAATTGGGTTTTGAATACTTATTTGAGTTGTTTTTGAATATTTGGGGTACTTTCACGAAGATATCTCTCTATTGAAGATCCAACTAAACTTAGGTTTCATCTTTTGCGCTAGCTCATCAGCACGATCTTGTAACCTCCTAATCTTGGGTGGAAGCCTACACACGAGGTCCTGTGCACGTTTTCCCTCACTCGTCAAACCTTCCAGTTTCTCTAATCTCCACCGTTCAATCAAGAACTCCACGTTGTCAATGTAGTCACTAACCGTGTACACGCCGAAGCGTTGTGCCACTGCTGAGAAATGACTGAAGAGCTGTGGGTCTCGTCCATCATGCATCAAGTGTCCTGGCATAACTATGTTGTCACACATCATTTCTGCACATCATTTCTGCTATGGCTGTCATTGTTTCTGTGGGGTCTACTTCTAGAAGCTTTTCAACGATTCTCTCGTATGCAATCTCGTGGCGCTTCTCGTCTGCAGCAATTGTTCCACATATGCGCGAAAGCACTGGATCACCTCTCTCTCTAGCCAGCCGAGCCATGCTTCCGTCTGACACAAAAGTGGCTCGCTCTTGGAAGGATGCATAAACGGGTTGTTTTCTGTTCGTATGTCCTACACCACAAACAATCCATTCGTAATTTAAGATCAGTTTAATAAATATGTACTCTCTATTCACTCAATTATAAACAATTAACTACATACATTTCTTCAACTCAAATATATCATTAGTGTACAAAATTATTTTTTAAAACAGAAAACTAATGTACGATGTTTGTTATATGTGTGTAAAAATGTCTCATCACCATGCCACCTCCAATTAAATATTGGATAGTTTTTTCGACCATGTGCATATCAACCCTGCCCGAGAGATATAGATAAGTTTTGAGCAAATCTCCATGTCTATTTTCTTCAGCAGTCCAAGAGCGTGTCGATATAGCCCATGGGCTGAGACTTGAACCCGTCTCATCCCCAATCCCATACAACCTGTTTATCCATGTTTGGTATGTAGGCAATGCTTCCTCAGTGATCATGTCACCCACCAAAACTACCAAATAATCATCTGGAATCTCAGCCGTTCGATCCCTTAAGACCTTCACTTGATCGATAAACTCATCAGACGATAGTGATGAGTTTGGCAATAAATCATGTGGCTGCCAACATTCCTCCACGGGTTTGGCTAGTGGCAACACACTTTGTGATACCCATTGAAAATTTCTTTTTTCTCGGGTGGCATTGAGCATGTATTTCGGGCTTTTAAGACTGTTTTGGATTGGGCCTTTATGTGGCTTTGTGTTTGAGTCCACGCACGTGGTGTTCCTAATTGGTTGCAAGTTGTTATCATCGTTGTTTGTTATTTCCCTTGTTGCTTAGATAAACATTTGTTTTAACTACAGAAACCATGCAAACGTTTATATACTCCATATTCCATAGATATGTCCAACAATAATAGTACTATAGACAAAGATTGCTCCTAAGACTTCAATTAATGTGAGTTCGTTGGGTGCACCTACCTTCATAAAATCACGTCGTCATATAATTTCGTTAAAATTGTAATATATTTTTCTTATCAAATAATTTTATTAAATAATCTTAAACATCTTTATTTACAATACTTGAATTTTATCTGATAATTCTTTTTCTTTGGTGGAGGTTATCTGATACTTATTGTTCACAGTTGAAGTGCTGTTTTTTTTAGTAAGACAAAAATGATTCTGAAATTAAATTAAGTAATGTGAAAAAAGTGCGAGGACATTATGATTATATTACATACAAACAAAACTACTCATTTCATCTCTAATTATAAGATTGTTTGTAAATTTTTAGTTACATTTATTAATTTAAAAAAATATATATATTCTTTATTAATACAATCAAATTCTCTTATAATATGAAAAATTAAATGCACCTATATATAAAGAATAAATTTAGTACTAATATTCATACACAAATTACAAACATTAATTATACTATAAACTTTTATTAACATACGTAAAAAGTGTCATAAGGTATTGTATATAAATAGAGTCGACGAAGAGAGTATGATTTATATCATATTTTTAAAGCTGAGAGGTATTTTCGAGTGAAATATCACTCTCTCACTTTAATTTTTTTATAAAAGAAATAATATTTATCTCGTTTAAAGTCTAGCTCGTAAATTTCCTTTTTATTATTGTTGTTGTAGTTACTAATATTAATTTTTTTTTTGGCACAAGTAATTATAAGTATTACAATTTTGATTTAATTTATAAATAAATTTAAACAGTTTATATACTATCAGTCAATCACAATCGTTAAATTAATAAAAATATTTGATTTTTACTATCACTACAATAAAAAGTATTATTTATGAATAATGATTACAGTACAATCGGAGCTGGCGCATAGTAAGTTTCTTAAACCACAATAGTTATGTGGCACTAAAAGCACTTAATGACTTTTGGTGCCTTTATTTTCATTGAAACGGAATTTTAGATTCTTTATTTATAAAATGTGTTTTTAGTCCTCAATTTCACATCTTTCAGAATTTTTTTCCACAAGTCATTTTCATTTATAATAAAGAATTACATTTGATTATACGAGAGAGTTATTAGAAACAAATCTAAAAGTTGTGTTGAGTGTAACTATATTACTCAAAAATCAATTATTTGAAGTAACACCATCTTTTCATATTTAATTATTAGTTTAATTGCAGTTTTAATTCCTTTATTTTTACAGATTCACGAAATTGATTTCTTATTTTTAAAAGTCAACAATTTTGGTTTATCTCTATGATTTTTAACTAAAAAATGATGGCGTAAGATGCTTTAAATAACGTGACATATGATACGATGATGTAGAATGATTAACACCTATGTAATTGAAATAAAACGCCGTAAAAACTTAGCTTTCAACATCGAATTTTTTTCATATTTTTAATTTAGTTAATGACATATAAATAATTAATACATCTAGATGGTTCTATATCATAGAATTGTATGTCACGTCATTAAAAATATGTCAAATTTTCGTTTTCTTTTAGTTCAAAAATATGAAGGAGAGATCAAAACTTTCGACTTTTAAAATAAAGAGACCAATTTTAAAATTAATTATAATAGAGAAATTAAAACTGCAATTAAACTTTAATTATTTTGAAAGTAATATAAATTTTGAATTAATTTCTTACTGTGAATACTTCCGTACTTGTACCCATCTTTTTCCCATCTTTTTCGAGGACACAACATTTCTCCTAATTTTTTTCAACCAACGTAGTTATGTGATTTGATTACTCCAATGGTTAGCACCTAAGTTAATGCATTTCATTTATGGAACATTATTCACTAGATCACGGAGCTAGCATTGAGTGTAGTCACCTAATTTACTTAAGTGTGAACAACCACATCTGAGTTATGAGATTGATTACATTGTCATAATTTCAACCAATCATTTTTAATGTATTCGGTAATCGTAGTCTGTATGCACGGCTGTTAGAATCAAAATTTTGCCTAAAGTAATCGTATCTTTTGCAAGGTGTGCATGACTATAGATGATTCGAGATTATGCTAGTGCTTGCCAACTTGAAACCTTTGTAGCAACGCACACGTGAATTAGGTGTACTCTCCGATTTTGAGCTATTTTTTTTTAATATCCTTTTAAATTATTTTATGATCTCCTTTTATTTAAATAAGTATTTTTTTCTACATATTTAGTTCTCCATATTTTATCAATAATGTCGTCTCAAGTGCAACATTAATTTGTTCGTCATTGTAGTATAACATTTTTTTGTTTTTTCATTTTGGTGTAATGTTCATACAGACAAATGACTCGTTTTGTCGGTATCAAATTTTAAACAAGAGATTTATTGATGGTATCATCAAATTCAACACCGTCTCATTCCTACAAATTGATTTGTCAACACATAGTTGAATATGTCATGTTAGAGATCACATATAGTTGATATGAACGAACACCAGTAAATTTTCTTTCTTTCTTGCTTTCCTTCTTTTTTTTTCTTTTTTTTTCCTGAAGATGGATGACATTAAAAATTGTAGATATTAGATTATTCTTGACTATTGGTCGATGGAAGACATTAGTTTGAAGGTTAGAATTAAGTTTTTGTTTAGTTATTTTTCATTGGCTTTTGCAATATATATATATATATATATATATATATATATATAAACACGCTAACGAGTTTTTTGTTTTATTTTAATATAAATAAAATTCATTTTTATGTAAAAAAGAAACATCTAAGAACAACAATTGTTTAACATTATTGCATTAAATTCGATGAATATTAGAGATATAAATTAATTACAAGTTAGTTATTTAAATTAACTGTTAATTATAAGTTAGTTACAAATTAATTACTCTAATTAAGAATTAGTTGTTTTAATTAAGTATATAATTATAAATTTTATTATATTTATTATTGTAATAATTTTTATCAATACAAGATTTTACATATTCTATTTGTATTTTAATTTAGGCTAAATAGCACCTGTGGTCCCTTAACTTAATTTCAGTTAACGTTTTAGTTATTTATTTTTTATTTTTCTCCAATTTGGTCCGATATTTTAATTTTAAGTGACAATTTGATATTTTATGTTTTAAAATTTCAACAATGTTATTTTTTTTTTATAAAAATCTATCAAAATTTTCAAACAAAACCCATAAAATTAATTATATTCTTCAGTATAATACAAATTTCATCAAATTCGTAGCTCAAATCTTCAAATAAATTCATATTTTCATTCTTTATTTGATGTTGTTAGAGATGAAAATATGAGTTTATTTAAAGATTTAAGTTATGAATTTTGCATTATATTGAGAATGATAATTAATTTTATGGGTTTTGTTTGAAATTTTTTTGAATTTTTACAAAAAATAAGGATAACATTGTTGACATTTTTAAACATAAGAGATCAAATTGTCACTTAAAATTAAAATAAAGGACTCAATCGAAAAAAATAAATAAATAAAGGACTAAAACGTTAACTGAAATTAAGTTAAGGGACTACATGTGCTATTTAGGCTTTAATTTAATTTACTTATCTAAAGTTATTACTTGCAAATATTTTTATAAAGATGTGGGAGCAAGTCACATGCTCTTCTTTTTTGTTACACCAAGTCACATTCTCAATATATACGAACATTAATAAATATTTTTTTTCAGAAGATGGATGACATTAAAAACTATAGATCTCAGATTATTCTTGACTATTGGTCGGTGGAAGACATTAATTTAAAGGTTAGAATTAAGTTTTTGTTTGGTTATTTTTCATTGATTTCTACAAAAAAAAAAAATATATATATATACACTTGATCATTAAATCTAATTGTACTATTTTATTTCAATATAAATAAAATTCATTTTTATGTAAAAAAGAAACACCTAATGACAACAATTGTTTAACATTATTGCATTAAATTCGATAAATACTAGAGATATAAATTAATTACAAGTTAATTATTCAAATTAACTGTTAATTATAAGTTAGTTATAAATTAATTGCTCTAATTAAGAATTAGTTGTTCTAATTAAATATATAAATATAAATTTTATTATATTTATTATTATAATAAATTTTTATCATTTGATCATGCAAAATTTTACATCAAGATTTTACATATTTTATTACCGAATATTACCGAAAATGAAAGCAGCATTCGACCACGTGGCTTCTTAGATGGTGAGAAGTCTTCATGATAATGATTGCTGATCAATTATTTATAATAGCGATAACACTTCCCTTTTAAGGTAAACTCTTCATTACAACGCATTTGATTGAACTTTGAGTTTGAATATCTCAGATGGAAGTAGTATTTTAATTTAATCTGCTTATCTAAAGTTATTACTTGCAAATATTTTTATAAAGATGTGGGAGCAAGTCACATGCTCTTCTTTTTTGTTACAGCAAGTCACATTCTCTTAAAAAATATATAACCTAATTACTCAAATTAGACCAGTAATGACATGTACTTCTACCAACAGTATCCACCACATCTAACTTCAATTTCTATAATCAAAGACCTGAAACTTTGTAGAACAACTTCAAGACACCACCAACGCAGGAGGTATCAGAGTCACAACAATGAATAACAACAGGCCAAAGCTAAGCCAGATTTACAAAATATCAATGAAAAAAGAAAGAAATATTAACATTTAAATAGTTAATATTCCAGTCCACCAAGAATTGGCACAGCAGCACTTCAGTGCTGGTATTATTTATATACATTGGTTTCTCCATTAAGCTTTCACTTCAAAAGCTAATGGAGCTAATGATGTGACATAGTATAAGACTAACTAACACAGTAATGTTACATTGTTAGCGGATACAATGTTAACTTGCTCAATCATTTTGTAGCAAATTTGAGAAGAGAATTTCGTTCCACATATCAGGAACACCAGGTAAACACCAATGACTGCAATCAGGTACAGATGGATTGTCACTCCAAGGGCCAACATGGCCATCACTCCTATAAGCACCCATCGGTGTCACGTTCAAAATCGTCACAGGAGCACTCATATTTTTTACAACTCTTTTGATTATATCTGAAATTGGGCTTCTGTCCTTGCCATTTGTTCTCTTCCAAGGGTTTCTAGTCACTTTGCAAGCATTACGGTTATGTCCACTGGCACAAAAAGATAAACATCAAGTTAACAAAATAAATCCTCTATTTGGTTCTTGTTTAGCCATTGTCTCATCTAGAAAGTTGCAAAACAAAATGAGTAATGCCTTCTGTGGATAAAAGTTTAATTAAGCGCTAAGGTATAAGCTATTTATGTGATAAACAATAAAATCAAGTCAAATTGTTCATATTTAAGCTATAAGTTGTTTTTATAAGCTATCCTAGAGAGTTATCCTAGAGAGCTTATGGAAATAAGTTTCCCTAAGCTCTCTCATACAGTCGCACAGGTGTTTATGTTGGTAGATAAAATAAAATAAATTAATCCAAACAGATAAAAAAATAATGTTACAAGTTACAACGAACCCACCTCCAATGTGATGATTCAAAAGTACGGAAGAATACTCTTGTTCTGTTGGTGTCAATTGTATTCTCTACCCAAGATGCCCAGGTGAGCAAAGCTGTTCTGAATGCTGAATTAATTGGCATTCTAAGCTTCAGTGAGTTACCAACATGAAAATACCAGCCCCTGTCTGATGATCATGTTAGCAATTAGCAGAAAATTGTTGATAATTTTCATAAAAAATAAACAAATTAATCCTAGCTTGCATGGAAATTCTATTACACTACATGTTCAAAGACATAAACAAAAATTCATAACAGATGAATATACAAGACAATTCACATCTGTCAGTCCAAGTATTATGCAACTGCTCAGTGATCAATTTTTCATCAGAGACCATTTGAAATACAACAATTAGTATATTTTAGATGTCTTATCATAGTCATGGTGATAAAACATCATCATGTTGAAGTTCATGTATGTCGGTTTCAATGGCATATCAAAAGAATTACTAGGACCAATAACAAGTACATGTAGACCTAGAAAATTTTCCTCAGTTTGATCAATAGTGCCCAAAATTATCATATGCATGTTATCATTTGAATAAAAAGATAGCAATTTTCCCTCAGTTAGACCATTAAAATGTATATCTAATATCATTCTCTGCATAGAAAAAAAAATGCATCTCGATTTGTAGGATTAAGTTACTCACATATCAGAAAGCTTAGTCCTTGTCCACCAGTGGCCTGAATTGAATATAAGAACATCAGAGTCAATCCACTCGCGGCTAATATCATCGATCTTGTCCAATCTTAGTGTGGTCTTCACCCTCTTCGGTGCAAAACTAGGCACTGGACCAGGCTTCACCAAAAAAACAGAACGATAAAAATCGATTCTAACATCAAAAGTACTAAACCTCACACCTAGAAATCTAATCTGTTTGGTGATCTTGTTGCCTTTGATTTCATAAACACTCTTCTTATCTTCAACTCCTGTCATTAGCAAACATATCAAAGACTCCCATTGAGTCCTACTCAACGAATCACCCACAAAAACAACCCTTTTCCCACGAAGTAGTTCGAGTATTCTACGTGCATCAAACCTTGGAATATCACAATTAGTCGGTTTCCATCTCCACTTTGTAAAACCTCTATCTTTACGTCCATTTGCCAAACAATTAAAACCTCTTTCTATAAATGGACAATGAGAAGCATCATATAAAGGGTAACTATCATCCTGAATCCAACTTCCATCAAACACATGGCAGGTGTCCCTTGAAACATTGAATTTTAAAGCCTCATCATCATAGCTCTTAACTAGTGAATTAGAACTATAATTAGTGTTAGGATTAATTTCATAACTCTGAATAACTTTGTGAGTAGTGGGAAATGCATATGAATATCCCCATGAAAGGACTAACATGAATGATATCAAAGACCCAGTTGTGACCAACAAATTGAAAGAAACTAAGATCCACGCATTGCAGTTACCTTTGATAATTTTGTAACTCTTGGAGAATAAAGTTGTAAACTTGGAAAATGAGATCCAAAAACTGCACAAACCCAGTAACTGCATTAATTGCAAAACCAACCAACTATCCCAAATATCCATTGTAAAAGTAAAGCAGAGTGGAAGGAAGCAATAACCTATGTTAACATAATCACACTAACATAAACATAAGTTCAACATGAATAAGATGCATTCAATGTATAGGCATAACAAGCTTATTTTTATAGTACTAAAACAGAACACTCATAGACAAAATGGAAGGTTGGAGTTTTATGAAGTGAGATTTTGTTTTTGTATTTTGTTTTTTAATGAAAGGGAAGAATGCAGAAGGTGGTGGTTGTGAATGTAGGAGTTAGTTGAATAGGTTGAAAAAGTGGAAATGCAAGTGAGGTGAGATTAATGTGGTAATTGGACACACTAAGTACCTGTTAGAATAGAAGAATGCATTCCTCCGTGTGTCTTTAAATAATAAAATAATAAAACAAGTAATATCAATTATTTATGATCGAATGAATGGTTGATTTTATTAACTTTTCATTTCAAATTCAACAATTAAGAAAGATGGGAAAAAGTAAAAGTCGGTACTTGAATGAATATATAAATAAAAGAGAAACCTTATATACTATTAAAAATAGTTTAAAAAAGAGAAGAATGAGAGTTTTGATCAAATCAAATTTTAACTGACTACATATGAGACAATAAATGGTTTTTATTTGGAAGTTACATTCTATCAGGTAAGATTATTATTACGTTTTTTTTTAAGGTTCTATTGTAACAATAAATATTTTTATTAATAAAATATGTTTTTGCTTTGTCTTGGTGCTGTAATATAACTGCTATTGTTCAAGAAACGAATCCAAGTTTACACGATAAGATAAGTGGGTGCCTTAGAGTATTACAGCTGGAGTAAAATTGAATTCGTCCGCCAGCGTGTAATAACGTAACTGTGAGTTTTTTTTTTTAGAGTTTACCGTTGGAGTTGTGCCAAGCTGTAATCACGATTCTCTCGGGGAACGGTACTTTTATAATTTAATAATAATAAATTTACAACCGTTACCTTTTTTTATTAATTTATTAATAATAATAAATTTATGACCGTTAATTTTTTTTATTAATCGGTGACATTCTTCTTTTTAATTTATTAATAATAATAATTTTATGACATGTTACTTTTTTTTTTATTAATTTATGACCGTTAGCTTTTTTTACTATTTATTTGTTACAATTTGCTTATTAATAGGAATAATTTGTTTTTGTTACTCTTATTTTTTCTTTCACAATTTTTGTTACAAAAATTTCTTTAATCTTTTATTAACAATAGTTTTTTATTTATGATCATGTATTTAACATTTAATTTTTATTATTGCTATAAAAATTTAAGTTCAATTTTATTTTAAATTAAAATTAAAATAATATATAATAATATTAATTGAAACATTTAAATTAATATTTTAAGTTGAAATAAAATTAAATATAATTAAAATATCAATGTATAAATTAAAGTTGTGGGACTTAATATGGTTTTGTTAAACGGTAACAAATTAATGAATTGTTTTAAAAAGATGTGAGTGGGCCCTATTTAATGAACCCCATGTTGATGAATTGTTTTAAAAAGATGTGAGTGGGCCCTATTTAATGAACCCCATGTTGAGTTCACCGTTGCAGTAAATAATGAATGAGTTGCTTCAAGATGACGTGGCACAGTGGATTCCATCTTGAGTTCACCGTTGTAGATGCTCTTAGGAATACAATTTTTTTGGTTTACGTTAGGAATACAGTTTAATAAGACAAAAACAATTAAACAACCCTAAGACTGTAACATAATATATGTTCATCCGTTAACTTCGATTGTTACAAGTTATGAAGTGAGTTACTTAATTTACAGAGAAGGGTAATGTGTAGTTTATGGTAAGTTTGTATTTAAAAATTATTCAAAAATTTAATGATGGTCAAAGAAATTTTTTAAAAGTATAAATTGATTATTCTTTGCGTCATTTTACTTGAACAATGACATGATTAATCTTGTTTCATCGAATTGAGTGTTAAAAGACATATTGGTTTTGTGTTATATTTATCAAGTTGATATCGATTAAGTCTGAGTCTAAACTATAAATACTATAAAAACTATTAGTTTATATTTTTAAAGAGTATAATTATACCTATTAGAACTTTGAATGTTTTTTAAACATTAATCTACATTTGAACACTCGTCAAGGTAGTCCAATGTAGAATTTGCTTTAAATGAATATGAATTAACTTGGACCTCAAGATAATGCTACAATAATATGAATTAAATTGCATTTACAATTTATGAAGAGTAAAAATAACTTGACGTGTTTGAATCACCTAGAAGTCCATATATTCGAATTATCAAGAAGTCCATATATTCGTTTAATACATTTGGACCACGAGTAAATCCAATTGTTTATTTAGCGTATTATGTCATGATTTCTAATTATTATAAAAATTAATTAATGGTCTATTTGTCACGCTTAGATAGTTCCATCGGTGAACTAACGAAATCGAATGAAATTTAAATAGGATGTCCTAAATTCAAATCTAATAAACTATCATAACTATTTTAAACTATCATTTGCCTATAAAAAACTAATGATTAGTTTTGATTTTTTTTTTTCGGTAAAAAATGATTCATTTTGACTGCTTTCAATTTCATATTTGTCATCTTCTAATGATTGATGATTCCACTTTTGATGTTAGAAAATATTCTTAAATGAAAAAAAATGAAAACAAACAGGAAAAATGGAGTTGTCTACTCCTTTTTATCTCTCTTTCTTCTTTATCATCTAGAAGGTTGATTTGAAGTATTTTTTGTTAGGAAATATTATTTACCTAAATTTTCTCTCATTAATTTTTATTTAAATAAGTGATTTCTATTTGAATTGTAGTTGTCACCGAACTTGGGCCAGAGCCAATATCTTATGGAAAGCGGGGCGCAAACACGAAAGGAGGTCCATGACATATGAGTTTATTGAAACAAAATTGCAATAGGGAATTTGTTGAATCCTTCTTCATCTCAATTAGAAGCATAAGAGCATAATGTGCTTTTATTTGATGCGCGTTATGATGCTTTTAATTGTGAATTTTTTAATTTGATTGTAAATCCTCTTTTTTTTTTTTTGAAACAAATTGTGAATCCAATATTTTTAAGAGAAAATATTCAAGTTGATTTTTTGTAAGAATGAATTATTTAATATAAAACCTAAGACTTTTAATTATATATTCTCTAACCTTATAATTTTAATTGATGCACGTTATGATGCTTTATTTTCTAACCTTTTTTTTTCCTTTGAAATTGAAACGAGAGGAATTTGGGAACAAAGAGCATAACGTGCTTCCAAATAAAGATCATAGAACAAACAATGCAATGAATCAATAGACAAGACAAAATGGAAAAATTTATCTTTCACCTTCAATTCAAATATTTCTTTTCCATTCAATTTGCTAATGGCCTACAAAGAAACATTTCTTATTAATTTTCTTTTTCACCGCTACATATTTTTAGGCCATAAAATCTTGAAATCTAGTAAGAATCAATCGGATAATAGATTAATCTGCTATTTCCATATGTTATATATAGTTTGGCAGACTTATCATCTCATTTTCCATTCATAAAAAATATCATTCATCAATTGAAGGTTTAGTTGTGTTTGGCAGTCTTTCTCCATTCACAAAGGAACTAAATAGATGCAATGATCTAGAAGGTTGTGCAAATGGTACCATATGACCTGCTCCTCTTACAGTTGCAAATGTCAACAAATTTCCATACTCAGTTACCCAACCTCCAACCTACACACATTAATTTGGGAAATTGAAGTTAATAAAATTGCAAAACCATACTAAAATCATTTTTCAACATGCAAAAAATGGTTAAATTGATAATAAAAATATACCTGGCCTTTGTGGAACCAAACTCTATATGAGTCTGTAATATCGAACTTCAGATCATGAGCTAGTTCACGAGTGAGTGTTCGAGAGCCTAATAATGGTACAACAGAATCTGCATCTCCACTGTCATAATAATTTAACATGAATAATTAGTTTAATACACAAATTAATGTATAAAATAAATAACATGCAATTGAAAATTAATTACCTATAAATCCATACTGGAATATGGTTTTCAATTATCCGTTTGAGAATTGGAAGTATATTAATGTTAGGATCTGTACTACTGTAATTTAAAATACTGCAGTGAAGAAAAATTGCAGATTAGACATTTGAGCAATAAATAATAAAAAAAAAAAGGACATTTTATATGATTATTAATTAATGTATTCTAGATTACAAAAAAATTAAAAAAAAAATGAATTATAATTTATACATACTTGCTGCAATCAGACCATGGATAAGGCAAAATGGTACGGTTAGCATGGAGAGCCTTTTGAACCTCTGGGAGATTGAGGTATGAAAAGAGTTCGTAGTCCATACATACATCTACACTTAAACTTCTTTTAGTAATCTGCATGCATTAATGAAATAATCGAATAAGTTAGTTTATAAATTCATAATCTAAAATGAAAAAATAGGAAACTGAAAAAAGGAAAAAGTACCATCTTTTTTAATCTGAGTTCTTGTTCAGCTATGGCTGGATAACAAACATCAAGAAGCACATCATAGTTGTCTATATACGAGCTTACAATTGTATAAGCATAACCCAAAGCTTCATTGCATGCGTCAGTTTCGTTATGAGGAGGTGCATAGGTATAATCATCAAAATGGCACTCATTTTGAATCGCAAGGTAAACTTCATCAGAAATCATTCCGTGGGACCAGAAGTATTCATATGTTGCGTATGCATCACGATCAAAATTCAGAAGTGGGTTTCCAATCTAACAAAGCAAACGAAAAATTAAGATTGATTTTATTTAATTAACTTCATAATCTCTTAATTAAATATTCAATAGCCAAATACTATACAACATCGGTGACACAAATATAAAGTTGTGAGTGTATTAAAAAAGATAATGTGAATGTGATCTTACGGCAATTCCTTTTATATTGAATTTGAAACCAGTTGAATGAGTATAATCAAGAAGAGCAGTAGCTAACTGAGGTATGTAATGTCCTGAATATTAACATTATGTAAATGTTAATAATAAACAAAAATCAGTTATTAAAATTGGGAAATGAGGGGATATAAAGGAGTAGAATGATAAAGAGTCAGCACGATTCATTTTCTACGATCAACAAAATATTAACCATATTAATTATTAACAGCGTGATATTAAAAAAAAATAATTGGAATATAGTTAATTTGTTCGACCTGCATAGCTTTCTCCGGTAAGAAAGAGTTCCCTTGATCGGTAGGTAGGAAACTTCTCGTACCATTTCAACATGAACAAAAGCATATCATTGGCTGAAAAAAGACAAATTGCACACATAAATAATTTTTATTTTGCATAGATAAAAACTATACATAAATTATTTCCCACAAATTAAAATTTAATTCAATACCTGTGGAGGCGTCATCAGTGTTATAATCAGAAGTTGTATTTGAATATGAAAAACCAACTCCAGCAGGAGACTCCACAAAGAGAAGATTGGAAACTATGAAAATTAAGAATAGAAAACAATACATATTAGGAATCAATGCACAGCCAAATTATTCAACAATATCAAAATACAAATTCATATGCATATAGTTTCATACCTCTATTCCAAGACTTTGAATTCTTTCGTAGACCACGTCCATTACCAGAAGGATAAAATGGACCCAATTCAGTAAAGGCACCTCCTCCAATGGAAGAACATCCCGGACCTGAAAAATTAACAAGGATACATATTTGCTATCAATTAAAGGACATTTCATGAGCCCTGGAAGAGGGCATTGAATTGGATGCGTTATCACATTAAAAAATCTCTAAAGTCAAGCTGACTCCTCCCTTCCCTATCATCATTTTTATAATGAGATAACCATAAAAATGATTATTAATCATTCATTATACGCTCATTTGTTTAAGATTTCCAAAAAAAATTTTTTTTACAGTATTTTGTATTTTTTGTTATAACATTTTTAAAAATAAAGTTTCAAATGAAAAATTGGTTTAAATAGTCTATCTTAAAATATAATTTTAAAAATTTTATCTATTTTCAGCAATTCTTTTTGGATAATAAAATTTCAAAAAAATTAAAATGAAAAACTATTTTGAGATACTCTTCATAAAAATTATTTTTAAAAGATACGGTTTTTTAAAAAATATTATTTTTATCATGTTAAAATCTCTAATGATAAATATCTAAGTTATTGATTGTTAAAATTTACTTTTTTTAATTGATATCAAATGAATCTAAAAAAACTTTTATTATTTTTAAGTAAATTTTCATAAAAGTCACTTTTTAAAAATCTTAAACAAACATACCATATATCATCAATGGTTAAGATTAAACACAAGAAGTCATGTGACTTTTATTGATTATATCATTCGTGGTTAAGATTAAAAATAAAAAGTCATGTAACTATATAACAAGTAACTTTTA
>JBBPBQ010000001.1:54926851-54945387 GCA_037974755.1 Cicer yamashitae
AATTTAATGGCTAGACTTTTTAAAAATAATTTAATGACTAAATTTATACATTTTAAATGTAGAAAAGTAGAAAATCGTAAATTCAATCTCATAATCTATATATCAATATTTATACAATTAACAATTGAACTATATTTATAGAATTGAGTGTGTTTATTTTAATATACTCCTGCCTTTGAAAAAAAAAATATTAGATCCTTTTATCAGACACGTTCAAGTCAACATTTTATCCACAGATTCTGTTGTTGTAAAGCAAAAAGGATTTTCAAGTAGCAAGACAACAACACAACCTGAATATTGATAGAGACACAAGTACAAATAAAGGACAACAATCTAAGCTTTTCACCAAAATATAATAATAATAATATAAGAAAATAAAATAAAAAGATAAAAGAGATTGAAAAATAATGGACTCGATTCACTACAGTAATTTTATCGCACAGTTTTTATTTCAAATTAAAAAGTTCTAATTACACAATCAGTAAAATTAAAGAAAAATAATCTTTGACCTTTATTTCAAATCAAATGACTTAAACATGTAACAGGTGACACAATTAGGGTAAAAAAAATCTGAAAATAATAGAAAAGAAAAACAAAAACAAGAGACCACAAAATGGTATTCAATAGTGTGAAGAAAATTGAGTCAGCACCCATAACCAAAATTAAAATGATAATAATAATAATAATAATAATAATAATAATAATAATAAAAATAATAATGAATAATTATTACCTCCATTGAGCCAAAGGGTTAGAGGCTTTTTGTGAGGGTGATGGTGAGCCTCAACAAAATAGTAGAAGAGACTCTTTCCATGCTTTACATCAATATCAACATAGCCAGCATATTGACTGAATTTAACCTTGGGTTGGCCTGGCAACCTCTCAACTAGATCCTCAATTGGGTACCCTTCTACCCCAACATTACTTCCAAACAAGCACCCATACCCCACCACAATCAACACCCCAATAAACCAACACTTTCCCATTCTAACTTCTAACAACTCCAATTCCCTCACAACAAACGTACCCTCTTTCCCTTCCCTATCAAGTCATTTAAATAATACCACCAGAGATTACAATAATAAATACTAATCTTCCGTTAATTAATTAACAAATTATTGTATTGTATTTATAGTATAAAATCATAGCAGAATCAAACAAATAATTCAATAACAACGAATTTAGATATTATATTAAGCCAATCCCATTTTCCTTCAAAAAAGGAAACAGTTCTTTTTTTCTTAATAAAACATAATTAATGAACATATTGATTATGATAGGATACTTGGTAAACATTTGATTGATGGGATAAAAAGGAGGCACGTACGTGAATCATGAGTTCCTGCCAACAAAGGTAAATTTCCACCTCAAGATCTGAATTTTGCAGAGTATGCCACAAATGCACTAATGAACGGAATACAGTCCAAATAAATAAACAGCTCTGTTACGACTATTGTTAAATATAATTATAAAATTATTAGATTAGTTATATTAAAAACACTATATAAAATACATCTCATTATATAAAATGCATCATATTCTAATACTTTAATGTATATAAGTTTTACTCTATTATTTGAAATTTAAAATTTCTCGGTAATTATTTCTCTCTAACATCCGCGCAGACCCGCACTCTCCAGCCACATCGTTTACGGTTTCTTTGAATCAAAGTCCACCGCGAGCTCCGTCGAGTAGAGTACTCACATCGAAACCCACCGACTAGCAACCATCGTTATCATTTATATAGCATTGATGGATAAGGTCAATCGTCATGGGAGTATCAACGCACCTCAAGAACTAAAGGAAGAAAATATAGGTTTTGAGATTTTCTTACGGAAGTTTTACATTGGAGAGTTGAAACGCGCAAACACATCACTATGCCACGTCATTTTCGTGAGATTTCTTGAAACTTAATTCACACTACAAAGCATTTTGCATAAATAAATACTGGACATACATTTTATCGAAATGAAAAAAATACAGAAATGAAATATATGTAAAAAAAATTAGTTGTAAAGTTGATGATTAAAAATTAAAGTCAAATACATTAATTTTTTAATTATCTTTTAATTTATATTTTTTTAAGTAATAAAATATAAGATAAATATATTATTAATATTAGAAAAATTTAAATAACAACTAAGACGCAAAAATATAACGCGAAAATGGTATCTATCTATCTGATAACATAAAAATAAAAATAATTAAATAAGTTTTTTAAGGAAGTAAAAATATATTAAACAATAAAAAAGAAAAATTAAATGACTAATACTATAGAAAGAAAAAAAAAATTTAATTTTGAAAATGAAATGTTTCAAAAAATAAAAAGGAAAAAAAAATCCAATTTTCCAAAATAAAACTTACACAAACTTTTTTTTAATCCAAATTATGTATTTTATTTTGAAAATTACAAGTTTTATCCGAGACTTCCCATTTTTAATTGACCAATTAATTAAAAGATATTTTTCACATTTTAAAAGAAAATGTATATTTTATTACTAATTATTAATATATTTTTTGAATATATTTTATATAAAAATATTTTAAAAAATTATAATAAATTAATTATAAAATATTTTTTAATCTAATACAAGACATATGTTATCACTAATGTATGAGAAGTTTTGTATTGTCATACACTCGTACTTAATAATGAAGTAAATAACTTTTATTTAAAATAGTCAAAATAATATGTACTTTTTTTATATATTTATCTCATATATTTTTATTTGTTAATGTGAATATGGTATGAGTCATATTCATATTGTTATAATAATCAATAACCAATAAATTTACCCGTGAAATGCAAATGTAGCACACTGTTTTGGGAAAAAGCACATAATGTGCATTCAAATAAAGACCGAAGAACAAATTATCCAAAGAATCAATAAACTCAAAAATTAAAAAGAATTGAATAATTTATTTTCCCACTTCCTTTTATACATTTTTTTTCCATACAATTTTCTAATGATAAATGGTATACTAAGAAACACCCCTTGATTATTTTCCATACAATTGAAATTGAATAATAGTTCTAGCAGTGATTCTCAAATGTTAGACGTCTCTGTTAGTAATGTTGAGAATGATGGTTTAGAAAACTATAATTTATGTGACATGAAGAAATTAAGAGTTAGAACTTCATTTGTCAAAACAAAATTGGAGGTTTATTTAAAGGAGGAAGTTTTACCAAGAAGTCTAGATTTTGATATTTTGTTATGGTAGAAATTGAATGGTGTTAAGTATCCAACATTTCAAGTCATTGGAAAGGATGTATTGACAATTTATATTTCTATCGTAGCTTTTGAATCTGCATTCATTACCGGCGAACATATATTAAGTCCTCATTGAAGTTGACTTTATTGAACTATTTTAGAGGCCTTGATGTGTTCTATAAGTTGGCTATGGAGTGTTGGGAAGACTAATATTTCTTTTAAATTATTCATTTAAATTTAATACCTTTGAAATAGTTAATAATTTTGTATATCTTAACTTATTATTGTTTATATTGTACTATATTGATATTGATAGATGATTTGAATTCTAAAGTGGACAATGAAAATGTTATTTGGCGATGAAATGATTTTATTCTCTACACTACTTGTATTAAATTTGTTAAGTTAAATATTTATATTTAACTTTTATTTTTTTAATATAGGTGAATTGTTGATCAGTGATGTTACTTCAGTTTCCAACTCCTGCCTCGAAGATGAAGAAAATCATTAGAAAATGCTTATTTGAAAGTTTTTTGTTTTGATGATTTAGAAATTTTTTTGTTGTTTTTGATGGATTAGTTCGTTTATTGATTTAGAATTTTGTTGGAATTGTTATTTTCACATATAAAGAGCTTGAAAATTATGAAAATATTGTGAGTTTTAGAAAATTTAAACTAAAGTTTGAGATATTATGACTTTACTATTTTGATTATTGGAATTTTAGAACTTGTGTTGAATGCTACTATTTAGTCTAATTATTAATGCTATGAATAAATAAATTTAAAAACAAAAAGTCACATTTTCTTATGTAAAAAATATCAGTTTTTGGGATGGGGCAAGGAATCACCCGTTGTGTGAGGGTGTGGATGTTGAAAAGTCATCTCCAGAGAGCCGAGGGCAACATTAAGGTTCAGGGTGGTAATGCTTAAAATTGTCCCTTCCTCCTACTCTGTTGCCATGCCTACTCTTGAGTAAAAAAAAAAAGATTAAAGGTGATACACCTATAAAATTATTTTATATATTATCGCTATGAGATTGGTTGTTATTGTTTGTAAATTAACTTTACATCAACGATCCATCAACTTTAATCTCAAAAAGTAATAGTCATTATCTCTCTTTGGTTTTTACAACAACAATAATTTATTTTACCAACAAAAATAAGTAATTCATTTAATCGTAAAGTCTTTTCAAGTTATTATTATAAAATAATAATAACATAAGAGGACATCTTAACTGACATTAAATAAAAAAACTAAAATAAAAATTAATAATAGATAAATGACAATAATTTTTAATAAATAAAATATACAAAAGTTATTTTCACTAAATTAATATCAATTATACAAAATAAACAAATAAATTGTTTAAAAAAAATAGAAAAGTGAGAAATTAAAAATAGTTAACGTAACAATAATAACTATTTTACAATTGGTTTCGAGAATTTGATCATCGTCCCTTGATTTAATCGATAATTAATAGACAAACTAATAAAGTAAGTCTTCTACTATGGTACAAATAAAACAAGTTGATTCCACATCTTACATAAAAATAAGTATAAGTGTTAAATAAGTTTTTAGTTTGTATAAAATTTTAAATTATTTTTTGTCACTATAAAAAAATTCTTAACATTTTAGTTCATAAAATTTTGTTCCTTCTTATATAACAAGTCATGTGTACCTTTTAAATTTCTGCATAATTTTTTATAAGTATGTTACGAACTATAAGAATATCTCCTATAAAAATTTATAATTTTTTAACATAAGATGAATTAAATATCAATTTTTAAGCATTAAAATCTTAAAAATTCATATACTAATTTCCCTCTTGTTAAATTTTTTAAAATTTTTGTAAGGGAAGAGTTTAATAATGTCCTAAATATTACTACAAAAATTATTAAAAAAAATGTGAAAGATACACATAAATTAATTTAAAAGAATGAACTAAAAATGAAAAGAAAAAGTTTATACTAATGTCAAAAAAGTATAAACTAGATACTAGTTTAATTGAGGGGTTATTTATTATATAATATTTTACTAGTAAAAAATCTTTTAAATTAAAAGTTGGTCAAATAAAATGTATTTTAAATACTTTTACTATTTGGAAATGAAAATAAAAAGTTAAAAAATCACATTTCCTAAATCTTGAAATTTTAAAAATAGAAATAATTTTTAAAAGTAAAAATAGAAAATGAAAACAAGAAACGATTTTACAAACCAAATAACCTTTAAAGGATCAAAAATAATTTTACTAGTCTAATTCTAGCCATGTGGCAATCCCACGCAGATTCTTTATTCTCGTGCATTTAACATTAAATGCAATTAATGAATCTGTGGTGTAAAAATAATTAAGGAAAATATAGTACAAAAATTATAAAATTAAAATATAAAAGTATTAAGAATCTTTTCTCCTTCATTTCACATTAAATTCAATTATTTATAATACAAATGATTAACAAAGATAATAAAACGTATACAATTTATTAAGAATATATTTTCTCCTTGATTTCTCATTTAATATATTTATTTATAACCAAAATAATTATCATTGATTTCACATTCCAATCCATCAGTCATTCATAAATTAAATGATTGTATTACACAAAATCATAATTTCTATTTTAAAATACTCTAACTAACAAACTAATTTGCATAAAAATACAAACTATATAATTTCACTCAAAGAAAAACAAACTATATAACTATTACGTGCACTACCTCCAAATTAAATATATCAATTGAATGATAGTTTTTTACCTTTAAATTTCGAACGTGACATAGGTACCCAAAATATTGAATGATATTTATGGTCATATTTAATTTCTTTCAACACTCTTCCATAATCTTAAACATTTAAAAATTATAAGTCTTCCATGATTCTCCTACATTAAATCACATGACTATCCACCTTGAGACATTTTCCATAGTTTCCTCTTCTACAAATAATTATAATTATGTATAATTATTCGTTGAAAAATAACTTTTAATAAAAAATTATATACTTTTTATAGATTTTAAAAATATCTCAATTAGTAATCATTTATTCATAACAAACATCAATGTAAATATCTGATACAAGTAAATTTAATTATAGTATTTGTTATATACATTTCAAAAATCAACCAATTATATAATTATTTATAATAATATAGTGAGAAAAATACATATTTTGAATTTTCAAATGTTGAATGCATAAGACCACCTGTCTGGCTTAGTATTTATTTAGGTAAGTATAGATAAATTGGACCAATAATATCATTAATTGGGAAATATTGTACTTTTTATGAATCAAAAGTTGAAATTTTATACAACTTAAAACATCTATTAGTCTTATTACTATGAAAAGTTATTATATTTTCCAGCTTCTTTTGCTTCAACTTTGAGGCTTCAACATTCAAGTATTCCACAATGTAATTGAATTTTATGGATAAAATTTATCTTATTTCATTTACTGACGATGACTTATTTTATAAAACTGAATGATGATGATGACTAGAATGTAAAAATATGTTATATACATATAGCTACTACTGCAAATACAATTTTGTCATGTTTTTCTTCATTGCACACCTATTTTTATGGAAGATAACTTAATAGATATTAAGTTTATCTAAGTAACAATATTTGAATATATTTATACTATAAATAAATTAGGCTTATTCTATCATGAAATTTGTGCACATAACACTTTCATCATGAAATTTGACCTCTAAAATGGTGACTTTTGGTCTTTAGAAATAGTGATTTATTATCTCAATTGTAAACTTAAAAAGAAAATATCAATTTTATGACAAACAGTCACTATTTTTAATTTGAAGTAAAAATTATAAGTTGAAACCAAAATTGCAACAAATATAATAATTGAAGGACAAAAAAATTTGATTTCAAAATACCAGACTTTTTTTGTGAGTTTGATAAAATATATGATCAGATGTGCAATTAAGTCTAATTTCTTTTGAGAATGCACTCGAACAATGTATACAGTTTTAAATCATATTAATAATTTAAAATTACCAATCATGATTTGAAGCACAATCAAAATCAAATTGAAATTAATTTGTTAAAATTTGCTATCACACTTTAGAATGTTAATGCTCTTTTAATTTTGTATATTATTTTGAAGTATATATCTTTAGTGCTGATTATTGTCTAAAAATCAAAAAAATAGTATAAATATATTTTCGCATAAGTTTGATATTAATCATATCAACTTCAATTAATAAATTTTAATTAATAGAAATGACTATGTTCAAAATATATATATATATATATATATATATATATATTTTGATATATATACAAAAATTTAAAAATATATTTAGATATTTAGATATATTATAAGGATATTAAATATTTTATATAAATCAATGTAAATTTTTATGGATGAACATTCTAATAAATAAATATTAATTTAATTTTTAAAAATTGATTAGTTTAATATAGCACATGACATGTAGTAGTATTCACTTATGTTTTTCAAATAATTAGATTCACAAAAGGAATGTAACAGACCCCTTATGACACTTTGAGATAAGTATTGTCGTCTATTTATTCCCTGTATCAATTGAGCTCTCTATTCATTTCCACTATTAATTGAGTCACGACTCAATTGGTAGTGAGAATGAATGGACGACGGTACTTATCTTTAGGTACATGGTTTAGAAACGACATTCTCGCTCCCCTTTTCACCCATTGGCCTTTTCCACCCATTAAAAATAGCGATTGCTTTCCGAGGAAAAGTAGCACCGTTCATTCATTCCTACTAACAATTGAACCATAAAAAGATTGTGAGTCATGAATTCAACTTCAAATTAATTGAAACTTCAATGATATGATTATTAATTTTACGATTTATAATTTATGAAAATATAAATGTTTAATACCATTTTAAAAAACTCATTTTTTATTTATAAAAGTGTGTATATTTTAGAACGTAATTAATTTGTGTGTTTGTGAATATTTTTATAATCCTTAACATATTTGACATAATTTACAACAATTTTATGAATTATCTAAGATAATTTATAGCTAGACGCAATCAATTACTTAGATAATTATTTATTTAAATATTTAAAAGTCTGTGTATACCGTATTATTTAAAAGTTCGTGTATACTAGTGGAAGAATACATCGACAAAAACAATAAAAGAATTTTTATGTTTTTAATTAGAACTTGCGACGATAACTTTTAGAGATAAAGTTATTTTCGCAGCCGTTAGAATACACAATGAGTCAATTTCAATTTTTTTTTTTTTTTATAGTTATATCACACATAATTCATATTCTGTCAAAAAAAAAATAATACGGAATTGAATATTTTTTTGGGACTGAGTTCATGTTTTTTTAAGACAAGATACAATTATGTAAACGGTTCATTTAGGTTGATAACAACAATGAGCCATTTAAACTAGGTGGCCCAAATATGGACATAATTATGTTGTGAACTAAGAACGTTGAAGAAGTTTCAATGGAGGTCCCATGTTTTCCGAATATTAATATAATATAACTAATTATTGATATTTACTTATCAAATAAAAAGTTGGCAACTATTGCAATGTGAATTTTTGTATAAATTATTAAGTACTATTAATATTAAATATGACAAAATAAATAACTATATGTAAAACTATTTTACCCCATTAATACATTAAACTCAGAAGTAATATCACTTTTACAATAAATTTTGTAATTCACAACTAGAAAATAATTTTTTTTATTTATATTTAAATTATTTTTTCCCGAATAATAAATTTTGATTTCTTGACTGAAGTGATAGATATATGAAGATATATAATTCAAAATTCAAAGAAAAAACCCCGTTGTACAGAGTGTCTCGGTGTGGAAAGAATTGGGAAGAGAGGAATTTGAAAAAAAGCATGAGAGCGGGCGAGTGAGGGGGCAGCAGAGCATAATCAGATGAGTTCGAAAGAAAGTTGCAGAAGCCAACATCACATCGCTTGGACAATGCTAAGAATCCAACAAGATCCAGCGAAGTTCTCTCCTTCCAATACGAGATTCAATCTCAAGTATTTGTCGGAAGTAAGTACTCACGAGATTACGGCGACGCCCACTGCCGGCGTTTCCTATGTAGCTACTCGTGTTATGGAAGAGATGAACTTCTGATTTTTCTTCGTGATCAAATTGGTCGCAAATCGGTTTTCTTGTGATCTTATGCTCTCTATATGATTAGTTTTGTTTTTTTTTCTCCCTCATGCCTTTTAGTTATCGATTAAATTCCAAAATAATTAACTACAACTTTGATATTTTGGATTCTAATTTAAGACAAGACGTAGAAATTAATAATATGAACATTTATTAATTAAACTAAGATTTAAAGATATATATTTAATGACAAAGAAAATATGATTAGATACTTAACGTGTTTTATTGTACACTTTAGGTGCTCAATGCTATACAGCTGTCATAACATGTATAATTTTTTAAATATATTTTATCCTATTTCATGTCATTTCACTTGTTACTTTTCCTTTGGTAAAACTTCGTTAAAGATAATACATTGAGCACTGTCGCATGCTAATATGGTGATCTGACACATTGCATTGTTTTTCTTGTTGTTGAAAACGGAGATCAATCAGTAAGAAAACCAAGAGTGTTTTAAACAGAGATTGATCAAGCAGAAAACCAATACTGTTTTAAACGGAGGTTGATCAGTCAGAAAACCAATAACGTTCTTGGTTTCATATTTTCTCCAATCTGAACAGAAACAGAATTTTAACTTGCAATGCCAAAATGAACACACGCAATTGTTAACCCAGTTCAGGTCTGTATTTATCAGTCATGGATCCAACTTTGAATTATCACTAATATGAGATGAAATTATTACAATGTTTCTACACTCTTTTCAGAACTGCAACTTGCCTTATTGCTCTGCAATCAGCATTGCTTACTTTGGCTTATATACTAGTTGGTTACAATTAGTAGCAACAAACAAAATAGTTACAACTAATTAACTGAAAACTAACCCCAAAACAGATTGCTTGTAAGTAAGTCTACCTCCAAAGTCTTCTAATTGAGTACCACTTATTTATACTTCTAAATTAATGTACATAATATCAGTTTGAAAGAACGAATTTTTTTTTAGTTTTTGGAATTTCACATGTCTAACTTTTGTGTCCATGCTTTGTACTTTCTTCAGGCGGGAGAGAAGTGAAAGAGGAAGAGATGATTGAACTTGATGGACCTGTGGGTAAGAGTGATGCTATGAATCAGGAATTGGTTTCTATAGAGAGGGAGTTGTCTACACTTCGCAAGAACGTCACAGTTGATCCCTTTTTTTGTACTAACATGATCTTGTTCTGAAACAGAGAGGCAATGAACGTACAGTTCTTGTGGAATCTGTAAATAGCTACCCTTGGAACTGGAATGCAATCCCTATGCACTCCAGTTGATATCTTGAATAGTCTTAATCTCAGTAGTCATTGGATGAAGGACTTTTTTCTTGCCAGTACCTACCAAGAATTAACTATTAAGGATGCATAGCGAGTCTCTGACAAAATATGAATACCTACTCAGAACTTTGGTGTTAGTAATTACATCCAAGCTCAAATTGCTAAAGCCCAGTACAGTTTGAGAGAATTAGACCAAGTTGAAGCTATATTTGAAGAACTGTTGAGGACTGATCGTTACAGAGTGGAAGACATGGATATGTACTCCAATGTGCTATAAGCTAAGGAATGCTTTATTACAGTTTAAAGGGGCAACATGAAAACTCAGTTGTATAACTCTCTGCTTGACACTTATGGGTCATGAGTTTGTAGAGATGAAAAACACTCCTGCTGCTGTGGATGCCTATCGTCACACCAAATCATTCATTTAATGATCCAATTCATTCCTCGTTTCAGGAGAGAAAGACGGCAAAAAATTTACTTAAAGGGATGCGATCAACACAATCTAGTTTGCCTCCAACAAATGTTGACCACTTTCCTCCCTAATTTCTCTTGTGCTGCATCAGAACTAATGTCAAAAGGAATCATTCTCATACTGTAGTGCTGCAAAATGTAATAGCATACTGCTCTAAACCAGCACACAAGCATCATAGCACATTTAAGTCCAAAGTCATATGGTTTCCAAGAACATGACTCTGAAGCCAGAAAAGCCTTTCTTCTCTTGTAACACTGGGTAAACAGATTAGGGTCCGTTTGATTTGTAAAAATTGTTATGGATTAGACATTAGACAAAACAAAACATTTCATATAATAAAACATAAAATCTATACTAATAAAATAGAAAATAATAAGGAACAACCTTCTCACCAGAGGAGAATTTCGTGAATAAGGTATGATCAACTTGTCCTTGAATGTAACCTTGGCTCTTCATAGACTAAGTAAACATTTCAAACTATGCTCTTAGAGATTGCTTTAAGCCATAGAGTGAATCTGGTTTATAATAATACTGTTTTTCTTGACTAAATATGTTTTTGATTTATTCTGGTTTAAATCTGATTAATTTGTTAGTGCTTAATCTGTTTTTAGAAATTAGAATAATATAAACATAGTTTTGTTGGATGTATGATGATTAATGAGATGATGGATGAATATGTATAAAGATAGATTAAACACCTCTGATATAAAGGTATAAAGCTTCTGTTTATGTAGAATGTTTATGCTAAGCCTACTTTATTTTAATTATCACTTATTCAATAATGATCTTTTTAAAATCTGACAGAATAACATACTTCAATTTGTTTGTGTTTGCATGAGTTATTATGAATTATATTGATTTATTTATACTACTAATCATAACTCTTATGAACTCATAAATTTAATTTGCTTTTACGTACAACTTTATAAAATATAAACATCAATTAAAAATGATATAAAAATCTATTAAAAATATTAATTATGTGAATCCATTTTTCATTCTCTACAAACACATTATTTTCAATAAAGTGAAAGATTTAAACACATTATTTTCAATAAAGTGAAAGATTTATCTATACATTCTCTCCGCTCACACCCTCCCCTCCAAACTCTCAAATAGATTCTTATGGACATTGAAAACGACGATGACGGAAAAATCAAAAGAAATGGGAATGTGTGGACAGCTACAACACATATAAATAACAGTTGTAGTTGGAGTAGGGGTTTGGGCTCTTGCATGGGCTATGGCCCAACTAGAATGGATAGTTGGTATAACCACTAACCAGCATATTGATCTTTTCATCCATCTCTATTTCACTTAAAGTCTTGTAGCGGATTGTTACAGGCAGCGGATTCTTTATGGTTTAAAAACCAAATCGCATTAGACTATATTAATAGTTTAGTCAGTTATTGAAAACCACTATTAAATTAAATTCATTGTAGTTCTGAACCGGTTTAAAATTGGTTTATAAATATAAACTAGTTTAATATTTTGCACAAATTTTTAGTTAAAATTAATTTCAAAATAGTCATTTGAAAATTCTTTTGATAAAAAATATCAATTTTTTTTAGAAAAATAAATGTAAAAAATTTTTTGATAAATTTTTATTTCGAAATTCTTTTGGCAAAAACTTTTCGATTTTTTTGAGAGAAATAGATATAAAAATTTTTGATTTTTTTTCAAAAAAAAATCAAAATTTAAAAAAAAAATATGTTTTCGATTTTCTTTTCAAAAATTTTACAAGAAAAAAATGATTTGATTTTTTTTTCAAAAAAAAAAGTTTTGATATTTCTTATATTTTTTTTCGAGAAAAATAAATTTTGAAAATTTTGTTAGAAAAAAATCTTAAATGAGGTTATAAAAATTTTAAAATTGTTAAATTGGTTTCGAATTAAGTTTAGTTAACCAAATTGTTTTAAATATGTGGTTAAATTCATGAACCATTTAAATGATTTGGTTTATTGTAGTGCAGTGCAATCTAATTTATCAATATGTCCAATTAATCATATTTTTTTGCACATCCCTAGTTACAGGTTTCCAGACCCCGTCAATGGCAAGAGAAACTACACTTACATGCAAGCTGTCAAGGTTTACTTAGGTGAAACAATGCAAGTAATTTGTGGATTAATTGTGTATGAAAAACTTGCTGGTATAACAGCGGAATACACAATAACATCATCCATACATGATTGCTTTTGGAACATTGCAGATTTTGTTGTCTCAAACTCTAAACTTTCATAAATTGACATGGATTTCAACAGTTGCTACTATCACATTGATTGGAGCATATCAAATGATGGCTCAGACGTTCTTTCGTGTAATTGAAATGGATGCTGATATCGTGGCCTAAATCGGATTTCATAAAAAAAGATATCCAATTGGTGGACGGTATTTGTGATATTGGCAACAATTCTTGCCATGCCAATGCCATTTTTTAATCAGGTTCTTTCTCTGCTAGGAACAATTGGATTTGGAGCTCTAGTTGTCTTTTTCCCTATACAGATGCACATTGCCCCGGAGGGAATAAGAACTTTTTCACTGAAGTGGTGTTTGCTCCAACTTTTGAATTTGTTTTGTTTAAGTGGCAGTTGTAGTTGCTTCAATTCATGGAATTAGTCAAAATATCCACAAATACAAGATTTTCTCATACAAAGAATAGCACCTCTTTGTATTAAGGAAGTAATGAAGAAAGATTCCCTTAGTTTTTCAGAAGCACTATTAAGTAGTAAGCCTGTTGAACTCATATGAAAGAGGCGATGACAATTGCCAATTGTATATTAGGTCTGACAAGTGGTGAGATAAACTTGTTGGCTCCTTACTTTTTAAGTAGAATGTTTACCTTCCAAATAATGATATGTAATAACTCATTACGTTCTTTTTTAAGTATTTTGACAATTGAATTGGATTTAATTCGGTAAAAAAAAATAGTGGAATCATTTTGGATTTAGGAGTTGCATCGTTGAAATACAAAAATGAATGAATTGCTTAAAAATGATATAATATGATAGACTACATAGATGCAACAAACACTTAAATACAACAAATTAGGTTATCATTAAAGATGCTCAAAGTTTTACTAAAAATATTTCTTTGGATAAAAAAATGTGTCTTTTGTGTAAAGTAGCATGCGGATAAAAAAATGTAAATTCTAATACAACAGCACAATTCTCGTTGTGCTCTAGTGTTATCTAGATAACAGTCCTATTATTCACTATCATAACATGCCTATTCTAATCTTGTTGTCAAAAGGTTTTTTTAGATATACCAGACTCAAGTAAGTGTTGTGACAAACCCAAAAAAAACGAACCGATGCATGTATTTCAGAGCCTGACTTTTAGAATGTGCAAGCTGAAGAAATAATAGTAAGTCTATGATGAATAATAGCAGCTTATGGTATGTGCATGGTGTATTAGATAGAAGAAAAGAAAACATATTAACAGCGCTGTTCTGCCGCTAATAGCAGCGGCTAAAGAAGCAATTGACAGCCCAAGTTCTAAACAGTTAGGAAACAAGGGCAACAAATGATAGAACAATTGTCATCCAGTATCACATTTACAGTCAATTTTAGAAGTGAAAAAGAGATAAACTCAACAAAATTGTATGTGTTGACTGTTCCTAAGTACATACAAAACTCGCAGATCCTTACTGTGAGTGTACATTACAGACATATACATTGACAAAGATGGAGATGGAGATCGAACTTTCAACTGTCTGAGGAAAATAAATAATTTAAACGTCTGAGTGCAACCGTACAAAACGTAATGAATCAAAGGGGGTACTTAAACGCCATTCTCTTTGCTTTTTATTCAGTGGTCTTCCTTTCCCTGCTTTCTCTCTGTTGACCCTTACATTTGCTAAACTCCATGTGCAATATTTTGTTTCCATGTCAAAGGATTCAAGCTTGAAGACACCATCACCTTCAGCAGATGGATTATTTGAATCATCATCAATGGCATATTTCACATACATAACTCTGTCCTTGAATCGGTCTAGGTCATCTGGAATCCGAACTACTCTTTCAACACCTGGAGACGACACCTGAAGGAACACATCTAAAGATATAAAAGCTAGTAGAACCAATATTAAGCAACATAACAAATCAAAATTTCAATCCATCAGCATTATCTTTCAAAATCAAGAGGGATATCATTATCAATAACCTTGGACCCCTGGCAAAGTATGGTTCATTTCCTCTAAAATTTAAAAACATTATCAAAAGCTTACTGTGGAATGTGGATAAGCCACAAGTGAAACTAATTGGACGAAAGAGTACTTCAGTAATTTGCACTCTCCAATATTACCGTGATAATCACGGGTTAAGACAAAAAGCAGTAAGATACTTGAAGTGGTACCTCCAAACTTAAATTCTCAGGAACGAATTTGGCAAGTTCCGCTTCATCCAATTTTGCTCTGTAGATTGTAGAAAAGGCTTCAATATCCTCCATGGCGGGGGAGCCAGATCTATTGTACATGGAAATCAGAATTCATAAATTAAGCATACATCCAATGTACATAAAGCAAGTTCAGTTCAGCAGCCGTTTATGCAAAAATGAAATAATTGTATTAGGGGAACACAAAATAATGCAGATAATTGATCCTTGATGAGTGCCTCTGTAGTTACAAGCCAGAAATTCATTCTTTGAGCAACGTATGATGGCATTTACTGTTTTTATCTATAAGGTAAAAAGTCTTTAAGGGTCACAAAAAATGTTTGCACTCAGAATGTGTGATAAATCATGCACCAATCGATTGCATTAACCTTTGATATATAATTGTAAGAATCTCAGGACTTTTTCTTACTTCTTTAGGAGGAAAGGTGCCACATGACAATAGTGAGTTTCTTTCCATAAACTCTACAGAACTTAAATTACAAAGGTAAATAAAAGCTTCTTCTTTTCCTTACATAGGTTAAGGATACCAAAAACTAGTAAACTGAATCAATCTTCAGCATCTTTTGAGTAAAAAAAAACCTTCAACATCTTTTTTCTAGTGACCCTTCCATACAGATAAAATCAGTGTTGTCAATTACAAATTGTGGAAAATAGCGGTATGTTCAAATTCCGCTATGCTATAGTTCTATAGTGCCACAATAGCAGCTATTTGGCAACACTTTGTACTAAATGGCGTATTGCGGAACAATAACGATCTGTTCAAATTCCGCATACTATAGCTCTATCGTGGCGGCTATTTGACAACACTTGATAAAATTGCAACAAAACCCCGCATCCGGATCAAACTGTCCCAAATATTTCACCACATGTCACGAACACACACATTAGATTCCGCCTACTATATCCGGCCATACAAATTCAAACTTAATGATTGCAAAAGATTAATCAGAAACCATTCAAAATCGATATGCATTTATTCATAATCACCGTCAAATAATGAAAAAAATGAAATTAATGAAAACTAAATCTGGCTGAGTGTTTAAGGAAGTTCAACTATCTGAATTAGGTATACATTTCACAAAATGAGAGACGTAGCCACACATTTGGTAACGTAAGTGGTAAACTATGTTTGCTTGTTCGCTTAATCTGATCAAATTGATCGGATTTGATTAAAAACAGCAAAAACATCAAGGTTCCCCTTTAAAGCATTATTTTCGGTGTTATCAATCCGCGGATTGCAGAAAATGGTGTTTTATTCAAATTCCCCTACATAACTATGTCGCTATTATAGTCTATATTTGACAATATTTTGTCCTAAACAATAGTAGTTTGTTCAAATTTCACCAAGTTAGTGCCGCTTTTTAACAACACTGCGTGTATTATCTATCTATAGTAATTTATTCATACTACAAAATAACATTAATCAGAAATTCATCTATTCATAATACTATTTTCGTCCCGAAATATAAGTCCCTATTGCAAATTTCACTTTATTTTGTAGTGTAGTTAATGCGTCTATTTTGTAAAGAAAAACGTATTCAATAATGATTTTTCATAATCTAGACAAATTAATAGTATTAATTAGGGTTATGTTTAGAAAAAAAAATAATAAATACTAAACTGAAAAGAGGCTTATATTTAGGACAAATTCTTGGTGCTTATAGCAAGCAATAATTAATAACAAGCAAAATATTTCCACCACGATAAAAACAATGATAATGTCTTACTTGTTGGAAAGCTTCTCAATGCGCACTCGAATGGTGGAATTGAGCAAAGTTTTAAAAGCATAAATTTGTAAGTCACCACCAAAAGACATAGTAACCTCTTTAGCAACGGCTAAGGCTTTTTTATCCCACCATGTTCCCGCAAGGGAGATTCCACCACCTGATTCGCCATCACCCGCCTTCAAAAACGAACAAAGTCACAATACTCAACAAAATTGAACTTTTCTATCAACACCATAATAGGGTTTTTTTTTTTCAACAAAACTTACATAGGGCACAGTATTTTCGTCCTCATAGTCCTCTTCCTCATCGTAATACTCGTCACCGTCACCAACATCTTCGGCCATTTGAGATTCGTCGTATTCAAATACAAATTCATCATCACCATAATATTTTTCTTCGTCTTGCGGTACTTGTTGGATAATGGTGGGTTCTAGAATTGGCTCTGAATCAGAGTTTTTCTTCTTGGCATGGAGATTAGGGAATTTTAGGGGAATATGTGAAAAAGTCCAAAACTGGGAGTAGAATTTGGTTGTTAAAGGAGGAGAAGTAAAGAAGAAAGTCTTAGACCTAACAATGGTAGATGAAGGAATTAGCCTGGACAACAGAGTTGAATCTTTAATCAAATTCATTCTCCTTTTCCAGAAACTTTTCAGAATTTTTTTGACGAAAAGTGAAAAGAAGCGAGCGGTTACCTTGTGTGAGTTTTCTACTTACATGTCCAAAAACACATGTACAATTGCTCTTCAAATCAAGAGTTTAACAGTATGATGCACTATAAACGATCAGTCCGTGCAAAAATGTCACCTAATTTCAACCATTTATAAATATTATTTTTTAAGTTGTTATGGTAAAAATGATTTTTTTTAATAATTTATATATTGAGAAAATACATTTTTTCATACTAATATTATATATAAATTAAATTTTTAAAACAATAATTAAATAAGTTTTTATTTATTAAAATTATTTAAAAATTATAATGATTGAATATCATTTATAAAAAATGTGTGAGAAATCCACTGAAAAAAGTTTTGGATTTGTTATTATAACAAGGAATGTTAAATATTTTTTAAAAAAATATATAAAAAATTAGTATAATGTTTGTAAATAATGAAATGATGATCTGTCTATGAGTTTTTTTTTATAATATGAAAATTTATAAATAGTTTTTTGATTTACAAAACGATGATTAATTTATTAGTTAAGGAAACAATTGTATAATAGCCTTCAATTTTTAATGGATTTGTCTTGCTTTATTTTTATTGAGTCTATTTATTTAAGTTACAATCTCAATCATAAAATTGAATATGATTATTAATGTCTATTTATA
>JBBPBQ010000001.1:54945656-54962203 GCA_037974755.1 Cicer yamashitae
TAAAATAATAGTAAGGATTTATTTCAACCAAAATTCAAATTCACGTTTTCTCAAAAATTCATTTTTAACTAAAACTCGTTATACACTTAAATTTAATTACTTCATTATTAAAATTTAATTACTTCATTATTAGGAAGAAAGATGAGATAATGTACTTTTTGATATTAAAATTTTACACGCTCATTATATATTAGGCAACATAGATATTGTGGTATTTCAAGTTTGTTTACTTTTAAAGCAGTAACTATCAATGAGATTCGAATTTTAATATGGATGATAATTTATCACAAAACAATTACTTCAAAAATATTTAAAATTCCAATACAAAAGCCTCATTTCTTATAAATAAAATTAATAATTATTTTATTTTTATGGTTTAGATATTAACTTAAATAACATATATCCAATAAAAATAATAAAAAAATAAATATATATTTTATATTAAATCAATAATTATCACCATTTTTACAAAAAAAAAATCATAAACTATTATTTTTTTCTAAATATCAGCAACTGTCATTAAATATACAATAACTTTTATATTTTTTTCTACTTACTAATGGTTTGTATTTGAAACGATTATTTACTCACGGTGAATTTTATGCGACTATTTTACGGGGAAAGATCGAAATTTGTAAACATGTAGACGAAATTTATTTTACGATTAGATTTTTTTTTATTGTAAGTTGTTTATTTTTCGTGTATGAGATTGAATTGATGATAAAATTCATATTATGTCTTTAATGTCAAAACCAATAAAATTTATGAGAATTGATATATATAAAAATTAATATAAATATATTTATCAAAATCGTAATTTGTCTCCGTGCTACGCACGCATTACACACTAGTTTCTATTAATAGAAACTTTATATTTGCCTAAACACTCTACTTAAGTGGCTCTTGTCAAACTTGCCAAAATATTATCTTTTCTTTATTCTATTGTTTAGATAACTTAGAAAGAAAAAAATAAAACATAGTCACCTCATTATGCAGTTTTTTTTAAAGAAAAAAATAAAACTTCCATTACATCACAATTTAATAGTTTTTTGAGGTGTCCTTTGAGAATTTATCGGCGAATTTAAAAATTAGAAGAAAATTTATTGTATTGTACGGTCAGTTTATTGAGAGAAAAAAAAACATTTTTTATTGAGAGTTAAAAATTTATTTATCAATTAAAAAAAAATACAATCAATTACCCCACGATTTGACCGTTTTTTGAAAGTAACGGTTTCACACTACTTTAGCAACCATTGCTTCAAATTCTTACTAAAGATTACATAAATTTAATTAAAAATTTAAGTACCTCTCCTCACTAATCTCCCATTTACGGTGTCTCCCTTATAAATATCATTCATATTATCTCATCTATACACAACTCCCTTTTAATTTACCTTTACCAAAGATTCCTTATTCATTTTTGTGTTTATCTTTGTGCGATTTCTGGAAAAAAATCATATTTTGTTGCTTCAATTTCTCCAAAAAAGGAGTCATAGAATTTGGTTGTTAGAGTTGTGTGACTGTGGTTTCTGTATCTGAATGTCAAACATATATTTTATGCGATGGAAATGGTATTGATGGATGACAATGTTTAATTCTTTCTTTTATATATTCAAATTTTTAAATTATACATAAACTGATTTTGTTATGTTATTAATTTAACAAATTTGTGTTTCATATTTATAGGGTTACAAAATTCAAGCAATAGTGCGAAAAGCTCTTATTTCTCGATATGAGACTAATATTCGTGAGGTAGTTGTGTACAACTTTCGTTTTTTTGGTGTTGCGTCTAACTATGTAGCATATAGAACAACCGGACACCAATTCAAATTGAATTTACAAAATGGTACAATGGTTCAAGAATTATAAACCAGTTTGGTCACAGCCTCTCCGTACTCATTCGTTTCATTCTTAGAAATTCGATTTGTTATTGATGTGGTCTTGTTATGTTTATTTTGATTATCTACATTAATGATTTTATAAGCAATGTGAATATTAGGATCCACAATCTAACACCGTGCCAAAAGAAATTGGAGATTTGGTTGAAAAACAGTTGCTATTTAAGATAGATGCCAAAAATGATGTGAACTCAAATTTTGAAAAATCATTTCGAGTCAAAAATATTTGTGGTGACTAGGATATTATAAAAAATTCATATTTGTTGCTGTTGAGAAGGTTTCTATTCTTTTACTTTTTGTAAATTATTTTACTTATCTAAATCAATATGTATCAGTATCTGCTGGACTTGATAACGACGTAGAAGGTGGTGTAACAGATGATTTGATAAGTTTGAAGAAGAGCTATTGATGAGAAATGTGAAGTCCCAAACTCTGTCCCTGTACCAGTAAGCCAATTCAAAGAATGTGAAAAATGTCAAAATTGAGTAGGAGTGAGAATTAAGTTTCATACAAACATAAGACTTTTGTTATTTTCTTTTGAATTAAACTATGGTAGCCTTTGTTTTAGTTGAACTTTGTTAGTTTTGCAATGTTAGATTCATACATTAAATTTCTATCAATTTTCATTTATGAATATTTGCATGTTATGTTTGTTTGCTTTCAATTTTGTTTGGACTTCATAGAATATGTTTCTATGGATATGTATTTAATTTTTTTTTTATTTAATTTTCAATGGTTACCTTTCAATTTTACTAATGTATTATACATTTTGCATTCTAAATTTATTGTTAAATATCATGTAAGTTCAAAGGTATTCAAAGGATTCATGAATACTACTGTTGGCAAAATCAACAATTTTGAAGGATTCTTGAAAGATTCATGAAGACTAACATGCAAATTCAAATACAAAAGATAATCATAAATTTTATGTGTATTGTAATTGTTTTTTGTAATGGGAAGATTATTTATATTTAGTATTTAAGCTACAACAAGTAGTACTAGAATGAAGAATATTTTGCCACTTATACAGTGAAGCAAAATTTATATAAATTCTTAAATGTCATGTATTAATAAAAAGTCATTATTCAGTTATTTACTCATCTTTAAGTTTACTAATTTACTTAATATGTGCATGTCCATTATTTTAAAAATTTCTATTTGATCGAATCTAATTATTTAATTTATCAATAATCATTGTTTTTATTGGTTTAAAATTACAAGTATTGTTTTATAGTAAGTTTTTAGGAAGGAAAATTTAGGAAGGAAAATTAAAGATTGATGTTCTTTTGAAGAATACTGATAAAGCTAATGGACTATGTAACAGAACAAGATTGTTCATAAATGAACTATGTACAAATATTGTAGGAGTAACTGTGATCACAGGAAAAAACATAGATGATAAGATTTATATACCAAGATGAATTTGGTTCCATCTAATGCAGGTTTCCCATTTAAAGTTTAGAAGAAAACCATTTTCATTGTCGTTATGTTTTTCAATGACCATAAATAAGAGTCAAAGTCAATCTCTTTCTCAATCGATTTGTATTTGAAGCGAACTTTATTTACTCATGCTCAATTTTATGCGACTATTTCACAGGGAAAGATCGAAGATTCTTAATTTAGATGATGAAAGAAAAACATGTGTAGAAACCATAAATATTGTGTACAACGAAATTTTCAATAATAATTTGTAAATACGTAGACGAAATTTCTTTTACTATTAGATTATACTATTAGATTTTTTTTATTGTAAGTTGTTTATTTTTTGTGTATGGGATTGAATTAATGATAAAATTCATATTATATCTCTAATGTCAAAACCAATAAAATTTATGAGAATTGATATTATATAAAAATTAATATAACAATACATTTATCAAAATCTTAATTTGTCTCTGTACGATGCACGCATTACACACTAGTTTCTATTAATAGAAACTATATATTTACTAAACATTCTACTTAAGTGACACTTGTCAAACTTGCCAAAATATCATCTTTTCTTTATTCTACTGTATAGATAATTTAAAAATAAAAAAATAAAACTTCCATTACATCAAGATTTGATAGTTTTTTTAGGCCTCCTTTGAGAATTTATCGGGTGAATCAAAAAATCAGAAGAAAATTTATTGTATTGTGCCCTCAATTTATTGAGAGAAAAAAGAACATTTTTTATTGAGAGTTGAAAATTTATTTATGAATTAAAAAAAAATACAATTGAAAGTAACGGTTTTTCAAACACCACTTTAGCAATCACCACTTTAAATTCTTACTCAAGATTACATAAATTTAATAAAAAATTTAAGTATCTCTCCTCAATAATCTCCCATTTTCGGTGCCTCCCTTATAAATATCATTCATATTATCTCATTTATACACAATTCCCTTTTAATTTACCTTTACCAAAAATTCCTTATTGATTTTTGTATTTATCTTTGTGCGATTTTTGAAAAAAAAAACCAGATTTTGTTGCTTCAATTTCTCCAAAAAAGGAGTCATGGAATTTAGTTGTTAGAGATTTGGTTGAAAAACCAGTTGCTATTTAAGATAGATGTCAAAAATGATGTGAACTCAAATTTTGAAAAATCATTTCGAGTCAAAAAACTTTGTCGTGACTTGGATATTATAAAAAAATTCATATGGCAATCTTTTTCATTTCGAGTCAAAATGTTATATGTTATTGTTATTAGACACTTGTCAAACTTGCCAAAATTTCTTAAAGTTTATTAGGTTTGATAACATCAACAAATAAACTTAAATACACAAATCATTCTCTTTTTCTTCTACATCTCTTCTTCTTCTTCTTCATCTCATCCATCCTCTTGATCTTTTTACTATTCAAAAAATGTAGGGCATATGATTTGTGAATTTTTGAGGCATATGATTTGTGGATTTCTCAGATTTGTTTTGAGAGAAATAATAGAAATAGCTGCATCATTGGGTCTTGCCTTCTACTATAATCAAAAAAAGTATGTTTGAATTTACTATCTAAATATTTTTTTTTACTATTAAAGACTATTTTGTTTCTTTAATTTTTCAGCAATTAATCACAAGAGAAAGGATGAGATGAAGAAGAAGAGAATGATGGGTGAAAGATGTAGGAGAAGGAGAAGAAGAAAATGACGTGTGACTTATTATTCTTAGTTTATTTAACTTATAACTTTTGTTTTTGTAAATATAATGACAATAATCGTGGATGCTATTATTATTATTATTATTATTATTATTTTATTATTATTATTATTATTATTAAGAATTAGTTGTTTAAGTTATGCTTTATGTTATTGTTATTAGTTTTAAGATATAGTTGTTTGGAAAAAGATTATCTACATTTGTGGCGGGAACTGCACCATACTTTTGAGGCAATATCATGCGTTCCATTAATTTAAAGCTCCAAAATAAGCCACGCGTTTATTATTTAAATTTTATTTATTTTAAAAGAAAACTTAAATACATGCCTTTGTGGCTTCATCCGTTCACATTTTTCTTCCTCAGAATCCACGCTTGCGTAACCCACTTCCTCCTCCTCCCCCACAACTCCGTCGTCAACTATACACTGTTGTGCGCCGCCGCCAACGTGCGCAGCCATCAAAGATTAATCAAGTTTGCACATTTCACGTTCACAATTCTTCTTCACGCAATCCATCGTGCGTGCGTGACCGACCAACATGTCATCGTCGCCCACATGAGCACGTGGAAATGAATAAACTAAAAACTCAACCCAACTAAAGTAGAAACTAACTAAGGTAAAAAGAAGGACTAGGTCTTCAAAGTTCCAATTGCTTCTATCATTGCAATATAATCAATAGTACAAATTTTGACTCCCAAAGAAAGTAACGCAAAGGCTTTTGGTCTTAAATTTTGAACTCAAATTTTGGCCTCCAAATATATTATGTTGAAGTTCGAGAATTACATCATCCCAACGGTTTTAGTGCATAGTTGTATATGACAAAAATTTTCTCATTTTTCAAATTATTAATAACTTAATTACAAATAATAAATAGGCATTGGCAACCTTGAATGAAAATATTGGAGATTGATAGTAAATTCAAAGTAGTTCTCCATAATTCTTTTTAATTTTATAGAGAATTTTAAAAAAATCATACTTAAATAGAATTTGGTGTAAAATAGTTAAATGGTTCGATTCACAATGCAAAATCATAATAAAAGTTTAAAAAGTTAAAAAATATGTTTGATTACATCAACAAATAAACTTAAATACACAAATTATTTATAGTACAATAATAAATTGTGTGTTTTCGAATGCAAAACTCGTGAAGCTATTCTATAAATAGAAACTTTGTAAAACTTAAAATTCAAATCTTTTCAAAACTAACACAATTAACCCAATGAGTTTATGTGATATTGATATTACTGTTGAAATTGATATTGATGATTCTGATCAACCTGAAGAAATTTTCTTCAGAAACAACTCCTCCCACACCCTCTCTAGCACCCACCTCCACCATTACTCCTCCTAGCCTTCTCCATTTCCCGCACCAACCACATCCACCATTACTCCTCCTACACCTTATCCATTTGCCCACCACAACTTTTCTAGTTGGACTTTCCCCTAATCTTCCACCACAATTCTCTGAGACTCTGCCAACAATTCCCCCTCAAACTTTATATGTCACATTGTAGGGCATATGATTTGTGGATTTTTGAGGCATGTGATTGGTGGATTTCTAAGATTTGTTTTGAGAGAAATAATAGAGATAGTTGCATCATTTGGTCTTGCCTTCTACTATAATAAAAAAAAAGTATGTTTGAATTTACTATCTAATTTTTTTTTTTAATATTTAAGACTACTTTGTTTCTTTACTTTTTCAACAAATAAACTTAAATACACAAATTATTTATAGCACAATAATAAATTGTGTGTTTTCGAATGCAAAACTCGTGAAGCTATTCTATAAATAGAGACTTTGTAAAACTTAAAATTCATATCTTTTCAAAACTAACACAATTAACACAATAAGTTTATCTGATATTGATATTACTGTTGAAATTGATATTGACGATTCTGATCAACCTGAAGAAATTTTCTTCAGAAACAACTCCTCCCACACCCTCTCTACCACCCACTTCCACCATTACTCCTCCTACGCCTTCTCCATTTCCCGCACCAACCATATCCACCATTACTCCTCCTACACCTTATCCATTTCCCCTACCACACCTTGTCTAGTTGGACTTTCTCCTAATCTTCCACCATAAATCTCTGAAACTCTGCCAACTGTTCCCCTTCAACCTCTATATGTCACAATGTAGGGGATATGATTTGTGGATTTTCAAGGCATGTGATTGGTGGATTTCTAAGGTTTGTTTTGAGAGAAATAATAGAGATAGTTGCATCATTTGGTCTTGCCTTCTACTATAATCAAAAAAAGTATGTTTGAATTTACTATCTTAATTTTTATTTTTATTTTTTATATTTAAGACTTCTTTGTTTCTTTACTTTTTCAACAATTAATCACAAGAAGAAGGATGAAAAGAAGAAGAAGAATAAGAGAATGATGGGTGAAAGATGTAGGAGGAGAAGAAGAAGAAAATTATGTTTGACTATTATTATTATTATTCTTAGTTTATTTAACTTATAACTTTTATTTTTGAAAATATAATTACAATAATCGGTTGATGCTATTATTATTATTATTATTATTACTATTTTTATTATTATTTTTATTATTATTATTTTATTATTATTATTATTAAGAATTAGTTGTTTAAGTTATGCTTTATGTTATTGTTATTAGTTTTAAGATATAGTTGTTTGAAAAAAGATTGTCTACCTTTGTAGCGGGAACTGCACCATACTTTTGAGGCAATATCATGCGTTCGATTAATCTAAAGCTCCAAAATAAGCCACGCGTTTATTATTTAAATTTTATTTATTTTAAAAGAAAACTTAAATACATGTCTTTGTGGCTTCACCCGTTCACATTCTCCTTCTTCAGAATCCACAATGCTTGCATAACCCACTTCCTCCTCCTCCCCCACAACTCTGTCGTCAACTATACACTGTTGTGCGCCGCCGCCACCGTGCACAGCAATCAAAGATTAATCGAGTTTGCACGTTTCACGTTCACAATTCTTCTTCACGCAATCCATCGTGCGTGCGTGACCAACATGTCATTGTCGCCCACATGAGCACGTGGAAATGAATAAACTAAAAACTCAACTCAACTAAAGTAGAAACTAACTATGGTAAAAAGAAGGACTCAGTCTTAAAAGTTCCAATTGCTTCTATCATTGCCATATAATCAATAGTACAAATTTTGACTCCCAAAGAAAGTAACACAAAGACTTTTAGTCTTAAATTTTGAATTCAAATTTTGGCCTCCAAATATACTATGTAGAAGTTCGAGAATTACATTGTCCCAACGGTATTAGTGCATAGTTGTATATGACAAATAAATTCTCATTTTTCAAATTATTAATAAATTAATTACAAATAATAAATAGGCATTGGCAACCTTGAATAAAAATATTGGAAATTGATTGTAAATTTAAAGTAGTTCTCCATAATTCTTTTTAATTTTATCGAGAATTTTAAAAAAATCATACTTAAATAAAATTTGGTGTAAAATAGTTAAATGGTTCGATTCACAATGCAAAATCATAATAAAAGTTTAAAAAGTTAAAAATTATGTTTGACTACATCAACAAATAAACTTAAATACACAAATTATTTATAGTACAATAATAAATTGTGTGTTTTCGAATGCAAAACTCGTGAAGCTATTTTATAAATAGAGACTTTGTAAAACTTAAAATTCAAATCTTTTCAAAACTAACACAATAAGTTTATCTGATATTGATATTACTGTTGAAATTGATATTGACGATTCTGATCAATCTGAAGAAATTTTCTTCAGAAACAACTCCTCTCACACCCTCTCTACCACCCACTTCCACCATTACTCCTCCTACGCCTTCTCCATTTCCCGCACCAACCATATCCACCATTACTCCTCCTACACCTTATCCATTTCCCCCACCACACCTTGTCTAGTTGGACTTTCTCCTAATCTTCCACCATAAATCTCTGAGACTCTGCCAACTGTTTCCCTTCAACCTCTATATGTCACAATGTAGGGCATTTGATTTATGGATTTTCAAGGCATGTGATTGGTGGATTTCTAAGGTTTGTTTTGAGAGAAATAATAGAGATAGTTGCATCATTTGGTCTTGCCTTCTACTATAATGAAAAAAAGTATGTTTGAATTTATTATCTTATTTTTTTTTTTATATTTAAGACTACTTTGTTTCTTTACTTTTTCAACAATTAATCAGAAGAAGAAGAAGGATGAAAAGAAGAAGAAGAATAAGAATAAGAGAATGATGGGTGAAAGATGTAGGAGGAGAAGAAGAAGAAAATTATGTTTGACTGTTATTATTATTATTCTTAGTTTATTTAACTTATAAATTTTATTTTTGTAAATATAATTACAATAATCGGTTGATGCTATTATTATTATTATGATTATTATTATTATTATTATATTATTATTATTATTATTATTATTATTATTATTATTATTAAGAATTAGTTGGTTAAGTTATGCTTTATGTTATTGTTATTAGTTTTAAGATATAGTTGTTTGGAAAAAGATTGCTTACCTTTGTGGTGGGAACTGCACTATACTTTTGAGGCAATATCATGCGTTTGATTAATCTAAAGCTCCAAAACAAGCCACGCGTTTATTATTTAAATTTTATTTATTTAAAAAAAAAAACTTAAATAGATGTCTTTGTGGCTTCACCCGTTCACATTCTTCTTCCTCAGAATCCACGGTGCTTGCATAACCAACTTCCTCCTCCTCCCCCACAACTCTGTCGTGCGCCGCCGCCACCGTGCACAGCAATCAAAGATTAATCGAGTTTGTACATTTCACGTTCACGATTCTTCTTCACCCAATCCATCGTGCGTGCGTGACCAACATGTCATCGTCGCCCACATGAGCACGTGGAAATGAATAAACTAAAAACTCAACCCAACTAAAGTAGAAACTAACTAAGGTAAAAAGAAGGACTCGATCTTAAAAGTTACAATTGCTTCTATCATTCCCATATAATCAATAGTACAAATTTTGACTCCCAAAGAAAGTAACGCAAAGGCTTTTGGCCTTAAATTTTGAATTCAAATTTTGACCTCCAAATATATTTTGTAGAAGTTCGAGAATTACATTGTCCCAAAGTTATTAGTGCATAGTTGTATATGACAAATAATTTCTCATTTTTCAAATTATTAATAAATTAATTACAAATAATAAATAGGCATTGGCAACCTTGAATAAAAATATTGGACATTGATTGTAAATTCAAAAGTAGTTCTCCATAATTCTTTTTAATTTTATAGAGAATTTTAAAAAAATCATACTTAAATAGAATTTGGTGTAAAATAGTTAAATGTTTCGATTCACAATGGAAAATCATAATAAATGTTTAAAAAGTTAAAAATTATGTTTGATTACATCAACAAATAAACTTAAATACACAAATTATTTATAGTACCTTAATAAATTGTGTGTCTTCGAATGCAAAACTTGGAAAGCTATTCTATAAATAGAGACTTTGTAAAACATAAAATTCAAATCTTTTCAAAACGAACACAATTAACACAATGAGTTAATCTGATATTGATATTAATGTTGAAATTGATATTGATGATTATGATCAACCTGAAGAAATTTTCTTCAGAAACAACTCCTCCCACAGCCTCTCTACCACCCACTGCCACCATTACTCCTCCTACACCTTCTACATTTCCCGCACCACCCACATCCACCATTACTCCTCCTAAACCTTCTCCATTTCCCCATCACACCTTTTCGTGTTGGACTTTCTCCTAATCTTCCACCACAAATATCTGAGACTCTGCCAATTGTCCCCCCCTCAAACTCTATATGTCACAATATAGGGCATATGATTTGTTGATTTTTGAGGCATCTGATTTGTGGATTTCTAAGGTTTGTTTTTAGAGCAATAATAGAGATAGCTGCATCATTTGGTCTGTCCTACTACTTTAATCAAAAAAAGTATGTTTGAATTTACTATCTATATATATTTTTTTACTATTTAAGACTATTTTGTTTCTTTACTTTTTCAGCAATTAATCATAAGAGGAAGGATGAGATGAAGATGAAGAAGTGAATGAGGGCAAAAGATATAGGAGGAGAAGAAGAAGAAGAAAATGATGTGTGACTGTTATTATTATTATTCTTAGTTTATTTAACTTATAACTTTTGTTTTTGTAAATATAATGACAATAATAGGTGGATGGTATTATTATTATTATTATTATTATTATTATTATTACTATTATTGTTATTATTATTAAGAATTAGTTGTTTAAGTTATGTTTATGTTATTGTTATTAGTTTTAAGATATTGTTGTTTGGAAAAAGATTGCCTACCTTTGTGGCACGAACTGCACTATACTTTTGAGGCAATCTCATACGTTTAATTAATCTAAGGCTTAAAAATAAGCCACGCATTTATTATTTAAATTTTATTTATTTTAAAAGAAAACTTATATACAGGCCTTTGTGGTTTCACCCGTTCAAATTCTTTTTCCTCAGAATCCACGGTGCTTGCGTAACCGACTTCCTTTTCCTTCCTCACACCTCCGTCGTCAACTATACACCGTTGTGAGCCGCCACCACCGTGCACAGCCATCAAAGGTTAATCGAGTCCGCACATTTCACGTTCACGGTTATTCTTCACGCAATCCATCGTGCGTGACCCACGTGTCGTCGTCTCCCGCATGAGCACGTGGAAATGAATAAACTAAAAACTCAACCTAACTAAGGTAGAAACTAACTAAGTTAAAAAGAAGGACTCGTTCTTAAAAGTTCCAATTGCTTCTATCATTGCCATATAATCAATAGTACAAATTTTGACTTCCAAAGAAAGTAATATACAAATTTTGACTCCCAAATAAAGTAACGCAAAGGCTTTTGGCCTTAAATTTTGAACTCAAATTTTGGCTTCCAAATATATTACGTTGAAGTTAGAGAATTACATTGTCCCAATGGTTTTAGTGGATAGCTGTATATGACAAATAATTTCTCATTTTTCAAATTATTAATAAATTAATTACAAATAATAAATAGGCATTGACAACGTTGAATAAAAATATTGAACATTGATTGTAAATTCAAAGTAGTTCTCGATAATTCTTTTTAATTTTATAGAGAATTTTAAAAAAATCATACTTAAATAGAATTTGGTGTAAAATAGTTAAATGTTTCGATTCACAATGGAAAATCATAATAAATGTTTAAAAAGTTAAAAATTATGTTTGATTACATCAACAAATAAACTTAAATACACAAATTATTTATAGTACCTTAATAAATTGTGTGTCTTCGAATGCAAAACTTGGAAAGCTATTCTATAAATAGAGACTTTGTAAAACATAAAATTCAAATCTTTTCAAAACGAACACAATTAACACAATGAGTTAATCTGATATTGATATTACTGTTGAAATTGATATTGATGATTCTGATCAACCTGAAGAAATTTTCTTCAGAAACAACTCCTCCCACAGCCTCTCTACCACCCACTGCCACCATTACTGCTCCTAGACCTTCTCTATTTCCCCACCACACCTTGTCGTGTTGGACTTTCTCTTAATCTTCCACCACAAATATCTGAGACTCTGCCAACTGTCTCCCCTCAAACTCTATATGTAACAATGTAGGGCATATGATTCGTTGATTTTTGAGGCATTTGATTTGTGGATTTTTAAGGTTTGTTTTTAAAGCAATAATAGAGATAGCTGCATCATTCGGTCTGTCCTACTACTATAATAAAAAAAGTATGTTTGAATTTATTATCTATATATATTTTTTTATTACTATTTAAGACTATTTTGTTTCTTTACTTTTTCAGCATTTAATCACAAGAGGAAGGATGAGATGAAGATGAAGAAGATAATGAGGCTAAAGATGTAGGAGGAGAAAAAGAAGAAGAAAATGATGTGTGACTGTTATTATTACTATTCTTAGTTTATTTAACTTACAACTTTGGTTTTTGTAAATATAATGACAATAATCGGTGGATGGTATTATTATTATTATTATTATTATTATTATTATTATTAAGAATTAGTTGTTTAAGTTATGCTTTATGTTATTGTTATTAGTTTTAAAATATAATTGTTTGGAAAAAGATTGCCTACCTTTGTGGCACGAACTGCACCATACTTTTGAGGCAATCTCATGCGTTCGATTAATCTAAGGCTAAAAAACAAGTCACGCGTTTATTATTTAAATTTTATTTATTTTAAAAGAAAACTTATATACAGGCCCTTCTAGCTTCACCCGTTCAAATTCTTTTTCCCCATAATCCACAGTGCTTGTGTAACCCACTTCCTCCTCCTTCCCCACACCTCCGTCGTCAACTATACACCGTTGTGCGCCGCCACCACTATGCACAACCATCAAAGGTTAATCGAGTTCGCACATTTCACGTTCACGGTTATTCTTCACGCAATGCATCGTGCGTGCGTGACCCACGTGTCGTCGTCGCCCGCATGAGCACGTGGAGATGAATAAACTAAACACTCAACTTAACTAAAGTAGAAACTAACTAACGTAACAAGAATGACTCGTTCTTAAAAGTTCCAATTGCTTCTATCGTTGCCATATAATCAATAGTACAAATTTTGACTTCCAAAGAAAGTAATATACAAATTTTGACTCCTAAATAAAGTAACGCAAAGGCTTTTGGCCTTAAATTTTGGCCTCCAAATATATTATGTTGAAGTTAGAGAATTACATTGTCCCAACAATTTTAGTTGATAGCTATATATGACAAATAATTTCTCATTTTTGAAATTATTAATAAATTAATTATAAATAATAAATAGGCATTGACAACGTTGAATAAAAATATTGGACATTGATTGTAAATTCAAAGTTGTTCTCGATAATTCTTTATAATTTTATAAAGAATTTAAAAAAAATCACACTTAAATAGAATTTGCTGTAAAATAGTTAAATGGTTCGACTTAGAATGCAAAATCATAATAAAAGTTTAAAAAGTTAAAAATTATGTTTGATTACATCAACAAATAAACTTAAATTGTGTGTCTTCGAATGCAAAACTTGTGAATCTATTCTATAAATAGAGACTTTGTAAAACATAAAATTCAAATCTTTTCAAAACGAACACAATTAACACAATGAGTTAATCTGATATTGATATTACTGTTGAAATTGATATTGATGATTATGATCAACCTGAAGAAATTTTCTTCAGAAACAACTTCTCTCACACCCTCTCTACCACCCACTGCCACCATTACTCCTCCTACACCTTCTACAGTTCCCGCACCACCACATCCACCATTACTCCTCCTAAACCTTATCCATTTCCCCCACCACACCTTGTCGTGTTGGAGTTTCTCCTAATCTTCCACCACAAATATATGAGACTCTGCCAATTGTCCCCCTCAAACTCTATATGTCACAATGTAGGGCATATGATTTGTTGATTTTTGAGGCATCTGATTTGTGGATTTCTAAGGTTTGTTTTGAGAGCAATAATAGAGATGGCTGCATCATTTTGTCTCTCCTACTACTATAATCAAAAAAAGTATGTTTGAATTTACTATCTATATATTTTTTTTTTTACTATTTAAAACTATTTTGTTTCTTTACTTTTTCAGCAATTAATCACAAGAGGAAGAATGAGATGAAGATGAAGAAGAGAATGAGGGCGAAAGATGTTGGAGGAGAAGAAGATGAAGAAAATGATGTGTGACTGTTATTATTATTATTCTTAGTTTATTTAACTTATAACTTTTGTTTTTGTAAATATAATGACAATAATCGGTGGATGGTATTATTATTATTATTATTATTATTATCATTATTATTATTATTATTATTATTATTATTATTATTATTATTATTATTAAGAATTAGTTGTTTAAGTTATGTTTTATGTTGTTGTTATTAGTTTTAAGATACAGTTGTTTGGAAAAAGATTGCCTACCTTTGTGGTAGGAACTGTACCATACTTTTGAGGCAATCTCATGGGTTCGATTAATCTAAGGCTCAAAAGCAAGCCAAGCGCTTATTATTTAAATTTTATTTATTTTAAAAGAAAACTTATATACAGGCCTTTGTGGCTTCACCCGTTCAAATTCTTTTTCTCCAGAATCAACAGTGTTTGCGTAACCCACTTCCTCCTCCTTCCCCACATGTCCGTTGTCAATTGTACACCGTTGTGCGCAGCCATCCAAGGTTAATCGAGTTCGCACATTTCACGTTCACGATTCTTCTTCATGCAATCCATCGTGCATGTGTTACCCACATGTCATCGTCTCCCACATGAGCACTTGGAAATGAATAAACTAAAAACTCAACCTAACTAAAGTAGAAACTAACTAAGGTAAAAAGAAGGACTCAGTCTTAAAAGTTCCAATTGCTTCTATCAATCCCATATAATCAATAGTACAAATTTTGACTCCAAAGGAAAGTAACGTACAAATTTTGATTTCCGAAGAAAGTAACGCAAAGGCTTTTGGCCTCCAAATATATTACGTTGAAGTTCGAGAATTATATTGTCCCAGTGGTTTTAGTGGATAGCTGTATATGACAAAAAATTTCTCATTTTTCAAATTTCTTAATCCTATATCTTGCTTCAATTTTTCCAAAAAAATGAGTCATGGAATTTGGTTGTTAGAGTTGTGCGACTGTGGTTTCTGTATCTGAATGTCAAACATATATTTTATGCGATAAAAATGGTATTGATGGATGACAATGTTTAATTCTTTCTTTTATAAATTCAAAATTTTAAATTATACACAAACTGATTTTGTTATATTATTAATTTAACAAATTTGTGTTTCATATTTTTAGGGCGACAAAATTCAAGTAATAGTGCGAAAAGCTCTTATTTCTCGATTTGAGACTAATATTCGTGAGGGAGCTGTGTACAACTTTCGTTCTTTTGGTGTTGCGTCTAACTCCGGAGGTTATAGAACAACCGCTTGAACGTGATTATGATGATTGCAGCCCTTTTAAAAGGGTATTCATGGAAGTCACTCACGAAGCCAATTCAAATAATGTAAAAAATGTCAAAATTGAATTATGGTAGCCTTTGTTTTGGGTGAACTTTGTTAGTTTTGCAATGTTAGATTTATACATTAAATTTCTATCAATTGTCATTTATGAATATTTGCATGTTATGTTTGTTTGCTTTTAATTTTGTTTGGACTTCTTAGAATATGGGTTTACTATTTTTTTTTTTTAATTTTCAATGGTTACATTTCAATTTTACTAATGCACTATACATATGAATTATTAAATGTCATGTATTTCATGTAATTTATATACTATGTTGAGTAATAAAAATAAAAAGTCATTATTCAGTTACTTACTCATCTTTAAATTTACTAATTTACTTAATATGTCCATGTCCATTATTTTAAAAATTCCTATTTGATGGAATCTAATTATTTAATTTTTCAATAATCATTGTTTTTATTTGTTTAAAATTACAAGTATTGTTTTATAGTAAGTTTTTTGGAAGAAAAAAAAAATTATTTGGAGAATTAAAAAACAAGACATCACCCTATTAATAGCCTAAATTAATATGCAGAAGTAGAAAATAGGAGTGTAAGTC
>JBBPBQ010000001.1:54965044-54994500 GCA_037974755.1 Cicer yamashitae
AAAAAGCAAAAAGGCCAAAACGGCGCGTTAAGAGCTCGTCGTCGTCCTCCTCCTCCTCGCTGGTCCTGGATCTGAATAGTGAATTCTAAACTGAATCCCTATTCGTATCTGTGTCTCTCTCTGTTCATCGATTCGCACCCGCTGCAATCGAACTTCCTCATCGATTCACCTTCTTCGAGAGACAGAATTCGTACACACGATGGTGCTCACGTCGTCTGCCCGTGATTACATCAACCGCATCTTGCAAGATATCTCTGGCATGAAGGTTCTCATCCTTGATTCTCAAACGGTACACCACACTTTTCCTAAACGATCTTCCACAATGCTAACAAATCTGATCAATATTTCAGCAAATCGTTCAGCGTAATTTATTTTTCCGCGCCGAGTTATTGACAATGAAATGTCACTTATGATAGTTCCAATTACTCATTTGCAAGTTTTACGGACTGCTATTTCTGCTAATTTCGTATGTAAATTGTTTTCAATTTTTATTCCGTGTCTGTGTTCAAGCAAATTGTTATTATTATTATTATTATTGCAAGTATATAGTGGTTTCAATTTTTTTAATGATTCTTTTGGTTCATGAGTAAATTGACATTGGGAGTGGTTTGAATGTTTCCTGAAAGATGAAAATTAGTCTTTGCCTTTGTTAATTAATTATAAAATTTTACTGCATCTGATTACATTAACTTTTATCCACAATGGAAGGCCAAGAAGAGGTTTCTAGGTTTGAAACTATTGTTCAGTGATGGCGTGATTCCGTAAAATATGGGCATGTTTTTTCATTGATGTTTTAAAGGATTAGGGAAAATGTTATGAGGCTCCTTAATTTTGACAGTTATAATCGTTTGATATTAAGTTTATTATATTGATGTGTGCTTGTGAAGCTATCACATGTGGTTTTGTAGCCAAGACGCCAAAGATTTATGTTGACTATATTATGTTGATTTACTTCATCAAAATCATGAATCAATCTGCCGTAGTAATTTGGTGGTACATGGATTATCTTACATTTGGTTGTTTATAAGGAAATGCATTTTTTTTCTTCCAAATTTATGCAGGTAAGTATTGTGAGTGTTGTGTACTCACAGTCAGAGCTTCTTCAGAAAGAAGTGTTTTTGGTAGAGTTGGTGGATTCAATTTCCAAGTCAAACGAACCAATGTCACATCTCAAGGCCATTTACTTCCTTCGACCGACATCAGAGAATATCCAGTATATGCGTCGTCAGCTGGCTAGTCCTAGATTTGGAGAGTATCATCTATGTAGGTTATTTAATTGTTATGCTTGACTCTTCGATAAGCTATAGCACAATCCTTCCTTATGAATTCAATTTGTAACTTCTCAAAGTTAGTAGTGACTTTCTCTCATTGATTTTAAGACACTTTTTGAATCCATTCTGAAATTACAGTTTTCTCCAACATATTGAAGGACCATCATATTCACTTACTTGCTGATTCGGATGAACAGGAAGTTGTCCAGCAAGTTCAGGTAACTGCTTATGGGGTGGACACTTCTACTTTTTAAGTTTGCAGTCTATTTGGACTTAGGAACTTTGCTATAACCATTTTATGATATTTAACTGCACACTAATTTTGTGATAGTAGACATTTTAAAAACCCTTAAACCCTGTTTCATAATTTTTGTCATTTAAGATTATGCACACATTTTAAGAAAATTATCAATTACATTAATTTCCAAGGTAAAATAATCTCTTTGACTACATTGTCCTTATTGTAGTAGGACTTAGGTGTACTGACTAATTAATATCGGATAGTTGAGATGCAAATAAATAAGGGTATTATAGGAAAAATGTAATTGATGCTTTCTTGATGTCCTAAAGTGACAGATAATTTGAGACAAACAAGTATCCAAACAAAACACATAATATGAGACAGAGAGAGTATATTAAGTTTGAGTCTTCATTCGGAAACCTCGAAAAGCCACACCCTACTTTTATTCTCATAAGCCACGAGTCATCTTTATATTATGAATATTTCATTAAATAAATATTAATTTCTCCTTCATTAACTATTTCATCTAAACAAATTTTTACTTTTTTTAATTTCTTCATTCAATACTTAAATTTCTAATCAAATCAAATGTTAAATATAATAAGATAAGATATTTGTAAATAATCATTAAAACGTTAAATATTTTGTATTTGATTTATTTTTCTTACTACTAATTGATATTTGGCAAATGCTAACAAGTGCTCTTAGGGCACTTGTTGAGGAATAAAAAATAGAAACTTTATATTGAACTTACATTGAAAGTTGGGCATTCAATCTCTTAAAAGTTTAAATTTTGTTGTTTTCAAAATAAAGTTTCCATTTGTGGTTGCTTAACAAGTGCCTTTACTTGTTAGCAAGACCCTATATATTTTTACCAATTAAATCATTTTTTAAAAATATCTAAATTTTTAGGTTTTTGCATATTTCAAATGCACCATGCCTTGGGCAGGATAATTGCTAGTTTATTTAAAAATTGACAACAAAATTACAATTCAGTTTATACTTTATAGTATCAAAATAATATCAACATAAGTTTTCATGAAACAAGACCCGGATGGAAGGGTATTGTCTTCTTTCTAATTTGTCTTATAATTGTGGTTTTTTGTATTTACTGTCTTGTTCTTTATCTGATAAAATGAATTTTCACACCGTCGAGCTAGAATTTTGAACTCCCCACCCTTTGAGTTGCAATCTAAAATGCTGGGCTTTGTATTGTAAAGTTTAATTCTGATATAGTTGTTGTCCTGATCACCCAGGAGTTCTATGCAGACTTTGTTGCTATTGATCCTTATCATTTCACTTTCCACGTGCCTTCAAATTACATTTATATGCTTCCAGCTGTCGTAGACCCTTCAGCGTTGCAGCGTTTCTGTGATCGGGTTGTTGAAGGTCTTGCTGCTGTTTTTTTAGCATTAAAACGGAGACCAGTAATTAGATATCAAAGAACATCTGACATTGCAAAAAGAGTAGCACAGGAAGCAGCAGTGAGTTCAAATTCACCTTGTCTAACTTGTATTTTGTGGTTTATTTTAAATAATTGACATTGCATTTTAGCAACTTGGTTGATGGTTTCTACAAGTTTAAGCGCTTATACCTCCATCATTTCTATTGTTCTTAATTGGATAATGTTCTTTGCACATGTATCAAATCTATTGTTATTTGGCTGGCAATTTGTGCACCCCAACATGCCATGTTATATCATTAATGATTTGCTGGCATACACAGTGAAACTAATTTACTTAATTGGGCTTGAAACAGAAACTGATGTACCAAGAGGAAAGTGGTCTTTTCGATTTTAGGCGAATGGAAGTTTCTCCGTTGTTGTTGGTGATTGACAGGAGGGATGATCCTGTAACCCCATTGCTAAATCAATGGACCTATCAGGTATCTGTGGTATTAACACAATCTTAGTGCTTACTAACAAGCCTACAGCTGAGTGATCTGATAAATTTTGTATGCACATTGGTGGTAATGCTCATTTGTGGTGTTATATTGTACAGGCTATGGTTCATGAATTGATAGGAATCCAAGACAACAAAGTAGACATCAAATCCATTGGTAAATTTCCAAAGGATCAGGAGGTTGGATACAAATCTTGCACTGGGTAATATGTCAGAAGCATATTGTAGTCTTGATTTTGAGCTCATTGAAAAGTAAATTTTTGCTAATTCTTGTTGCAGGAGGTTGTGCTGTCATCAGAACAAGATTCCTTTTTCAAAGCTAACATGTACGAGAATTTTGGAGATATTGGTATGAATATCAAGCGTCTGGTTGATGAATTTCAACAAGTGGCGAAGAGTAATCAGAACATCCAAACAGTAGGTTTGTACTTTTTATTCTCTCACATTTCAGGGTACTAAAATCCCTTCAGCTGTTGCAGTTATGAACGTAAAAACTTGTTTATACGTGGTAGCATAGTACATCGTACTAAAACTCACTGATTTCATGATTTGACTCTTGGCAGAGGACATGGCCAAGTTTGTTGACAACTACCCTGAGTACAGAAAAATGCATGGGAATGTGACAAAGCATGTAACTTTGGTAACAGAAATGAGCAAGATAGTTGAAGAGCGAAAACTTATGTTAGTTTCACAAACAGAACAGGAGTTGGCTTGCAATGGAGGGCAAGGAGCTGCTTTTGAGGTATATATTGTAGTCGTAGTTATTTTAAGTTCTCCTTTGCCTTTTCTCCAAATTCAGAAGTTGAGCATCGAATAAACTACGAACCTTTCTAGTTACTAATACCGATGATAATGTTGATATATATTATCTCAACAGTTAGTAATGCCTCTGGAGGTTTGTTTATTGCATACTGTCTAATTTCTGAAATAGTATTAAATTAATTATATGATTTTATTATATATAATTATTATATCCCACTAGTAAAAAAGCACTATGGAGACAACAGAAAAAACGGGAAAATCCTTTCAAGCTGTGCAATGTTTACTGTGACTTGTTTTTCGTGTGCTCTGCAACGGTACTTGTGTAGCATTTCTTGGGGGTGGTTCTGGGAAAATAGAAAACTAATATATAGTGATATTTTCATCTCAGTGCTGATATTTATTTGAAAAAATATGGTATCCTTGTAGTAATTTTGTTCTGTCTTCATAAACTCTATATTTTTTTTTTTTGGAGAAATTCATAAGCTCTATATTGTTCACTAGAAATTAGTACTTTCATGGGTTATATGAGTTATCGTAGTCACTCTGTTCTCACTTAGCCCTTTCCTTTTAGTGTTGGACTTACTCGCATTTGAATTTCCAACAATATACGAATTAAGGAAAAGGAACCACAACGAAGTATAAGAATAAACAAATTCTAGTTAAACACAATAAACTATTTGTTATGAGAAGCAGTCTTATTTTTGTCCTCAGTCCTCACATAAAAATGCAATTCTATTTATCCCTGTTAATTGTTGTTATATGGACTGGTAACAGTTTAAAAATGATAAAGTTAAAGTAAGTTTTGGTTGATAAGTAATGACTTTTGTCTCTATGCGCACTCTTTTGCAGGCAGTGACAAATCTACTAAACAATGAAAGCATATCAGATATGGACCGACTGCGTTTGGTCATGCTATATGCTTTGCGATATGAGAAGGATAGCCCTGTTCAATTAATGCAGCTTTTCAACAAACTGGCTTCCAGATCTGCCAAATACAAACCTGGGGTAAACTAATTTAAACTGTTGTCTTTCTTCTTAAATCCATATATTCGTATGCATGAATGTCTGAATGTCCCTTAACAGAAGTTATCCAATTTTTATACCTTACATATATGGTAGTGGTGGTGAAACTATTTTGGGTTGTGTTGTCTTGTCATATCTTTGGCTATATTCTAAAATAGAAATCCGGGTTCAATGAGATTGATTAACTTAAGAACAGCATTTAGATGGACAATTTTGCTGCTTCTGATATATGGTTACATGAGAAAGTTTCTGATATTGATATCTTCACTGTGGTACAACAGCTTGTCCAGTTTCTTTTGAAGCAGGCAGGTGTTGACAAGAGAACTGGTGATCTTTATGGAAATCGAGATCTAATGAATATTGCCCGTAACATGGCACGTGGACTGAAGGTCTGTATTAAATTATGAGTTAAATATGTTTTTATCCTTATAATATTGGTAAAATTTGGTTTGATCCATATAAAATTTTATTCGTTTTATGTCTTTACATTGAAGAACAATAGTATATTTTATGTCTTTACATTGAAGAAAAGTAGTATGTTTTTAGTGCCTCACTGGCTGTACCCAGGACTAAAAGCGCATACTTTTTTATTTGTATTTTTATTTTTAGGGACTAAAATGGTGTAAAAACTGTATAGGGACTGTAATCAACATTGTCCAATTTTACTGCGACCAAAACCATATTCAACCCTTGAATTATTATGACTACTTAAACATCATATGCTTGATGATGTCAGTCTTGAATCTTAAATATTTTGAGTTTTGCTGCAGGGTGTTGAGAATGTTTACACCCAACACCAGCCACTTCTGTTCCAAATCATGGAAAGCATTGTCAAAGGGCGGTTGAGAGATGTGGACTACCCATTTATTGGGAATCACTTTCAACAAGGAAGGTTTGTTGCTATCAAATATAAACTCTTCATTGTAATATTATATGTGGACTTCTTGAGGTCTCGTGGTTTATATCCAAATTTGTGATGCCACTACATTGTTGCCTGTTTCACGATGTCCATTATTATCATATAACTGGAATAATCTGAGTTGTGATGTTGATGACTGTATGAAATCCAGGCCTCAGGACGTAATTATCTTCATTGTTGGTGGAACAACATATGAGGAGTCACGGTCTGTTGCTCTACAAAATGCCACCAATACAGGCATCCGGTTTATACTTGGTGGCTCTTCTGTTCTTAATTCTAAAAGGTATGATTAAATCATAAAAATAATTTGGATTGGATTAGTGAAAAAGTTCATTTTTCTTTTCCAATCGTACTTTCAATTTGGCATGCTAACAACAATGACATTTGTTTTTGAAAATTGGTAGTTCTTGGCTATTGACTGCAAAATTTGAAGTAGTCATGGTTTGGGCTTACTTAAGGCTTGTTTGGTTTTCGCAAATATTTTTCTGGTTTTATTTCCTAATTTATTACTACTTAAAAAACTGTCACTTAATTCAAACTGTTTCATGTTTCCAAATATTTATACGAGAAATTATAAAATGGCATTTTGTTGTTTTCACCATTTATTTTACAAACTTCGGAAACAGTAAACAAGTGAAAACTGTGTGACATTTTTAAAATTATTAGCAAAATCATAAAATAAAACGCAAAATTTCTTAGTTATTTTGAATGTTTTTTGAAGTCTGTTGTCATAGTTTGGATGATAAACTTTATTGGGTAGTCTTCAATGTGCTTTGGGCATTGATAGCCTTTGTTTTACTTGGTTGTTTTTTGATTGGTCCAGGGTAGATTAGTTAACTGCAAAAACATTAAACTTGCTTGCACCGGCAGCATTCTGGATTCTTATAATAGAGCCTTTCTATTTGAACTTGCAGGTTGTTCAGGGATTTGGAAGAAGCTCAAAGGGTAACCCGTTCTAGCACCTCTGTTGTTTGAAGTATATCCTGGCATACTTTGTGTCTTGAGGACCATATAAATATAGTTTTTACAGCTTCAGGCTGGGAATTTTAGTTTTGCGCCTATGTATATGTATAAAGAAAAAGTTGCAAAAGGAGCTTGATGTTGGGATATAGACTCTCAATCCATTGTCGCTCTAGAAGACAATCATCAACCATTGATCAGCTTTTAGGTGCTAATAGACTCCTTGCAGTTGAGTGCGATTTGAGATCGACGTATGAGAACTTCAATAGCAAACTGCCCTCTCCTCTCTTTTGTTCGCAGGAAAAAGGAAACATGGAGCATATAGGTACAAGAAAGAAAGTAAGAAACCTTTTGATTTGCTTAAATTTCCATCAACGTTTGGCTGGCCTAGTGTATTAGGTTTTGTTGACACTTGCCGATGAAAGAACAATTTTGTATAAAATGCCCCATTCTTTTGTATACTAAAAGACCATTTGTAGATTCACTGCTTCATAATTTTCCAGTTCAATTGTGAGACCGGCATATGATTGATGTCATTTTGTGTCTGTTGGAGAGTGTCATGTAAAGATGAGAACTAATAATTGCAATATTGTTTTATTAGCGACCATATTACTTTGTAATCTTAATGAAGAAATTATTTTGAGTGTTAATTAATTTGTTATCAATGAATACATAATAAAGGTAAAGATTAATTTGGTTTCATATTGAAATTTGAAACCCTAAAAACATATTCCGATGTGCATTAAATTGTTTTTTGAAAGGTGCGTTAAAACTAATCAGATACAGAACTACAAGTAAATTTAGTAAAATTTTGAAAACCGATATCATTCTTAAGAAAAACCCGACAAATCCAACACGGCTTTGCTTTTAGAAACTTGTGTTTGGATCAATAGATTTGGGATGGAAGAAATGAATAATAAATGGAGTAGTTGAAAATAAAAATTTTAAGTCCCCGGTCATCTAAAAAAATTTGGACACGTATTAAAAAAGTTATATAAATTTAGATTCTTTTATTCTTAATTTATTTAATAAAAATAAAATATGTTTAATGCATATTTTTGTTTTTAATAAATGTATAAAAAACATTATTAATTGAACTGATTTTTTAAAAGAACTAATAAAAGAAAAAGTTAAGTAAAAGATCAAATTGGTTAATGATGGAGGAGTAAAAAATAAGAACTATAATATTTACAAATATTATTTCAAAGGAATCTATTGTTTATCGTTTAATTACAACACTAAGACTGTTTTTTTTTTTTTTTATAGCTTTTGAAGAAAAAACATTGACATCAAATAACAACGACCGTTGGAAAAAATGAGCCGCCGGGCATTCAATTCAGCAAGCAATGGTTTATAGTGACAGGTACCAAACAGTGTGTCCACAAATAAAATTGCCCACACAAAAGTTATTTCACCAAACAGTGTGTTCTTCTGCCCCTGACTGTTTGGTAGAGATGATCAATCCAAAATTTTGATTTGCCACGTACACGCTGACGTTTGACATTGAACTTCGAGATCACATCCCTCACACAAAACGTCAAATAAGAAAACCGACATCATAATGAACGACTCTGATTCCAGCTGCGATCACAATATCCACGTGTCCGTCTCATGTTCGTATATCTCTCTCGAAAACTAAAAACAAATTAATTCGCGATTTGTTTTCCAACTGCCGGAGCAAAATTCCGTTTCTCTCTCTTTCTTTCCTTCTTGATTTTATTATTTTATTTTTATTTATTTTAGTATTATTTTTTTCTGCTCGTTCCTCCTTTTCTTGCGTTCTATCTTCTCGGAAAATATCCATTTCGATCTTCTCGGGAAAAGCACAACATGTTGAGCGCAGGTTAGAACTCTATCCTAAATTTTCCTTCAATGTTTCATTTCCATCGTTTTATTGTTCCTATTGCAGCGATTTTTGTTTTGGCGCATGGCGTTTTTCCTTTCCCCGTCTGCACATACTTGAGGTCTAGGGTTTTGGCCTTTTCACATCATTTCTCATATATGCCACATGAAACTGCGCATTTTCGATTTCCGAATGACCCAATATGTTATTTGTATTGAAAATTGATGGTTGTTTGTTGAATAACTTTGTTGTCGGCGAAGAGTATTTTGTCCATGAAATGTGAAAGGAAGGCTAATTATATCTATGTGATAGTTTTTGAATTCATTTAAATCGCCTTTTGAGTTTACCTTGCTGAAGTATGTACTTGATTACCTCGTCGTTGTTTATGACTTTATGTGATAAGCTGAATTTCAATTATGTATAATTAAATTTAGTGTTGGGGGAATGGAAATGAGGTAGAATAGTTTTAGTCTTTGAAAATTAAGTACTGTCAACCTTTATTGCTAGTGAGAAGTAGAATCATGTTTTTAGATACTTCATTTAGTCTGTGATGTTTGTCTTCTAGTGCCTTTGGCAGCTGTGAATAGTAATTACCGACGTTACTAAGACATTTAATAAATGAATACGTGTTGTCAAACCGTTTCTTTTGGACATTGGGGTTTGTATGTACTTTGATTTTCGACATCCCCTTGTGCGTTTTTTGGTTCTAATGTCTCGTGCCTAAAAAGAAAAGAATTGTTAGGTAGGACCATATTTTTGCTTCATAGTGTAGCAGCAATATTGCAGCGGAATATGCTATGATAACTAATGCGACCATCTTGGATTTAGAGATGATTTGTAATAGTATGACCAAGTCTTGTATTGAATAATTTATTTATGGAAAGAGTGTTATTTTATTTCTCTTAGACTTCCCTTCTATATGATCAAATGGAATGGAAGTTGCCTGATGATTTTGTGTCAAATTTGTTGTTTAGATCAACTTTCAGTATGAGATTGTTGCTATTGTCCTCTTCTGGTGTACCTACTTGTGATCGGTGATCACATATGCAAGTGAGGGTAATTGTTACGACCGGAACCAGAAAATAGTTAGGAGAGTACATGGTCATTTATTTAATAAATAGTTTTGTGGCAGCAATTCTATACATTAAAAAAATGGCACACCAGCTCTTAGTTCTCTGGTTATTGACCTTTTTTGTATACCTTCCTCCATCAAACTATGGCACTCTGTATCTAGTGATATACTTATTTTTAGTTTGAGTTATTGATATGTTGTCGTGTAGAGGTTGAATGATGTTTTAACTTTTGGATTTTCTGCTGCAAATGGACATATTGGAGCTGTGGGAGTTTTTGATATTTTATGTCTAAGATTTATTATTACTAAATCTTCTGTTATCTTGGATATGCTTACTAGTTGAACCACCTGTACTTGCTTCAAAGACTGAATGAGGATATTTTTAATAGGTAAACACTATTTCTTAGGGAATTCAATTGTCAATGCATGATAGATGTCCTATCTCAATTCAGGTTTTCTAGATGCATCAAAAGCAAACATCTTTGGCTGCTGTTGATGGACTAAAGGGCAGTTTTCTTGTGTTATATATACTATATCTTACAGGGTGCTGGTTTCCACTTTCCATACAGAAAAGACAGCAAGAGGGAAAATCTAACGCAATAGAAGGTTTTGTAGGAGTGGAGACACTTCACACTGTCTGTAATTATAGTAAAGCATAGAGTTGATCAAGTCAAGGGAAGACTATTCTTTACAACCAATTCTAATGTTTCGGCAAAGGGGCTTCATGGATATTCTGTGTTCTTCCATATTTCTTTTTACAATCGTTGAGTCCACTAGCAGATCAGGGAATATGTGGCCCCAAAACATAGGTGTCGAGTCTACAGGAACTGTTAGCTGGACAGTCTTCAGTGCAAGTATATTTGTGCTCGTTGCCCTTGTCCTCTCCATGTATCTGATATTCGAGCATTTAGCTTCCTATAATCAGCCTGAGGTTTCTACATATGATCCTTTACTTTTGACTTTCGAGTACTATATATTTTTCCTCCTGCACCAATAGATTTATTATTTATGTGATCCCCACCTTTACTCTCTCAGTGCTTATTATAGTTGCACCCTTTAAGTCACTTGGCTATTTCTTGCCTGTACCACCTCTTTCTTTCATTTCATAATTTTTTCTTTTTTTTTAATCAGGAGCAGAAGTTTTTGATTGGTCTCGTTTTAATGGTTCCTGTCTATGCACTGGAATCGGTAAGATATGCCAAGTAAATGGCCAAATACTCTTTGTTTCTCTTTATATATATCATAAAAAGCATTGTTTATTTGGGTTGGCTATTAATTCTAAAGAATTCTTATGTCAGTGTCTTCCACAGTCAGACTAAAATGCTCTAATTTTCACATGCATATTTATTTATTTTTTGATAAGCTCACATGCAAATTTATGTTGGGCTAGTTTGTTTTTTGAGGATTTTCTGTCATCTAATAGCAGTTTTGTGATATCTTATTGATAATTGATACTGACAAGAAAAACTGCCTCCTTTGTATTTATAATATAGTCACAGATTTTATTCTTGTTTAACTGATATTAAGAAAAGCTTGGGTTATATTTTCCTGAAAGGACCATCTGTAGTGACTTGCAACAGACATTAGTATCAGTGTGCCTTCTTTATGTAAATAATCCAGCCTTGAAATTTTTTATTGGTTTGTTTTTATATATAACTTAATAGTATATTGTTATGTTCTGATGTTTATATGATGCAGTTTTTGTCCCTACTGGATTCCAGTGCGGCATTTAACTGTGAAGTTATCCGGGATTGCTATGAGGCCTTTGCCTTATATTGCTTTGAAAGATACCTTATAGCTTGCTTAGGTATGTCAAATGGAATGCATATCTTTTTTATCTCACTAGTTGTAGTTATTATTCATGTATATTATTTTTTTCTATATGCGTAAAGTGTAAGGATTTTCAATCAAGCTGTGAAAAGTGTAAGGATTAAGATATTTTAAGAGACTATCCTTTCTCTCACATGTAATTCAAAATCTATTAATCTATGAGGCATGTTATAAATGGCTGAAAGATTTTGTACATCTCAATTTTTAAATTATGGTTGCTTTTAGGTGGTGAGGACAAAACAATTCAATTTATGGAAAGTATGAGCCTAACAGACTCCAGCACTCCTCTCCTGAAAGAAACTTATGCATATGGAGTTGTAGAACATCCATTTCCTTTGAATTGCTTCCTAAGAGATTGGTATCTTGGTCCTGAGTTCTATCAAGCTGTGAAAATTGGCATCGTACAATATGTATGTTGCATTTTGGTGAATTGTGCTTTTGTTCCACTGCTCTCTCTTTTTTGGGAAAGTGGAATCCATGTCTTTCTTATTGTTGACTAAAACCTACATTCCAGATGATACTGAAAATGATTTGTGCATTGCTGGCAATGATCCTCCAGTCTTTTGGGGTTTATGGAGAGGGGAAATTTGAATGGAGATATGGGTAAGATTCCAATGATACCATAAAATATATATAATCTTAATTCTCAACAACAAAAATTATTCTTGATCTTAGAACAATTTTTTGTTGAAATATCAATTGAAAAGATGTACATAAATTATCATTTCAATTTTTTTATTTCGATATCTATTTGTCATAACTCTTACTGCTGCCTGATTCTCTTTTGTGCTTGTAGGTATCCCTACTTGGCAAGTGTTCTCAATTTTAGTCAGACTTGGGCCCTGTATTGTCTTGTACAGTTCTATTCTGTCATTAAAGATAAATTAGAGCCAATCAAACCATTAGCCAAATTTTTAACATTTAAATCAATAGTCTTCCTAACATGGTGGCAAGGAGTGGCTGTTGCATTTCTTTTTTCGATGGGAGCATTTAAAGGGTCACTGGCTCAGGAGCTAAAGACACGTATTCAAGACTATATCATCTGTATAGAGGTGTGCTATTTGTGCTTGCATATTGCTTTTATGATTAATATATAACTAATGAGTTGAATTGTCAGCATATCACAACCATTCATAAGCATGACTTTACAGGTAGTTATGGTCAAATTCAAACATCTTTAATGATCCAAGGGTTGTGATTGACTGACAGCGTAAAACTCTTTACATTGACAGTGTATATAAATTAAATCCCTTACTAATACAGGCCAATAGTTCAACCTACTTTTTGTTAAACAGTTGAAATTACACAATAAACTGAGTTGTGCATCAACAGCTTTTTGATAATTTTGTTTGTCATTGATTAATTAATACTGCATTATTAAGGAGCATTAATATATCTATAATCTGCATATAAGGTCAAGAGACAGTGAGGTCAAGAGAGGGACAAATGCACTTGTCTATAGTTTCTAGATCTATCCATAGCTGGATTCTGGAACCATGGACGATTGCTCCAATAGGACTTGGTATATGAGATGATCATTCTAGGACCTATTTATGAAATACTAGGCTCTACTCTATTTTCTTGAGTATTTTTAAAAGATCAATTCTGGGGTTGCTTTAGAACGGAGACAGGGACTAATTTTGGTATCAAGTTAAGCGAGTCATCAGTTTTATGTTTAGTATGTTGAGTCTTTTTTTTTCTCATTTGTTAAATTTTGTGTGATGCCTGGATAAGCTGGAATTTCTGTGTCATTAACATGGAAAAAGTTTGCAATCAATCCTGAAGTTCTGGGTTGGCATTTTTTAAATGATTCCCCATCTTAAAATTGTCAACAGATGGGCATTGCTGCAGCTGTGCACCTTTATGTCTTTCCTGCAGTACCTTACAAAAGAGGAGAGAGGTGTGTCCGTAATGCAGCGGTGATGGCTGACTATGCATCACTAGGGGCACCTCCTGATCCTGCTGAGGTTAGAGACTGTGAGCGCTCAACTAGAATGCGGCTGGGTCGAAATGGTGAGAGAGAAAAGAAGCCTATGAAGTTTACTCATAATGTTCGTGATGTGGTTCTTGGAAGTGGTGAAATTGTGAGATCTCGCACTCAGCTTCAAACCTTTTAATTTTCTCCTCTATCTCTATGTCAAACTCATCTACGCTGTTTTTGCTGTCTTTGCGTTTCAGATTGTTGATGACATGAAATTTACAGTTTCACATGTGGTAGAACCTGTTGAAAGGGGTATTGCAAAGATAAACAAAACCTTCCATCAAATATCAGAAAATGTTAAACGCCATGATGAAGAGCGGAGGAAAAACACCAAGGTCAAGGATGATAGTTACCTCGTTCCCCTGCGATCATGGAGAACAGAATTTTCTGATGTTCACGAAAAACTTGTGGAAGGAAGTGTGAGTGATGGTGGTTTGCCCAGTGGAAGGAGACATATCCAATCCAAGGCGTCAGCCTCCAGGATGAGAAGATAGTATTTAATGTTATTAGTTCAACAACCTATATAGTTTTGCACATAGAGAAAAATTCTTATAGATTTTGGTGTCAAGTGGAGAACTCAAAATTGCATGTAGGGCTGATAATATGGTCAACTTTTAAAGATGTGTAAATATATGGAAGAGGTAACAGCATGTACAGGGCTGGTAAAAATTCCCACGGTTATGTCAAGGGTGACTGATTTTGTCTGCCAAACCGTGGAAATATTGAATGAATTGAGAAGAAAATACGACATTTTCAGGCCAAGAAAAAGATATCAACCATGTTATTATGTTGACTGTGCAATATGCATCATATAAGCATAATATTAGGCTACAAATGTAACTTTTATACTCCCTCTGAACTTAAATATTGTCCAACTACACTGCATGTGTAACTTTTTTGAGATCTTGAAGATTGCAGAAGCCAAATCCATTTCAGCCAACATTCGAAAAACTTTGTATAGGCTGGGTTTTTCATGAGATGTCTAAGTTAACTTGGAATTTTTTGCTTTCTACTCTTTTGTTTTCTGAAATAAATTAGTTGAGTGGATCAATCACAATATCATTTGCCGACCGAAAGAAGTCTCCTACCTAATTAATTTGTTATAATTAAAAGTTCTATCAAAAGGAAACAAAAAATGTGCTAGTGCTGATTTGAATTTTCAATTGCCAAACCCCCTTACTGCGCATATTTTTCAAATCCTAACACAAGTTATATTTTTAACTTAGATTGAAAATTTGAATCACTTGACAATAAATATGTGGATTGCATATATCGATAGCAATGAGATACTTGTATTATAATATATACAGTTACAAATAGCAATGAGCTACTTGTATAAAAAAAAAAACGTATATTACTTGAAATGATATTTTCACGAAAAAAAAAGGAAGTTTTGAAATCAAATGCAGCTTCAACATGTACATGAGAATAGAGGAAGCTTCTGGATATATAGTAGGTCTACTTTAAAGCTTTATTATAGATTTACACTTCCATCTTTTCTTGCAAAAGTGGAATCTTCTTGCTGTCCAAAGAATCTGAGTTTTCTTCATCTTCAACATCTCCTTTGAATTCTCCATACAATATTGTATAATAGCCCATTCCAATTACACTTGCTCCTATCACACTGCATGCACAATGTGTGAACAAAAATAATTCATATGCATAAATATTATTAGTTTGAAAAACATAGTTTATAAAAAATATTCATATGTGGGAAATGCGAAGGAGAATCCAATTGCAAGTACCTTCCATAATAAAGGCTGTTAGGAAAGAAGCAAACTCCAAAAGTGGTTGCAAAGGCAATACCAAAGGGCTTGAATTGTGGTACATATAGTGGACCCTTCCTTCGGCTGAACCAAACTTGAATATTTGGACGAATCACACCTCCAAATGTTGCCTGTACCAAAATAAATTACATATTTATCATGAGCATATTTCTTTTTTTGTCTTAATCTTTCGTGCAGAAATCCGAAGATAGATAGAAGATAAGTAAAAATTTCACTAAAAATTATTTCAATTAGATTCAAATTCGGTATTCCCAATCTATTTATTCTTAAGTGATGTGTAATATTAAATGGTTTTTTTCAATATTGAATTATATTATATATATATGATTAAATCAATTTAGTCTATAAAATTTTAACATTTTATTTAATTTAAAAAAAAATTCGTTTGAATATTTGGACGACTTTTTATTTTTGGTTTTTACAATTAAATTTATTCATGTGTATCATTTGAATACTTAAATGATTTTTTTCAGTCATATTTAAGATATTATAAATATTTTATGTACAAAAATTTAAAATTTTTAACGTAAAATAAATTAAATATGCATTATTAAAGTCAACACTTAAAAATACAAATGTAATTCATCAACCATTAAAAATTTTAAATTTTTATAGAAAAAATTCTTATCATATTCAAAATATACTTACAAAAATTCATTTAAAAATATAAAAAGCATATATGTTTGTCTTAAAAGCGAGATAAAATATGAAAATAAAAAAAATTGTTCTGCAAATTTTTTTTTAAAAAAAGTATAGAAATTAAACTTATTTAACCCTTACATGTATATATAAAAAATATGATGATACTTACGGTTAGAACAATGAGAATGAGCTCCATGTTACTCTTTATCTTCCAAGCATTTGCATCTCTCTCCAATATACATGAGACTATTGCACTAAGGATTGATCCAAGCAAGGTATAATAAGAAACCACCTTCATTTGTTCTGGATATTGCTTTATAGTTTCTTTCTAGTAGTATCAAGAGAACAGAACAAACTTGAATTAATCACTTCAAACATTCAAAAGGAAATTTTAATTATAAGAATAATAGATTTTCTTTTATTAAAAAAATAAACAAAAGAAAAGGTGCAGTACTTGAATAAAGTTCCCAATTGAAACAGAGAAGGAAGCAGCAGCAAGCAAAATGCCACCAAAAACCCAAAATTCAGGTGTTGAAGAAAAGACAAAAAGTTGCTTAGTATGTCTAAGGTTGTGAGAAGAGGGTCTTATGAGTGGTCCTTTGAAGAATTCTGCTACTATTGCTCCCATTAGTGATACCATTATACCAATCATTTGTACTTGGATACCTGAACTTCTTAAGTTCAACTCTATCTTCCTGAAAAAATAAAACACAACATCAATTAAATAAATTGATCCATCAACTATATATATATTAATCTAATAACATAAAAAAATATACAAAAAAATAATAATAAAAGGAAATTAAAAAAAAAAGAGTAATATTTGAAGAGTAACCTGTGAATGATATTGAGCAGGAAATTAAATGTTGGAATCAAGTGGCTCATGGCACATACAAGTATTGGAGAACTATAGCTTAGACCCAGAAATAAAAGTGTCTGAGTCATTGTTATTCTGCAAATTCCATCAATGAAAACAAAAATGTTAACAGGCTTTAAGTTTTAATTCAATTATATTATATTCAAAGTACCTTAGTAATTTAGATATACTATAATTTTTTGGTTGGTATTCCATATAGAATATTATTATGATTTATGACACCTTTGAATTCATTCAGGTAAGTATTTATATTCAGAGAGAGAAAGAGAGTATTTACCCTGTAAACCCAAGGAACAGGAATCTCATAAACAAAGATAAACTAAAAAGTGGCCTCTCTTTTCTGTGAAAAGAACATAACAATGAAAATTAATCATCCATGCAAACAAATTCACCCATGTTAGGTAGCTAGCAACAAAAACACAAACCTGTCCTGTTGTTGTTTTAATAAAAAGGAAGAAGGAAAGAGTATTATAGTGGAAAGAGCATTGGTATAAACAATGAAAACAAATGGACTCATTCCATTTGTTATTGCTGTTTTTGCTAAAATTGTTAGTCCTATTGTGCACCCTTCCATAAGCACCATCACTATAAATGCTACCAATTCTGAACTCTTATTCTTACCCTCCATTTATTAATTTCCTAACAAATTTCTAAATTTTATATAATATGTTAATTATATTCCTTGTTATATATAGAGAGAGATGGACAAAGATTTAATTTGAGTATTTTCTAGCTATGTGTCTCTTTGTGTGTGTGTGTGTTCCAAAATTGTTGGAGCTTGCACAAGCACCACAAAAAAACCAAACTAGAGTACTCTCTCTTTATTGAGCTGAAATTGAAAAGCATGTTAATTTGTGCTCTAAATATAAGAAGCAAAAGGAAAGGAAGAGAAGAAATGGGTCCATGCATGTGATGTGAGTAACCTTTCATAGAATGAAGAAGCTACTTTCTAAGAGAAGTTGCAACTCGAGTGTCCCTAATTTTATTAAACTAATGATCAAACATGACGTATCATAGAGTTTTAATCATTTAACTATTTTCTCTTGTGCACATGTTCTCTATTTATTTGTTGGTTAATTACTTTGGGTTATTATAATAGTAGAGTTTAATTTGCATGTATAAAGTTTCAAATTGTATCACATCACAACCAATCTAATCATGTGTATGATATTAAAAGTAATTATCATAAAAGTTAAATATTTTTAATGATTTGAGAATTGTGATTGATTAAACGTGTAAAAATTATTTACACTAATACCAAAAACAAATTAGATCCTATATATTATAGCATTGGTGATTTATTAAGTTAATTATCAGCCATATTAGAATAAAGCATGAATAATCAAGGACCAATAACTTGAAGCTTTTTAGAATGTTTGAGAATGGTTTAGTGGCGCACATTTTTTGTGGCCCTACCATTTAGAGGATTTTTTTGGCGTTACTTGTATAATAATCTACCCATTTGCGTATAATTAAGAAAGACTGGATTGGAATCTAAAGAAAAAATTAATGTTTTTATATGGAATCTTTTTTTTTTTTGAATCTTCAGAGTTTTGTCAAAATATATACAGATGGATCAAACTCAACGTGGTTGAATTTTATTTTTATTTTTTTGGTTGAAATTTGAATTCATGCGCATGTCAAGTTGGTGGGCCTGTTGGTTAAGCCTAATGTGTAATAAGGCTGACAGAGTCAATAGAATGGTGAAAGTAAACTAACAAATTGAGCCCATAGCATTTTTGTTTTTGTTCCTTCACTATTTGAAAGGTTGCTACAGGAGAAGACTATTTTTATTTTTAATTCTAAGATTGAAAAAAATAAAAACAGAATTTTCAGTCTCATTAGTGTTGAAGTCCCTCACAGTTTTTTAATACAATCATATCCATTGTCCACAATGTGCCTGCAGCAATAAAGTTTTTATTGTATTTTTTAAGGAATTAGTATAGTTAACTTATAATGTCGATCATGATTACTAAATAATTGACATTTTAAAGGTGGAAAAAGACTTATCTTTCCTTCCTCGATGCAAGTTTGAACTCATTTTTCCATGACTTAGATTATTTTTAAAAAAAAAATTAAGACATTGGCAAGTTTCTTTCGCTTGAAGTAGAAAAGAGAGGATAACTGTAACAAAAAAAGAAAAAGAAAAGAGGGGATAATATAAAATATCACTTTGAAGTTGTTAAAATAAAAAGAATAATGATGGAAAATGTGTGGGCATGCTAAAATAAATCTTAAATATCACTTTGTCAACTAATAAATTATTTGGTAAACTAATATTTATAATAATTTGTTTACTGTCGGAATTTTCTCATTTTGATTTATCATTAAATATTGCTTAATTATTGACTAAAACACATTTTCAAGTTATATCTCATCCAATAAAAATAAAGTTTAGAAGTTTTTAGTTTTTTTGAGAGGAGGGGTATTTTGTTTTTTTAATCATCTTGGCAACATGGCCCACTTGACAATTTTTTTTCATCATTCAAATTCAGTTTTCGCCTAAACCAAAAAAATGTTAATAGTTTATTTTGTTGATAGAGAGAACTTTCTATTTTTTTCCAGCAAAAACAAATATTGAAAAAATATTCGTAAGATTTGTTTGATTCAAACTTTCAAACATTCAGAGGTCTCTTCTTTAAAATGCTGTAAATCTTTTCTATCTTAGATTCAATGAAAAATTCCTTCTAGTAAAAAAAAAGATCAATCTTCAAATTATAGTCCTCTCAACATCGTTCCTCACGCCAGAAATGAAATTAACTTTTTAACATAATTTGGATAATGGACCACCCCACCTCCACCAGGTAATTGGAACTATCACAATCTAAGCACCTAAGCAAGCACTCCTTTGACCAAAAAAACAGCAAGCATTCCTTATTATCCAATGTTCAAGGTCAAATTTAAATAAGGAGTTGACTTTCTTATAATACTAAAGTTCATTCATACTTGGTCAAAAAGATAGGAGTTTACTCTCTTGTAAGCTAGACGATTAAGATTAACATTTCATGATACTATTCTTCAATGTTTAGTGTATTCACGTTGCATCTCTTTCGCAAATCATGACTATAACTAAGATAAATCACAGTTGGGATTTCAATATTGCAGAAAATTACGGCTAATTGCAATCTCAAAAAGTAGTTACTGAGTTTGTTTATTTTCTGAGATATATCAAACTGCTCTTATTTGAAGGAAATGATTACTTTTGCTCTTTATTGAAGGCCCAATCCAATCTTTGCAGTGCAAGTGTTCTTCCTTTGAAGAATCTCTAAGCTCCAATCAAAACAGAAATATTTTAATCCAATGGAGAACTTTCAAAGGCTTCCCCCATTTTATTTAGTGGTGTTATTTACACGTACTTAGATTGGCATATTCCCCTGTAATTGTAAACCACTGGATAGCAAATGTAATCATACAGAGTGTGTGTACATATCTTGCATAGTATTACAACAATAGTTTTACTTCAAGATTTTTGTAAACAAAACAGGTTACAACTCACAAAGTCTGACATTTTTATCTGCATAGTGAAGCCTAACATCTTAAAACTAGTATATATACATAGGTGATCACTGATCACTAACCATGCCACATTGAACGAGATAAATTATGTACTTCTCATAGTCAGAGTTGTCTCTCTCCTTACTCCGAGTGAAACAATTGAAACTGTCTAATATGTTGGCAGAATTGTAGCATCTTTTTAAATGAACTAACCCCTTCATATGTCTTCACTACTGTTTTCCTTCAAAAGAAGGGTTTGGTTGCCTCTTGATTCCAAGCTTCTTGCTTCAATATCTTTGGATTTCCCCCACAATACAGAATAAAACCCAATGACAATCACAACAGCACCAATAAAACTGCATTGAAAAGACAACAATGAATTTGTGTTTCAATAAATAAACTCAACAGTACAACCAAACATAGTCTAGAAGAGAGAACTCTGGTTCGGCTCAAGTGGTTTATGAGCTTTAGTTAAAGATGAATTGATCGAAAGACTCCGAGTTTAAACTCTTACTATAACAATCTTTGGTCAGACTTTACATACCCCTCGGCCAAACTCCAAATTATCAAGGCTCATTTTCCTTGAGAACCATAGGGTTAACACAAAAATAAAATACAGTCCATAAGAGAGGCACACAACCTACCTTCCAAGATAGAATGCATCACCAAGGAAGACAACACCTATAACCACTGATATGACAATTCCTATGGGCTTGAACATGGAAACAAAAACAGGTCCTGTCTGGTGCAAACACCAAGTAATAACACCAACCTGAAATGCAGAGCCAATGACTCCCTGGAAATGTTTATCAGTGAAAATTTCAGACTTCAAGACAAAGATAATGCATAGTTATTAGTAGTAACTTGTACTTCAATCTAAATATATACATTTTGATTACCGAGTATAGAACCGCTAGCAATCTTAAATTGGGTTCCAAGCTCCAAGCACCGATGTCGCTTTTGACAACCAAACAGGTCACAGCAGATAGAATGGCCACAAAAAAACAATAAAAGAATACAACAATCAACTCTGCTGGATATTTCTTAAGAATAGAAGCCTGAAATACAGCCAATTATAATTAGTTTATTACAAAGTATTGGTGTCATGCAATGCAATTAGAAATTATAGATCATGAAATCTCTACTATGGCTTTTTAATTTCACCTGTACTATAGTAAATGCTGAAGCCATCACACAATCAGCTGCAAGAAATAATCCTCCGAGTATCCAATTAGAATCTTGCGAGAAAACTGGATACTGAGATAAGTTTGCAGGCGATGGTCCGTTGAGAAGTGCAACACCCTTGTATAAAGTCGCAATAAAAGCACCGGAAATTGATACTATTGTTCCCAATAATTTAGCTAGGCTGCCTGAGCTTCTCCAATCTAATTGTTCCATTCTGAAACCACAAAGTGAAATGAGTTTAGACAGATCTATAATAGTGAAAAACTGATTCAGAGAACAAATATGTCCTCTTTTTCTCTAAAATGAATTGAAGTGCATATTTGGCAAGCCTTTTATATTTAAAATAGACACACAAAAGCTTTCAAACCCCAGATTTGTCACTTACATTTTATAAGAATTGCAAAAGATTTTCTAATTCATCAATCGAACGAAACTCATTATGTGATGATATATTTTTATATATGTTATATTATAAAAAAGTTTCTTATAATATCTTTATAGTCCAAAAATATAAATGTAATTGTGTTGGGACTAGGTGTCCACACACCAAAATGGAATCATTTTCAATTTCAAGACAAAGCATGATTAATTGTCGATCGATCTTTACTAGGAGTCATGTTTATGAATGTAAGCTCAAGAGATTTCAGAGACACAACAATATATCACAAAATACTACTGGTTTACATCCTAAAATCATAATGTCTGAACAATGAAAGTAAGTAGGGAAACTAAATCTCTTAGACATGAAAGACTTGAATATGCAGTATAAGCATTTCAATGTTTGATATACATTTAAGAATATTTAAATCTTAAAAAATAATTACTAGCCCAATTATATAAATTTGTTATTCACTAACAAGATACTCCCTCTGTTCCAATTTATAAGAAAAAGTGTTGATGTATTTGGTCTAAAATGTGGACTAAATACATCAACACTTTTTCTTATAAATAGGAACGGAGGGAGTATGCCTTCTAATTTCTGGAATCAATATAAGAGAATTTAAGCAAAACGAGAATTATGACCCAAGCGCTAATAGTTCCCCACAATTTGATGCTTAGCCTCATCATTTATGTAGGCTGGTTGAGAAAAGTGGTGTTGTGAGAAAATTTAGGTCAAAGAAATTAAGATTGTAAGCAGCTCAATAGAGAACTTCTGTTGAGAATGACACTATTTGTTCAGTATACTTCTCTTCAAAATGAAACAAGATAATTGAATTTGGTTTCATTGCAAACTAGATAACAGAAAAATCCAAGCAAATGGTGGAGGTTTGTAGACACTTTGGGTGTATGCTAATTGACCCTAACAAATTACATGAGTCCTATGCATCAACTCAGAGACTATACTTAAAAAGTTAATCCTATAAAATTGATTCAATATTGTTATGTAAGGAAAAAAGTTATCCACAAAAAATATGAAGTCAGATGGTAAAATATTAGTGAGATAATGAACTACTACTCAAGATAGATTGCACAGAGGATCAAATATGGAATAATCACCAGCCTACTCCTTAAAGTAATCACTACAAGATAGTCTATGTGATGGTTTAATTTAATGCTATTCTAGTCATGTTGGGTGGCATATTATCCTGATATATTTCTCTAATATAGAAAGTAATTAGAAGTTCTCAACTTAGGACTATATTATCCTCTCACTGCCTTTCCTGATTCTGCTCGGAAATATCAATCTATGTAGCACTGACACTTCAAATTGAGGGTGTGTTTGGTATCAGATATACATAGTTAGTTACATTCAATTACTTCCATCTTTTTTCAAATTAATGTAATTTTCATTTTGTGTAGTAACAATAAAACAAAATTTTCCTGTTATCTAGTTTGTGTAGTAACAAGTAATAAAATCCTTAACGCTAGAACTGACACTTCAATTTGAGGACGTGTTAAAGTGTTCACTATCAAACACGCGCCGGTGTCCAAGGTCAACATAATAACCTAATTATGTTCAATTACTTCAATTGTTTTCAAATTAATGTAATTTTCATTTTCTAAAGCAACAATGAAATTAAACAAAAGAGAGTTAATCTACGAAAAAGGAATGCACGAACCCAAAAAGAATGGCAAGTATGAAGGTAAAACCAGGAACAAGATTGAGCATGGCTGTGCCAAGTGTTGCTGAGCTGTAGTTTATCCCAGCATACCCAAAAGCCTGCGCCAAATAACTGAAAATAAACTAAACCAAAAAAACAAAACAAAAATTTCGGTATTAAAATCCACATACCATTATTTTACTCCAAGAAAAAATAAAACTAAAAAAAGTTTGAGGGTTTGAACTTGCCCGAGTAATCCAAGTATGAAGAATCGAGAAAGGGTGGAAAAAGTGATTCGAGGACGTTGAAATCTGTGGATGAAGAATGAAGATGGAAGAAGAATGAGGGCAGCGATGGAATTTGAGTAGAAAATGAAAACGAAACTTGTCATTCCTTCCGCCATAACTTGTTTGCTCAATATGATTAAAAAAGTTTGAGCACATTCTGCAAGTATCATCCCAACAAAGGGAAGTGTTACCTTCACCATTTCTCCTTTACTTTTCACACCCCTCTGCTTCTCTTGTTCTGAAATCTAAATCCAATTTCTTATCATTCTCACTTCTATATTGCTCAATAAACACATGAGAACAACACACAGCTAAGAAAGACACTCGCTATATATTTATATTTTATAAGACCTAATTCAATTCTAACTATTGTATCTGCCAAAAGGATCACAGAGCAAACCATATATGGACTAGAGAGCATTTTTAGTCTTTATCTTTCATCCAGTATTTAAAGATATTTTATAATTCAGATTTCAAGAAAAATATTAAAATTATTACTCTAAAATGCACAAATGCTTTTTAAATTAAGAGTAAGCATGTGATGGTTCTCTATCAAAAAATAAAAAATAAAAAATAAAAAATTAAATTTCGCTTTTAGTCTTTTATGTTTAATTTAGTTTTTATATCTAAGAACAATTCATTTTTTCGGTGGATTTTTTTTTATTTATATAAACTCCGTTTTTTTTTTTGTTAAAATGATAAATTTTTTGTTTTGATTTTTTTCTAATTCATATGGTCAACGTTTTCAGTTGTCCTATTGGGATTACATATTTATGATTTGGGAGGAAGACGATGGAGAAGTAAAAGATAAATATTGAATTTAAGCGAAAACTAGTTTAAATTTAGAAAATTATAAGTGTATTTTTCCAAAACTTAAACAACTAATATGAGAATTATTTACTTTTATAATTTGTCACATCAATCATATGTCAGCATCGTAATTGTCACGTGACATTTATTTTAACAAAACTAACGGAAAAATGACAATTTTACAAGCAGTCAATAAAATAAAGGTTAACGTTGCAAATGAAGTGTCACTTAAAAAACCTAATTAAAAAAAAATATAAAAGATCTATCTAAAAATTAAATCAAACATAAAAGACTAAAAGTACAATTTAACTCTTACAAATACTCTTGTTGCAATATGCAAAAAGGATTAATGAGATACAATAGAATGACCCACTTAATTTAATCTCTTTTGCATTTTGTCCATGCACCAAAGGAACTGTTTTCTCTCATTTCTCTCTTCTTTATCCCCACTTTGTTTCTCTCTAATAAATCACTCAAAACAAAAAGTGTGGGAAACTCACAACTACATATACTCACCTGAAGCGCTAGAGATGTTGATATATGCAAGCCCTGCTAGTAAATTTGTTATTATTTTTAAAATTTTATAATAAGTATTATTCATTTTATTTTATTATTTTTGGAATGATTTTATTTTATTTTCTATATATATTATAAATATTAATCTATTGTTTATAGAAAATATAATTACTTTATTATTTTTAAATAATTATTATTTTATATATATGAACGGCCGAGATCGAGCATAAAAACCTCCTCTTTACAGGGGACCAAATACCAATATGTTGAAAAATAAAGATGGATGTAGATTTTTTTCAAAGAATTAGGGGTGTGGTGAGGGGTAAAAATTGTCCCGCCTCATTGCGATACCTAATCATATGTTATGTATTGCGAAACAGTTGGTGGTTGGCGGCAAAGAGGGGCATACCCACCTCATGAAAGTACCATTTTGTCCCAGTGGTGGACTGGTGTGCTGCCCGGAAAAAAACTATTTTTGTTTAGCATCTCACAAAAATAATAATTACAACCATCATCGATGATAAACTTCAACGATAAAAGTAAAAGGATGGTATTTGACCATAAAAGCAATTATAATTACAATTGGTCAACAAAACCAAAAGTAACAAAGCCACTAATAGAATAAAACAAGTCTCAAATGAGTCGTGATGCTTTTTGACTAAATTAAAAGAGACAAATTATATATACTTGTAAAATTCAGAGTTGTTTGTCTCCTTACTATGAGTAAAACAGGTGAAATTGTCTAAGTTGTTGTCTCCTTACCATCATATGATGTTTTCCTTCAAAAGGGGGGTCTGGATGTTTCTTGATTCCAAACTTTTGGCTTCCGTATCTTTAGATATTCCCCACAATACAGAATAAAACCCAATGACAATCACAACAGCACCTATAAAACTGCATTAAAAGACATCAATTAATTTGTGTTTCGATAAATAAACTCAATAGTACTACCAAACACAATCCATAAGAGATAATTTTGTTCGATTCAAAGTGTTTAACTTCAGTAAATGAAAAATTAATTAGAAGAATCCGAATTCAAACCCTAATCAGAACAATCATTATCCAGACTTTAATTACTTTCTGACTGTATTTGAATTACTGAAGCACATTTTATGTGAATCCAAAGGGTTAACACAAAACAAACATTCCATAAGAGAGGCACACAACCTACCTTCCAAGATATAATGCATCACCAAGAATGACAACACCTATAATAATCGATATGACAATTTCTATGGGTTTGAACATGGAAACAAAAACAGGTCCTGTCTGGTGCAAACACCAAGCAGTAACACCAACCAGAAATCCAGATCCAATGACTCCCTGGAAATTTTCATCAGAAAGCCTCAGATTTCAAAACAAAGATAATGCATAGTTACTGTAACTTGTCCTTTAATCTAATTATATACATTTTGCTTACCGCATATAAAACTGCTAGCAACGTCAACTTGGGTTCCAAGCTCCAAGCACTGATGTCACTTCCTACAACCAAACTGGTCACAGCAGATAGAATGGCCACAAAGAAACAATAAAAGAATACAACAATCAACTCTGCTGGATATTTCTTAAGAATAGAAGCCTGAAATACAACCAATTATAATTAGTTTATTACAAAGTATTGTTGTCATGCAATGAAATTAGAAATTATATAGATAATTAAATCTATACTATATTGTTTGTAAATTTCACCTGTACTATAGTAAATGCTGAATTCATCACACAATCAGCTGTAAGAAATAATCCTCCAAGTATCCAATTAGAATCATGCAAGGAAACCGGATGCAGAGATAAGTTTGCATGTGTTGGTTCGTTCAGAAGTGCAACACCTTTGTATAAAGTCGCAATAAAAGCACCAGAAATTGATACTATTGTTCCCAATGATTTAGCTAGGCTGCCTGAGCTTCTCCAATCCAATTTTTCCATTCTAAAACCACAAAGTGACATGAGTTTAGACAGATCTATAGAAGACTAGCAGTTAAAAACTGATCCAGATACATTTCCCTAATGAAGTAAGTAATTAAAATTTCTCAACAAATACTACCAAACCTTGTTCCACTAAGTATGATGGGTTACATGGATGATATTTTAGAAGAACACAATTTGACAATAAGATCAACAAAAATTTAATTGGTTAATGCAAATTAAATATGTGATCAATTAAGTTTAATGAATAAACCAAGGTATCGCCACTCATTGACATCTTGTGAATGTAATTATATATGATTTTGAACTTAATAAGTCACGATTTTTAGGTGTTTAAATATATATAGTATTTATTAATTATTCAAATTGTGTACAAAATATATATAATTTTTATGTGTTCAAATATGCATTACAACCTCTCTTATTTTTTATAATAGACAATTGAGTTATAATTGGGTTAACAAAAATTGATGTATTTGATTCATATTATAGATCAAATGTTATCACCTTTTGTTAACTCAATTATAATTCAATTATTTTTTACAAAAAAAAAAGAGAACAGAGGGAACATTTATTTATAACCACAATTTATGATTAAATATTGCCTGAAAATTGTGGTTAACAACATTTAAAATCTTGATTAATTGCTTGAAATGATTAATGAATTTGTAGTATCTTAATATATTCATTAATGATTTCCTAAACAAAATATGTAATCATGTGTTTGAGTTGCATTAACATTCATGTCAAATTTGTGTGCCAAAACAATATAACTCATTTTGAAATGGCAGAGTATGAAGTTATAGTTAATGGTGACAGTACATTACATAATAAAAGAAGAGCATGGAGAATATGGGATGAACGAACCTAAAAGCAACGGCAAGAATGAAGGTGAAACCAGGAACAAGATTGCGTATGGATGTGGAAAGTGTTGGTGGGCTATAGTGAAACCCAGCATATCCAAAAACCTGATCTAAATAACTGAAAAATAAACTAACTAAAACATTAACAAACATATTGGATAAGATGGATTGTGGAATATAATAAGATAAGTGAATTAGGTGAAGTTAATTCACGTACTATAAAAAGGGTGAAACTAGCACAAGTGATATAATAATATAAGGAAGGATGAACTTGCCCAATTAGTGCAAGAATGAAGAATTCAAAAAGGGTGGAAAACGTGATTGGAGGACATTCAAATCTGTGGATGAAGAAGGAAGAGGGAAGAAAAATGAGAGCAGCGATGGAATTTGAGTAGAAAATGAATACGAAATTGGTCATCCCTTGTGCCATTGCTTGTTTGCTCAATATGATTAAACCAACTTGAACACACTCTGTCATTATCATCCCAATAAATGGAAGTGTTACCTTCACCATATTCACTTTACTTTATACACCCTTTACTTATCTTCTTCTTTCGAACTCTCTAACTTGGTCAACAATTTACTCTTGCACTCTACTATTTTGATTGTGAATAGAAAATGAGAATAAGACAGAGCTAAGAGAGATAACACTGCCACATTTTTATACTCGTTAAAGATAATACAATATTGAAAGTACTGATTAATTTTTTGACTATTGACTAAATAAGATTATCTTAAATTTAAATTTGGAAATTGTTACATTATAGTAAAATAAAAAATTATAAATTAAAAAAGTAATAAATGAGATGTTTGATAAATAAAAATAGTGTGTGTGTATATATATAGTATTTATTAATTGATTAACAATCAATTAAATAAAATTATCTTAAATTTACTTTTGAAAAATAAATAAATTATATCAAAATAAATTGAAGTAAATTATATTAAAATAAAATTAGAAATTTATAAATAAAAAAAGATGGGTGAGATGTTTGATGAATATATAATAAAAGTAGAGATGTCTAGCTTGTTGAGATATTTTTTTCTAAATGAAATCAATCATAAAATATAATCATTAATCGTGCACCTAGGGTAAAGAACTAAATCTAAACATGCACCTAGCTAATTGTTTAAATACTATATTTTTTTATGGATTTGAACTCTCTACTTCAAGTTTTTTTTTATAACATCTCTATAATTCTCAATTTCTCTTTATTCCCCCTTTT
>JBBPBQ010000001.1:54999311-55117967 GCA_037974755.1 Cicer yamashitae
CTATTTTAAATATTGACATGGCAAGTCAAATAAGATAATTTTTAATAATTTTTTTGATTAAATATATTTTTAGTTCCTGTAAAATTTCAACTTTACAATTTTAGTATCTATAAAATAAAAACACAATTTTTAATCTCTCCAAAATTATTATATATATAGTTTTAGTCATTGTCGATAAGTTATCATATATTTTCTTAACAAAAATTGAATTCAAAATTAAATTTCTAAGTTCATATTTTCATCAATTTTATCTTTATTTTTCCACATTTAAAAAATTCATATTTAATTCATATCAATTTAAAAAATTATAAATTTTGGTGGATAAATATTTTATAATGTTATAAACATGCTAGCAAAAGATCATTCATTTTTTTTGAAGTTGAAAGACAATTAAACATGTTTCATTTCAACAAATACTAAAATCGTTTATTAGATAATTTTGTAGAGACTTATATTTTTATTTTATAGATACTAAAATTGAAGTGTTGAAATTTTATATAATAAAAACATATTTAATTTTAAATTTTATACAGCCACAATGTGATTTTCATGTACATTGCGTTTTGTTGCCAAGAAGAAATGTATTTGGTTGAGGGATTTAATTTGTAGCGATCTCGTCCCTATGAGTTAACAAAAATGTGTTTGGTTGAGGGAGTTAATTTCGATCGAGCTTATCCCTACGAGTTAACAAACAATCACAATGATAAAAGTCTAACATTCTAAACATTCTAGATGGATAAAGATAGTTATCATTGTTGCATGCTTATTGATGAAATTAGTTAGTATGAAGAATATGACTATTAGATTATGTTGGTTTAATATTGTTGTATGTTCATATATTGAAAGTATGAAGAATTTATTTTAGAGCGAATTTTTTTGCTAATAAAGGTAATTTTTTGTAAATTTATTTTTTTTGTTAAAAAAATATATTTATTCATTTAAATGGGTAGATTATACCAAAAATAAACATCTCAAATTTAATGTTGTTAAAACTAAAAAGTATGAATATTTAAACAAACTAACAACATATTAATTAATGGTATAAAATGAAAAAATGTCACAAATTTCACAAAATTAAAGTGGCCGAAATACTCAAGTTTCTGAATGTGTAGCGTCGATGACAAAGTCATTTTCTGAACTAAATAAATATCATAAACATGCGGACTGTGGGCTATCCGATACCTATACGGACTAATCTTAATGGGTAACGGGTTTATTCAGACCGGACTCAAAAGTCCTAAAAATTTGGACTGAAATTATTAGGGTAATATTTTAGCGGGCTGCACGGGTCAGTCCATTCGAGCTAATCCATTTTGACAGGACATCGAACAAAATAACTCCGTAAATAGATAATATAAAAATTACTTATTTTGAAGACAATAAAACGGAGGAAAAAATGACGTAGATGGTGATGCTAGCTCAAAAATACTGAAAACCTCTCCTTTTTTATGGGTAAAAATAAGGAAAAGAGAGAGGGAGAGAAGCTGCCGGCAGGTTTAGTTTATGTACCACACATTTATTCAATATATAATTTATTTACACCAACAAATATATTCAATATTTGTTATAGAATAATTTTGATTTTTTAATATTCAATGTTGTTTTGAAATTTTAAATTTATGTTTGATGTTGATATATGTTTAATATGATATTTTGATTTACTATTAAATAAATGTTGTTGCCCACCAATTAAACATAATAGATTGTAAACTGTAATTAAGAAATATTCTTTAAATGAATTTCTCTTTGTGCGTTGCACGAGTTTTATAACTAGTAATAATATATTAAAAATTCTTGTTGAAGGTAAGTTGTTGACATAAAAATGTACGTTGGCGTTAATTCTTCAAGTGACACAAGAATATGGATAGATATAATTGAAAACTTACTTAAACACATGCATGCTCCCTGTCATGATTCTTCCCGAGCTTTTTATTTTGTAGTTGATTCTTCGAGAACATCTTTAATATTACCAAAAACGTATGCGTTGGAGATGGAAAGTTCTTACAACTCCAAGATTTATTACAATAATTTATGATCACTTCAACTTCCGAGAGCCACCACTTTGAGTCTGGCTAGCCACCACTCCAACCTTCTCTGGCAACCACTTGGGCCACTATCAATCATCATTCTAATCATTGCCGTCGACCATTTCATCCCCATTGGCCTTTATTCCGCCCTCTAATAGTTACATTACCATTTTTAAGTTTAGTCTTTAAAATCTTTTTATTCACTTTTGATTTTATAAGGATTTTTCAGAGATTAAAAATATGACTTTTTATAAAAGTAAATTTTTAAAATAAAATTTAAAAGTGAATAAAATAAATTTTAAAGACTAAAAAGTTATAAATGTATTTTATAAAGACTAAAATTTATTTTATTTTATTTTGTAATCATTAAAATTGCACATTATTTTATTAAAATTCAATTTTTAAAATTATAACGTAACGTTTAAAATATTTAATACGTCACCTGTTCGACTACCATCAACCATCGTTCCGACCAATTTAGCCAAATATGAGCCATTGACACCACTCTAACTCCTGTCGGCAACCGCCGACAACCCCTCCGACTGCTGTCGCCTCTAATGAAGTCTTACAAAAGTTAGAGGGGTTCTTTGTGTCATACTCCACAAACTCACCCAAAAAAATTTCCCAATTCTTCCCCTACCTTCTTTTGACATGAATCCTACGGGAAGATGATAAATCTGTATCTGAAATGTTGCATGAAATAAATGAATATGTTTTGGAATATCAGTTGCTTCGATTGGACTGACTAAGAGTAGGTCACCATCAAATGACCATGCAGAAAAACTGCAAGGAAAATCTCACTAATGAAAGGAGAGAGAAGACATAAACTTTCTCAAATCACTTTAAATATTTGTTTAGAAATTATTTTGAATAAAGTAACTAAATATTTAGAAATTATGAAAAATAATAATCATTAAAAAATAAAAAGACTTTTTATACCAATATATTTACAAAAAGAGAAATGAAGTGTTTTATTTTCCACCGGATTACAGAAGCTCCCAAGTGAAAGAAGACACGGACACCCTGCAGTATCTATTAACGGGCTTTGATCTTCATCTACTTTGGCAGTTATCAGGTAATTCTTGCCTTCATTTGTATGACTCATTAAATTTAGGCATTCCAATTTCCATTCCATGTAAAGCTACAATTTGGACGGCAACCACAAGACAAACCCAAGCTTTGGAATATCAACCCAATTTAAATTTAACGCATTTTTATAAACTGATCAAATAATATTATTACGTGTAACATGGATTTTCTAATCTTTATCAAATAATCTATATATGATATTAGTATATCAGTAATGTTAGTATTTTTCTACTAAATGATCCGTCATTTTAGTCATTAAAATTTAGGAATACGTAAAAAGTTAACAAAATCTCTAAATTATAACAATACTTTTGCAATTTAGTCTTACAATAATAATACTCTTGAAGTAAAATACATACTAGGTCAAAATAATCAACTCGCGTTAACTTTATTAAGAAAATATCACTTCTTCAAATTATGTATATTTCATTTCATTACATTGCAATGTTACAAATGTAAGTAAGGCTTTCTAGTGGCAAATTTGAACCCCCTTTTATTTTTGGATTAAACCAAGATAATAGCATTGGTATAATTGTGCCTAGCTGTGAATATAAGAATGTTTCAAACAAATAACATTATTATTACTCCTAACCATAGAGCAACAAATAAGATTTTGTTCTCTTAAATTTCTCAGCAAACAGCTGTGTATAATGTAATAATATTCCAAACGGCTAATTTATATACCGAAATAATAATGAACCAGTGCATGATCCAATTTATCATTCTATTTTCTCCTTCAACACTTCCAAAGTACAACAACAATTTTCATCAATCATGCAACCAGCAGAAACAGAGAAGAATCCTGTAAGATATATGCATACAGTGTCAGAAGCTGGTCGACTTCTCCCTTCATCAAGCCGCTGGAACTCCATAGCACTTGACTTTAAACTTGCTCCAAAGTCTTCTACTTCCTATGATTCCATCCCTTCACAGTTTCCAAAATCTGTTGACTACAATCTTGTTATCACTGATAAAAAACACTTCCATCGTTTTATTTTTATTACAGTAGCAATAGTTTTTGCTGTCATAGCAGTGGCTTTGCTTGTTCACTTTTTACCTCAGAAGCATAAGCATCAAGGCTCTTCAATCAATCTCAAGTTGGCAATAAATCAGGCTCTAACATTTTATGATGCTCAAAAATGTACTAATTTTCTTTCTCTCGCACAATTCCTCTTCAAGTGTTTTTTTGTCTTAACCCTCCAATTGCCAGGGACAGTGACTCTGGTAATCTATAGCTCAGTAGAGAGGTAAGTAAAGTTTGACAAATAATTGTTTCAGTCAGGGTTTGATCTCGAGTAGTCTCGATCTCTCGTCCTTAACTGAAGTTCGTTAACCATTTGGTTATATTTTTTTACTTATAATTCAACAAAGTGATTTTTTTTGTGTTGCAGCTGGGCACTATCCAAGGAACAGTCCAGTGAAATATAGAGGAGACTCAGGATTACAAGATGGGAATTCAGCAAAGACTAATCTTAGTGGTGGATATTATGATTCAGGAAACAACATTAAGTTTACATTCACCACAGCTTATACTATGACTTTGTTGAGTTGGACTACAATGGAATATCAAAGTAAATATGCTGATATTGATGAGCTTGACCATGTCAGAGACATTATCAGATGGGGTACTGACTATTTGCTCAAGGTGATTATTCCTTCAGCTGCTGGTTCCAACCTTACACTGTATTCCCAAGTAAGTTATACATTTTGTATCATGTTTAATTAAGTTTTTCGAACCCTAGTTAGAATAATCCTTGACCTGACTTTACTTACTATGACTAAACTTTTGATTATAAGGATCCCTTTCCTCTAGGATCTGGAGGGTTAAAGTTATCGGTTATGAATAGAAATTGTTACATGTTTTTTCAATTTTATTAGGTTGGAAGTACAATTAGTACTAATAATGAACCAAATGATATAAGTTGCTGGCAAAGACCTGAAGACATGAGTTATGTTAGACCAGTTTCGGTTTGTGATGGTTCTGCTACCGATTTAGCTGGGGAAATTGTGGCAGCATTATCTGTGGCGTCGATGGTATTCAGAGAAGACCAAGATTACTCAGGGAAACTAGTTCAAGCAGCAGAAAGTCTATATGAGGCAGTTACAAAGGAAGATCCTAAGAAGCAAGGAACCTATACCACTGTTGATGCCTGTGGAAAACAAGCAAGAATGCTTTATAACTCATCTAGTTACAAAGATGAGTTAGCTTGGGGAGCAACTTGGTTATTTCTTGCTACTAAAAACACTGATTATCTTGCAAATGCAACTGAGTTTTTTTTATCAGCCAAAAGTGGTGAAACAAATTTAGACAAAGGGGTGTTTTATTGGAATAACAAGCTCAATGCTGTTGCGGTAACTTTAATCTGACACTCGAGCTAAATTTTTCGACAAATTTGAGAGAAAAAGGGATTGTAGTATAATGTTTTTAATCTAAATATTTGCAGGTTTTACTTGCTGGTATTCGATATTTCCGGGATCCTGGTTTTCCATATGAAGATGTTTTGAAATTTTCATCAAACACTACTCACTCCCTCATGTGTTCTTATGTTTTCAAAAAATATTTGAGCAGGACACCTGGTAATTAATCAGTTCTATGATAAATTGAAAGTTAATTTATGTTCAATCATTGAGGCATCATATGAGTGATTATATAAGTATATGATTCATGTCAAACATATTGTAGGTGGATTGATTATACCAAAACCTGATAATGGACCATTACTCCAGTATGCTGCAACAGCCTCTTTTTTAAGTAAATTGTATAGTGATTACATTGATCATCTCAAAATATCCAGTGCAAACTGCGAAACCGATGAATTCTCGGTGACAATGCTTCGCGATTTCGCTAGCTCTCAGGCAAATTCCTAGCCTCCACCTGGCCATTTTGTATTGTAACATATGAATTGGAAATAGTATCCAAATTTGCTTTCTTGTGTTTCAGGTTAACTACATCTTAGGACAAAATCCTATGAAAATGAACTATTTAGTGGGATATGGTGACAAGTTTCCAGTCCATGTTCATCACAGAAGTGCATCAATCCCTTGGGATAATCAGCGTTACAATTGCGATGATGGTAAAAAATGGCTGAACTCTAAAGATCCAAATCCACAAGTTCTTTTGGGAGCAATGGTGGGAGGGCCAGACCCAAATGATAAGTTCGCTGATCAAAGGAGCAATCAAAGGTTCACTGAGCCAACCATAGCAAGCAATGCTGGCTTAGTTGCAGCATTGATTGCACTTCAAGATCCTCCTTACAATTCACATGACTTGAAAAACTCATTGTGGGAATGGACTTGATTTATTATTTGAACATGTTCATTCCATTTTAGGCTATATTGAGAGTCTAATATTGAATTTCTCTAAGAGGAACAGGATTGTTTTGAGGCTATGTGTAAAAGTCTAGAAAGTTTCATGCTGATTTTGATGGATTTAAAGCAAATATATTTCATTTGATCATCAATAATTTGATGGATTTGTTTTTTATATGGTATCCCGAAATATAAACAAAAATGGATCAAACAAAGTTGATGTATTTGGTCAATTTTTGACTAAATACATTAATTTTCTTTAACCCATTTTTGCTTATATTTCGAGACGGAAGGAGTACTGTTTATGTCATCAAATGTAAAGTTCACACAATAGGAATTAGTTATTACAGGATTTTGATGCAACAAAGGCATGATTAATCAGGTAAGTGATACTATCTAAAGTGAGTTGCTCACTTTAAAAGAGTTGAATCCTTAAATTATATCCTCTATGCAGATAAAATCAAAATCAACTAAATAAAATTTGATGTGTAAACAGCTATTTAACCAGGTGGATGCAAACTTGTGAAACTGCAGAACTTTGTGAATACAAATTTTGCTGTACAAGTTATTTACATGATAACAGTGTCGGAGTAAACCAAACTATACAATATAAACTAAGCAAAGTTGCACATCAGCTTTTCTATCGTAGCTTCAATTTGACTTAAGCCTGTCCAAGTTATACACTTTCTGCAAAATAAAATAAATATTCATCAGGTAAGTATTGACGACACAAAATCCAATGAGCATGACCAATTGTTTGTTATATCAGAAATCACAAAATTAGACTTACTAGAATAGAATGAATATCCTCAAGAAAAGGCGCAAGCAAAGAAACAAAAATCTCCATTTTCTCCCTTAGGGTGTCATAGTTTTCATCTTTTTCCCTGAGGAGATCCATGAAAGTTTTAGTATCAGGCACTAGTTTTATAGCCACCTGCAGTACTAATTATGTTAGTTCAGCAAGAACCGACATCGCAATTTCAATTTTGGTCACTATATGCCAAAAATTATGCAAGACTTGTATGCAGTAAAGTATTTCATATAGGTTATTTACTCTGAAATGGATTGAAAAGTGGAAGAAAAAGGAACAAAATGGTTATTACTCTGAAAGCTGCTGATGAAATCCATCCATGCCATGGGTTCAAAGTTGCATCATAAGACTCTTGAACTGCTTGCTCCAGATTCTTTTCAGGATCTGTTGTTAGGGCTTGTAACAATGCTGATGTAAAATCCAGGGATCTGCATATATAGTGGCACATCTGTAAGTGAAAATTACAACAAAAAACTTATTCATATGAAAAGTATGCAAAGAAAGATAAATTCTGCAATTACTTAATGATTATAATCTGAGTAACAATATCTTGGTCTGTTATTTTTGTAGAAAACTTTAGGAGCTGATTGTGCAACCTATACCTAAGTGTAGGGAATAATAAAATAGGAAAAGAAAAAGGATACTAACTAATAATACTATATATATAAATATATGTTCACCTAGTGAGCCAAACAAAGGATTTACTGCCACTAATCCTCTTCTTTGCATTGCCTTTGCTAGTTTCTGATTTAAATATCTCAACCAAATTTGAATTGGTTAAGGGATTTGATTCATGTATTGCTTCCAATCTCTGCAATGATATAGAACTTAATAGCACATAGCTAATAATAATATACTAATACTATACACCATCATACCTTATTATTAGTATTATTTTGGTTACCTTAATATTTTGGTGAATGTCTTGTCTCAAAACAGCCATAGCTGGTCCTACCTTATCTACAACAAAAACAATAAAACATAGTTACAATTTGTTTGGTGTAACATAATTTTCATGTTTGAAAATAAGGAAGAAAGAAAGGTAGTATCAACCAAGAACTTGTAGAATCATGTAACATAAAGATAGGAAAGGCTTTGTTGGGATGTGTGCAGTCTCATGATTTTTTCCAGGTTTGATTATAACAAGCACTGAAAGCTCTTCAATAGCAGAGTTTATCTCTGATTTCTTCTCTGTATCTCTACTCCTCTTCATTTCCCTTATGCTATGTTCTTTTTCTTCAATTTCTCTTATACAAAAACACACACATAGCTCACAAAACTTAACCAAGCTTATATTTATAAGCAAAAAATAGCGTGGACTTTTTCTACTGTAGTTAATTGTTTCAAATATTTTGGATAGACAGAGAGAGAGGGGAATAGAAATTTATAATATTTTTTATCAAGTGGTTGAACTTGAACTTGAACTCAGGAACAATGCCAATTATTAATTGTTGATCACATCTGATAATAACTTAGCTCCATACTAGTATTTTAATCTTTGGTAGTAGTATTATTGTGCTATTAATTTTTGTATGTTGGTCATTGATGGTGACTATATATTTGACCTTGGAGTTATCATCAATCTTCCTCCTCCATCACCTATCAGGCTATCCTTATATTTATTTAATAATTAATTAATGAAATGAAACATTATTATCGAAATAAATCAAATCCATGCCTGAACTTGACAGGGCCAAACAATCTAGCCTTTCTTGCTTAAACTACCGTTAACTAGTTGCCTTGTTACTACTTATTTGGAATTTTAAATTCTTGAAAAATTGTTAATGCATATTGGTTAACCAATATTTCATGATCTTTATATCATAATGATTTACATAAAAGTCTTTTAATAAAATAAAATTAGAGTTGATAAAATGAATTGGGCTTATCGGACCAGCCCGCAAAAACCCACAAAATGGTAGGATTTAGACAAAATTTGAGCCTTATCATCAACCCGAACTTTTTGACTTGCCCCGTTGCAACCCAAAGTTTAATCGGGCTAGCCCAACCAGGATGCGGATAGTCCATTGAGCTCGCTAATTTTTAAAGAATGACTACTATTGTATATTCCTTCTACCTTTATATATAAGTAAAAGCATATCAACAAAAACTTATATATTTAATCTCAATTTTGAACTTAATACATTAAACTTTTTTACTCACTTTTATTTATAAATAAAAATAGAAGGAATAAAATACAACACATTATCTAAACCAAAAAATAACACATTTTTAATTTTATCCCATCCAACAAAATGCACGGTCAAACCCATTATTAATAATAAAAATAATAAAACAATACCAACATAAATATTAAAAATAAAAATATAAAATATTTTCATAAATTAACGAAATTTTAATTTACGCTTCTTGGTGGTCATTATTTTCGTACGCAACTTGGTGTTAATTCTTGGGCATTGTGTGAATTAGTAACATCATTAACTAGCCCTTCTTTTGGCTAGCAACAGGAGGGGAGCGAATTTTGCTCCTCCACCTCATTAATTGAAAAAAATATGTCCCCCAATTCCATTTTATAGCACGTATAAAATTTAGGTTTTTAATCTCGTCTGTAATGGAGTTCGGATTTTTCCACCCAAACTCATTCATATATAATTATAAATTTAAAAATTATATCTATTATAATTAATATAATAAAATTATTATTATTAAATAATAATAAAATTAAAAACATTTTCTATAGAGACAAGATTATAATTTTTAATATTTAAAAAAATATTAAGTATATTCAATAAGTATAAAAAATTTAAAAATCATTATAATATTACTCGCGGAGCGGATTCGAGTGCAGGTTCGGGGTGAATATCACCACCCATAAACTCATCTCTGCCTCCGAATTTTAATATTAGAAAAAATTTGCACGTGCACTCAATCAAAGCGGATTTTCCTGTCCAAATTAAATGGATTCGGGTTGATACCCGCTGATGCGAGTTATGTTCTCATCCCTACTTTTGGCCCACAACATGTAAGGAATATAAAATTTGTAAAACGGTTAATTATCTTTGCTTATTATTTTGATTTTTTCTTCTTTCTTTTTCAAAAAATTATTTTCAAATTTTTTACTGCTTAGTATTATGATTATCATAACACCTTTATTTATCTCTTTTAATTTAAATATGTTTAGAGAATATTTTTTGAGTAATAAATTGAGTATGAGTTACAATTATTTGGAGGATAAAATTGAAAAAGTGTTATCAATTATTAACAATATATAGAGAGAGATTTACTTCTATATATATTTTATCATCAATTATATAATACTTTATTTTTTCCATGTAAAGGGTGGATTTTTAACACGTATATCCCACTTTTGTTTTTGTTTTTTTTTATTTTCAAAATATCTTATTCTGAAAAATATATACGTGAATGTTCTCTTTTTTTTTTTTTTTAAGTAGGAGGTCGTTCCCTTGGGAAACGACCAGCTGAAGGGAAAAATTTAAAACCTCAATAAGAGGTTGTTTCTTGGGGGAGCTGACTTGTAACTGGACTTTTAATTTTTTTTTTGTTATATTTTAACATTTGTTTGTTATTAAAATTATTAATTTAATTATTTAAAAAATATAATAATAAATTAAAATAAAATAAAATACATTAATAAATTTTATATTTATTATTATTATTATTATTATAATAAATAATAATTTTAATTTTAATTAAAAATTATTATAATTAAAATAATTAAATAAAAATGATTAAATTATATTATAAATTCAAAAAAAAACATTAAAATAAAAAAAAAATTACATCAAATTTGTTGCTAAAAAATAATAATAACAATTAAATAAAAAGAAATTTATATTAATAACATGAAAATGAAATGAAATACATTAAATTAACAATAAAAATACATCATATTTGAGAAAAAAACATCAAATTTATATCAATTATGTCCACCTAAGTGACCTTCAGTCCCACATCTAGGATGTCGTCGAACTCGTCTAGCTCTCTGAACGAGTTGCGGTTCTTCCGGTTCATCCTGATTTTGAACATTTTCCTCGATGTAAGTTGTAGGTGGGTTAGAACCACTGCGATCTGCTTCCATTAAATTTTCGGACTGAGGATTATACATCGAATCAAACACAGCATAAGCCGACTCAAGAGTTGTGCACTGAGTTCCAAACAAATTATAGAAAAGTCCACTTTCTGTCGGATAACCGGGGGTTGGTATTTCTGGCACCGACGGAACGTAATACGTCGGTGGTGGATCATAACATGGAACTTCAGTAGGGACGTGTAGGTGAGGTGATGATGAAGACGGTCCTGCTGTGTTTTGTTGTTGTGGGGTTGATTGGAAGGTCGATTGCACATGAGGATATGACGGCGGTTGTAAATGGGGATCAAGGAGATATTGTTCTACAGATATAAATAATTTGGTGTGTTGTCTAAACCAAATCATATATTTTGTGCTATGACATAAAAGACCTTGTACGATGTTACCTTGCAACACGTAATTCTGGCGCTCGTTCCAATGTTTAATTTATTCTCTCCAAACCCAGTTTCAATTATCATCAATCACACGCCTCATGTCGATCTCATGGTACATTTTCATGTCTTCTGGTGGTTGTGGTATTTGTTGATGGAAACCGGATTGAAGTGTAACTCTGTCTGTATGATGTTTTTCAACAATATGATAACAGAGTAGATAAGTACATGCAATCCAAGTGACCATATCTTCTTCGGAAACTTCATGTTGGAACCCGAGATAAGGTCTCCAATAAAACTAAAATGTAAAAAATAAGCTAAAGTAATTATAACAAGTATAAAAAATAAAATATTTAAAAAGTTCAAATAAATGTGAATGAATATATTACTTCCTCAACTGTCATGTGATCAATTGTTTTTCGATATCCTTCCACGTCGTTATGAGGAACTTTAGCGAAATTTAAACCACCAGAATTAAATCTGTCGAATATAACAAAAATAAAAAATATAATAAAATTAGTAATATGGTAAGCAATTGGTTTTAAAAAAAGAAAAAATAATATAAAATATAATAAAATTAGTAATACGATAAGTAATTGGTTTTAAAAAAAAGAAAAAATAATATAAAAATAATATAGTTACCTTTGTGCAAGTGGAAATATCCATGGTTTGGGAGATTCTGGAGCGACACATGACAAACGATACCATGTCCAGTTTTGCAACAACAATGCACATCCTCCCATAGATATTACACCAGATTTTGTTGCAAGACATAGTTCTCTGTAAAGTGTAGCTAAAAATGCTGAACCCCAGCTATATTGGGATGCTTTATTTAAATCTCCTAATAAAAAAGATATTTTAAATGTATACGATTGTTGGATTTGTCAGACATCAATAACCCTCCGATCATACGTATGATATATGCTCGACACGACTTCTTTAGGAGGTTGCTTCCCCAGGCCACGATCTCTTTAGGAGGTCGCTTCTCCAGGCCACGACTTCTGCAAGGCAACGATTATTTAATCTGAGCCGTTGAATAAACGTTATCAACAGTTGTAGATGATCCATGCAAGGTAATCCTTGTGATTTGTTTTCGACCAATGAAATTATTCCCTTCAACATTTAATCCCGTCCGTTGAATAAAAGTTATCAACGGTTGTAGATAATCCATGCAAGGCAATCCTTGTAATTTGTTTTCGACCAATGAAATTATTCCCTTGAATATTTAATCTCGTCGGTTGAATAAAAGTTATCAACGGTTGTAGATGATCCATGCAAGAGAATCCTTGTGATTTGTTTTCGACCAATGAAATTATTCCCTTCAATATTTCAAACACCTTATACTTTCTATAAATAGAAAGCAAACATACACTATCTCACCACACCTTCTATCTCACTATACCTTCTACCATTTCATACATAATCAATCACTTAATCATGGCTGCTCAACAAGTAATTTGTATTGTTTATTACAATGGTTCAATTGTCGATGGAGTTGAAGGTAAAACATTCGTAAGCGACTATAAAACGGCGTTCAAAGTACATTCAAGAAGCAACCTTGCTCGTTTAAAGAATGTCATTAGAAAAAAGCTACAGCTCGATGACAGCGTCACGATAATTGATATAGTTTATCGGCACCTTGTTTTCTTTGGTGAAAATACTACAAGGTTTGAACTGATGAAGATTTGCGACGACGAAGATGTTGAGTTGATGTTTGATGTTTATGCACAGTGGTCACAACTCGGCACCATTGAGTTATATGTTACCTTTGAGTCTTGTCCTCCATCAACAAATATTGATCAACCATCAACGTCAAACATACCTCATCAACCCGACTTATATTCTCCATCACATCACTATGAACCATCACAACACTATGAACCATCACAACACTATGAACCATCACAAAACTATGAACCATCACAACACTATGAACCATCACAAAACTATGAACCATCACAACACTATGAACCATACTCTACCCAATTAGAACAAACTCATCCGGAAAGTTTTCAACTCTATCATCAATCTCCTCCAACAAGTCCACAATGTGATATTCCCCTTAGTGTCTTATATAGTATCAACGAGGAAGAATTAAGTGATTATAGTGAAGAGGATGAAACATACTTCGATGAATCATCTGATAATTCTGATGATGACATTGATGTTGACGAACATATGGAACAGAAGATCAAACTATCCTACCTGATTTCCATCCACCATCTCACTTGAAGAGCATCAATTTAGATACTCAAGAGCAATCAAGTGAAATTGATCACTTGTTCATTAACGAAGTTCCAGCAGTAGATGGAACTCTTGCAGTTGGAATGAAGTTTCAAAACAAAGATGAATGCGTACATGCAATCAAGCGTTACCATTTAAAACAATCATTGAATTTTGTGGTACAAAAATCAGATTTAGAAAGGTATGTTATTTATTGTTCAAATCCAAATTGTTTGTTTAGATATAGAGCTTCAAAACGCAAAAAAAGTGAATTGTGGGTTATTGGTAAATTGAATGTGCCTCATACATGCACAAATTCTGCATTGTCACAAGATTATACGAAGCTCGATTCTAACATGATATGTACAAGCATAATGCAAGTTGTGAAAGTGGATCCTTCAATTAAAGAGAAGGTCATTATTGCTCAGATTCAGGCTTTATACAACTACACAGTTAGTTATAGAAATGCTTGGATGGGAAAAAATAAAGCAATCGAACAAATTTATGGTAATTGGGAAGAATCTTACAATCAACTCCCACAATGGTTGTTGGTTATGCAAACGTTTGCTCCAGGAACCAAAATTGAAATGGAAACCATCCCAGCTTATCATGAGAATAATTTGATACGTGGGATAAGGCTTTTTCATAGACTATTTTGGGCTTTCGTTCCGTGCATATCTGCGTTTAAATTCTGCAAACCAATAGTACAAGTTGATGGGACTTGGTTGTACGGCAAGTACAAGGGAACTCTATTGGTAGTAGTTGCATAGGATGGGAACGACAACATAATTCCTATTGCTTATGCTATTGTGGAAGGTGAGACAAAAGAGGGTTGGAGTTTCTTTTTGAGAAAATACGTCACTCCACAAGCCAACATTTGTTTGATTTCAGATAGACACAAATCCATTAAGAGTGCTTATAATAATCCGAATAATGGGTGGCAAGATCCTCCGTCAAAGCATATGTTCTGCGTCCGACATATTTCACAAAATTTTGCAAGGGAATTTAAGGACAATGCTTTGAAGAAAAAAGTTATTTCTATGGGTAATAGTTTCATTCTTAATTTTTATAATTACCGTAATTTTTAGTAATTTCATTCTTAATTTATATAATGGTCTACTGTTTCAATACAGGTTACTCGATCAATGAGCCTACATATCGATACTACCGCAGAGAAATCGGCATAGTAAAACCAGAGGCTTTGAAATGGTTAGACAACATACCTCGACAAGATTGGATTCAAGCATTCGATGGAGGTAGCCGTTGGGGTCAGATGACAACTAATCTTGTGGAGTCGATCAACGCATTATTAAAAGGCCCGCGCAACCTTCCCATCACTGCTTTGGTCCAATCAACTTATTTTAAAACAGGGACACTGTTTCCAACCATGGGAAAATGACACGCATCAATTTTAGCTTCTGGTCAGGTATACACAGAAACTTGCATAAATTTTATGAAATTGGAAATAAGTAAATCCAATAGTTATAGGGTGGATAGTTTTGATCGGAGCAACCATACTTTCATGGTCCACGAGACAGTAGTTCCAAGAGAAGGGCGGTCAATTGGTCATTTTAGTGTAAACCTTTCTAACAAGTGGTGCGATTGTGGGAAATATCAAGCTAAACATATGCCTTGTTCGCATGTGATAGCAGCATGTTCTAGCATAAAATATAATTATTGGAGCCTTATACCTGATGTGTACAAGGTGGAAACAATACTAAAAGTCTACGATGAAGCGTTCCAACCCATACCAAACGAAGGATATTGGCCACAATATGAAGGTGTTAAGGTGTGTCACAATCCACTAATGCGTAGAGTCAAGAAAGATCGTCCAAAGAACAAACGCATTTGAACAGAAATGGACACTACAGAAAGAGTACCAAGAAAATGTGGATTATGTCGGGTCTCTGGTCATACTAGAAAACATTGTCCAAACGCTGCTGACACATCTACTCAAATTTGATGTATTTTTTTATTTTTTATTTTAATGTTTTTTTTTTGAAATTTATATTGTCATGTTATTATTATAATTTTCTTTTTATTTAATTGTTATTATTATTTTTTGCAACAAATTTGATCTATTTATTTTTAATTTTAATGTTTTTTTTAATTTATAATATAATTTAATCATTTTAATTATAATAATTTTTAATTATAATTATAATAATTATTTAGTATAATAATAATAATTACAATATAAAATTTATTTATAATTTATTAAGATATTTTATTTTAATTTATTATAAGTATTTTTATTTTTTAAATAATTAAATTAATAACAACAAATGTTAAAATAAAAAAAAGTTAGTTACAGGTCGTTCCCTGGGGAAGCGACATCCTATTAACATTTGAAAAATTTCCCGGTAGTTCCTTGGGGAAGCGACCTCCTACTTAAAAAAAAAGTAGGGCATTCGCATAAATAAATTTTAAAGTAGGGCATTTTGAAAATAAAAAATTCAAAAAGGATATATATATCAAAATCCTTTTTTTTTTAATTTCCAAAATACCTTATTCTGAAAATTATTTACACGAATGCCCTATTTCTTTTTTAAAGTAGGAGGTAGTTACTTGGGGAAGCTACCAGCTGAAAGGAAAATTTTGAAACCTAAATAGGAGGTCGTTCCTTGGGGGAGCGACCTGTAACTGGGTCATTTTTTGTTGTTGTTATATTTTAACATTTGTTTGTTATTAAAGTTATTAATTTAATTATTTAAAAAAAGAAAATACTAATAATAAATTAAAATAAAATAAATTAATAAATAAATAAATTTTATATTTTAAATATTATTATTATAATAAATTATTATTATAATTATAATTAAAAATTATTATAATTAAAATGAATAAATAAAAATAATTAAATTATATTATAAATTTAAAAAAAAAATACATTAAAATTAAAAATAAAAAAAACATCAAATTTGTTGCAAAAAAATAATAATAACAATTAAATAAAAAAAATTATATTAATAACATAAAAATAAAACGAAATACATTAAATTAACGATAAAAAAACATCATATTTGAGAACATATTTTTTTTACTATAATATAAAAACATATTATTTTAGACAGTGATTGAAACGTGAACATTTATAGATAAATTTATAAGAGAAAATAGCTATTTAATGCAAGTCAGATTCATAATTAATCTAATTAATACGGCTTCATATGATCATTTTTTTTACTTCCATTAGTCAATAGGTAATATTTTTCAAAGTATTTGGTGTACCATAAAATATATAAAACCTCTAAATATTTAATTTATTTAATTGCACATTTATATACAATTATTATAGTTAAATTTTGTATATAATTTCTTAAAAAAAACAACGGACTATAGCATAATCCCTCACAAGTACATGCATTAAAACATTTGACACAAATAATCATATAGGTTAACTTATATAACTATTATATATCAAATTATAAATGTAGCTTTCAATAGTTATCTATGATAAAAGTAAAATGTATCTACTTATTAATTTTGCTACACCATGTAAATACTAAAACACTTGTTTAAATATGTGTGATAAATAAAAAATTAATTTTATAATAATGTTCATTACCCGTACCGGCAGGTGCTCCATTCTAGTTTTTATAAAGCTATGGATAGGTATATAAAAAATAAATGACAAAATTTGACATTAATTTACTCTCGTTAATTTTTACATGCTCTTCAATACAACTCTTTGGAGTTGAAATTAATTAATTTTTTTAAAAGAGTTCTTTCTCTAACGTGCCTCTCTTGCTTGCGTCACCCGTGACTACCGTTTCACTCACCCACGCCACGATCTCTCTCACACCTTCTTCTTCCTTTTTAGTTTTTTGTTTTGTTACAAATTTTTGTTTTTGTTTTATGTGAAGACTCTACCATAAAACTCTAGTAGTGACTCCTACAACATTTTTACATGACATTAGCATCTCGCAGTCACAATGGAAATTAGTCCATCTAGAACTTCTCCATTGTAGCTGGCATTTTACATGACATTAGCATTCCAAACTCCAAGCAACATTATGGGGATACTCTCATAATCATCTTCATCTCCAATAGAAAATACAACACTATATTAGTTTTTCTTTGATGAAATATAGTAGTTTTTTTTCTTCTTTTTTTGACAGCACACTATATATTAATTTTATATATTAATGTATGTATATATACATGTAAGTGTGAACGTGCTAGATTCTTTTGGGAAGAATCTCAAATTACTACCGTTTTATTTATTATTTATTTATTTACACGGGACCCGTTAGCTTGGAGACGGCACTAGTTTCAATTTAGATGTTAAAATTATTAACAACTAATAATATAATTGTTAGTGTCTTAATATATTAATTGTTTTTGCAATTTCGATTGAGATGTACTCATAGGACGACACCATACAATTTCTCTATTAAATTTATGTTTTCAAAAAGAAAAGATATATTTATAAGGTAATATATATATTTTTATAAAAAATAAGGTAATCTATATTAAATTGTATTATTGATCCTTGATTATATAGTTAAATAATCAAATATTATAGTAGTAATTTTGAGATTCTTCCAAAAGAATCTAGCACGTTCACACTTAAATATTTATATCTATACTTCTATATACTAAATACAATTGCATATAATTTAATAACATTGATTATACTACAAATAAAATTTTGTTACCAAATCTTTATGGATATACCATACAAACAACTAACATGATGATAAATGTGTCTACCATTTTAACGTGTTCTATATAAAAAATTAAAAAATAATTAAAATACAAATAAATGATTTCAAATAGAAAATAAGAAGAAAAAAAAAATCAATTTTTGTTATAACGATCTTAATTTTTTTTTTTTTAAAAGCATATGTTCATATGTATTACTTCTATCTATTTATCTATATCTATCTATACTATATATAATTACAATAGAGTTAACATTGATCACCAGACAAATAAAAATTCATTAGGACTCTCTACGGGTATGTCGTGTGGACCTCTTACATTATGAGTATTTCTATCATTAAATGTGTTCTATATTAAATGAAAAATTTGAAATGTAAATAAATGATATTAAATAAAAATCTATCTATATTTTTTTTTTTTTAGTTTCTCATATGTTATCTCTTGCAGTCTAATTGCATTAAATGTTCGTGAATAAAAAAATGGAATTAACAACCATTTAACCCTATTTAATAATAGATTTAACATTGATTACACTACAAATAAAAACTTACTAGCATTATAAAATAATAAAATAAAAAAATTCACTAGCAACTCTTTACGGACATGCCATATGAACCTCTTACTTGATGAACATTTATACCATTTATTGTGTTCTATATCAAATGACAAAGTTGAAATACAAATAAATGACATTGAATAGAAATAGAAATCTATGCTCTCTCTCTCTTTTGTTTTTTACAGAAACTCAGCTCATATCATAATTCAATAAAGGGAGTTCAATACAAAGTGGTGCATGATCAAAAACTTGGACACAAGACCACGAAATGGCCACCCTAACTAGAGAATGAACTACTATATACGCTTGTCTCTGAAAAAAATTAACTACAAAGTTGAGATTATTAACAAATAAGCTCCTAATAATCGAAATAATAGCTCTAAACTCAAATGTTACTACTCAAACATGCCATATATAATTGCGATGAATTTAACATTAATTACACTACAATTAAAAATTCATTAGCGACATTTTACTTGCATATCATGTGAACCTCTTACATGATAAGCATATCTACCATAATGTGTTCTATATTAAATGACAAATTTAAAATACAAATAAATGATATTGAATAGAAATAGAAAATAAGAAAATATCACTTCACAACAAAGATTAGTCAAGTTATAAGAATTCAGTTCTAATCTCAAAAGGACTTTTGAGTTCGAATTTTGCTATTAATACAAGATCTTATTAGGAGATAATATATAATTTATATTAATATAAATTCTCAAAACTCAATTCATCTAAATTTTTCTTTGGCTTAAATATTATTTTAGTCAATTATTTTTTACTTCATATTCGTTTTGTTCATTTATATATTTTTTTGTTTAATTTTCGTCTTATCTTTTATAATTGATGTATTCTAGTCCTTGTTACAATCAAAACAAAAGCTATAAGGTTTGGTCTTTGGAACCCCTTCTAACAATTGTCATTATGTATCCGTATAATATTCTTTCAAAAGAACATCTATTTAATCCAATAATAGGTTTGCATTTAAAAAACTCTTCTTGCATGCTTTGAAACATATGTGAACCATTTGAAATAAAGAACATTTAACAGAGTTATCTATATTTTAATGTCGTCCTTGTTAAGGTTGTACACTTAACTTTACAAATTGGTCCAATATTAGACCTCAATCGTTCATGACTATAATAATATAATTGTTTGAAATGAGTATGATGAAAAGACTACGATTTATCATTTATAAAAGATAAATAATAAAAATAAATTTAAAAAAAAAGATAAATGACCGAAACGGATGTTTGATAAAAGATATATAACCAAAATTATATTTAAAGAATTCTTATCCCCCATGAGTCTCCCAAACCCCCCAAAAAAACCCAAATTACCCCTTACCGGATTGCAGGATCGAGTTTGATAATTTACCAAAATCACCCATCTGGTAGCTACCAACATATAGGGCAGAACACCCTTTTCTCCCTTTCACTCTAATTTCCAAATCAAAAACTCTTTAAACCTCAATTTCTCTCAAATTCAACTATAATATCATTTTATTATCTCAAATGCACACTATAATCTCACTTTTTTCAGCTGGAGGCTCCAGTTTTGGTTCAACTACCATCTCAGGTTTTAAATCGGGTGCCGACAAATGTTTGGGTTCAACTTTAGGTTTAATCATAACTAATTACAAACATTTATCATAAATTAAAACTCAATTGTGTAGGAAATAGCTTATTCTGGACTCCATTAACACATATCGGATGCGTGAACCCAATACTAGTCAGTACAGAACTTTAAAAAATTTAACCAAAATGACAATCACGAGTGTTTTAGAGCTACATTACCTTTGCAATGAAGAAAAATAGGGTTGATGATGCAGATGCTTTAGAAGAATTGAATTTTTGAACTTCAAAAACGTGAACACATGTGAAGGATTTGATGTTTAGTGTTGAAGAAGAAGTGTTTGGTGAGAAGGCTGATAAATTTATGTATTGGTGCCTACCAGATGCGTGAATCCGGTAACTTAGTAACCCAATTCAAGGATCCAGGAATTTGCCGAGCCGTAAGCTAAAATTCGGTAAAGGGTAAACTTGGTAAAATGACGGGTCTCTAGGGCAACAACGGAGGATGAACAACTTTCTTATATTTAAGCGTATTCTACCAGGCACCCCCAGGTGCACCTGCCACCCCAAGACACATGAAAAGACAATTTTACCTTTTAACCATTTAAAATAAGTTTCGTAGTTGATAGTTTTGGAAGTTTCAAATTTTTGAAACTGATATTTTCAAAAGTTTCAAAGTTTCGAAATAAGCAAGTTTTTGAAATTTTTAAAAATCAAATTTTCGAAATAAGGATACATTTCAAAAATTTGGAAAGTTTCAAAAGTTTCCAAATTTGGAAAGTTTTGAAAGTTTCCAAAATTTCAAAACCTTATAATTTTTTAAAATTTTAAGTTTTGAAAGTTTCAATTTTTAAAACCACGTATACGACGATGCTGACGAGGTGGATGATTTACTTCATTCATTCGTCGATATGATGCTGTGGGTGGAACTTTATCGGCTCTATCGACCCCAAGACCTATGGCGATAGTACGAATAATGTCCCCATTCGCACCTCTGATTCTAGACACTGCAAAATTAAGTTAACATAATTATTATATCAATAATTTAAAAAAAAATTGAAAATTTTAAAAATTTATAAAATTTCAAAACCTTTGAAAAATTGAAATATTCGAAAAACTTTCCTTTTTCGAAAGTTTCAAATTGTTTGAAATTTTTGAATATTCTTAAAATTTTCTATTTTGAAACTTTGAAACTTTTGAAAAATCTATAAATTTTTTATTTCGAAAGTTTCAGATTGCTCCAAAATTTCGAAATTTTGGAAATATCACTTACTTTTTTGTTTCGAAGATTTAGAAAGATTCAAAAGTTACGATGATTTCTCTAAATGTTCGAAAAAGGGAATGAAAAAAAATGAGAGTTTTCTCTAAATGTTTGAAGGAGGGAGTAAAAAAATAAAAGTAAAATAAATTGAGATCTTTATAGATGGTTAAAAGGATAAAATTGTATTTTCATATGAGTTAGGGGTGGCAAGTATAGGTGGGGGTGCGTGGTAGAAAGCTCGTATTTCTTTTCTACAAAAAATTGGACCGACAACAGTTGGGCCCGGAGCCTCATGGTTATGAATTGGGTCCAGGCCCATAACTACCCAAAATGGAAAAAAAAAAAAGAGAGAGAAGAAAATGCATGAAAAAACGAAGAGTGGAAAAGACATATGAAGAAGATGATGATGCTGGAAAATTGTGGTTGAGGTGAATATTGAAAATTGGAGTGAGTGAGTAACCATTCCATTATCCAACCCAATCATAATGGCACTTAGACTGAGAGTGACTTCCGTTTCTTCACCGTTTGTTTCAACTGCCTCTGGATTCTCACTCTCCCAATCATGCTCTGTTTTCAAACCATGTTTTCATCCTCTTCGCTTCCATTTCCAACTCAATAATAGAAATTACTCATACCCAATAAGGCTTGTCATTAGAGGTGCTAGAACAGAGTCCAAAGGTGTCACCTTGGGTTTCAGGGCCCCTCAATTTCAGGTTTTTGCATTACCCCTTTTATTTATTTTGTTATTTGAAATATGGGAATAATTACATTTATTCTGTTTATAACTTTTTTTTGAATGGATTGAAATTGAATTAGCTTCCAGAGCCTCTAACTGAGAAGGTTTGTACATTGGAAGATTTTAAGGCTCATCTAGCTATACTGGTAGGATGCTTCATTCTTTCTGGTTTTTATCGTCTTTCTTTGTTTTGCTTACTTTATTGTTTAGTCATGATTTATTGTTCTATCTTAGGCACACTGAATATACATTTAAAAGGATTTCATTTGAAACGGGACCATATATAAATGCAAGCAAGTTTCATATAATCACGTTCATGCAAGAATTGATTAAAAAATCTATTGTAGAATGCTACTTTGTGAGTAGGTTCATATCTGTTTAATTATGATATTCTGAAGCACCACCACCGACACGTAAACACCGGTAATGATTTAAGAAAATAAAAATCATCGAATAAAACCACATGTGTGAGGACACTGACATGCCTTTAAAAATTCTCCCTCTTTAATGGTGACAAAGACAAACATGGTCACCATTGAAAATTTAATCATTCTCCCTCTTCAATGGTGACCCTGTTTGTCTTTCCTCCCTCTTTATGTGATCATGCAGGTTATGTTTATATGTAACCACTGTTCATTTGTTAAGCACCTGAAAAAAGGCATTATAAAGCTTACTAATTTCTATATGAAGGTAGCCAAATAAATTACCCTGGTAGAAATGTAGTTCTTTCGTTGGTAGCAAATTGAGCTTTGTATAAGTTTAATCCATTAAAAAAACTTTTTGATTTTCCCTCTTTCTACAGAAAGGACTTGCTGTCATTGCAATATCTTCAAATTCTGTAGCTACACCCTCCCAGGTGACAGTAAATTCATATAGCTGACAGCATAATATTACTAAATTGGCATTGAATCTTTACTGGAAAGGATATTTTCTCTGATGGGGTTAATTGAAAGCAACCAATTTATTGAAGAGTTGATGTTATCTCTTATGTCCCCTAATATAGTAAAGCCCTGATGTTTGATAGAATGTTCTTTATTACAGTCACAGGATGGTCGAAGGCCGTTTGAGCTGGTTTATCATGGTCAATTTGATGATTCAAGGCCAAGTAGTGACATACAAGTAACTGGAAGGTTGGTTTCTTATAATTGAATTATAGCATTGAACAATTATCTGAATATTTTTAATCTCTTGAAAGTAGTAACCTTTTGAATTTTTTATTTATAAAGATTTTGGTTTTTAGTTGCAGAAATTTAAAATTAATTTGGGGAAGAAGAATGATTTTATAAATCCTAGGATTTTATAACCCTAGATTTTGGGGAGGAAACCTGCATTACATGTACATCCAACCCTCTTCAATTAAAAATGAAATTTCAAGAAATGTAACTATCAAAAGACAGTTTTAGAATTAATAGAGAGCGTGATCAATGTTCCTCTTTGTTGGTGAACAGAAGAACAGTTTTGGCTTTTGGAATTTCCTTGTTGGGTTTTCCAGGAGTGAGTTTGGCTGTGGTGAAACAAGGTCTTCTAGCAGGAAGAATTCCTGGTCTGTCTGAACCCGATGAACAAGGTTCGTTAACTTTGCATCATTGAAGATTTATATTTTATTTCATTTGGGCAACAAAACCATTCTATTATGTTGTCCATGATTGTAGATTGTTGCAAATAAATATATCTATAAGTTATAACATGATAACAAGTTATCATAAAAACCACAAGAAATCGAAGCCATGATAAAAGAAATGTGTTGATGGTTCCATTTGTAGACTTGATTTTCTATGAAGCACCAACACAAATCCCGACACGTCCATGACGCTGGCATGCAGACACCAGTAATAATTTAAAAAGTGAAAGTAATTGAATGTAATTATATGTGTTAATCGGCACTAGACACCGTCACATATCAGACACCGAACATGCCTAAAATCTGAATTGTTGGTGCGACATAGTTGATAATTGATGCTCCATTATGAAATGTGGTTTTACATGCTTCCAAGCCAGAACTCCAGTTGTCTAACAATTTCAATGGATTTTAAGTGAAAATGAAATAACGTAGTCAAGATTTTGATCAGACAGGTTGGAGGACATATCGTAGGCCAGATGAGAAATCAGGAGGACATGGTGTTGGCTGGAGTCCTATTATTCCATACACCTTCTCGGTACCTCAAGAATGGGAAGAGGTGACGAGTTATGATTTCTTCTTTTTGATGTTGGAAAAATAATCCTGTAATATTTCTGAGTCTTGCCTGAACTGGTCCAAAAGTATTTTCTTGCTCTCTTTTTGGTTGAGAAATTTCATTCTCCTTTAATCAGAAGATATTTTCTGTTTCTCACATTTGATCACGAGGAGGACATTATATATGTTTTTTTGTTGATTTGTTCTTATGCTTGCTTGCTTTATGTAAACTTAAGCATACATTTGTTTAACAGGTACCTGTATCAATAGCAGATCTTGGTGGCACAGAGTTAGATTTGAGATTTGCCAGCTCTAAGGAAGGACGTCTGTTTGTCATCGTTGCTCCGGTTCTTAGATTCTCTGACAGTGAGTTTGTCTGATTTCCTTTTGTTCATTTTAGCTTTTTTGAGACAAGGAAAATAAAATTGAAGCAGAAAGAACACGAGCACTTGTTTTAGATTGTAACAATTTTTACTATAAGTATGCAGCTCTTGGTGATGATGCTACAATAGAAAAAATTGGACCTCCAGACAAAGTGATCAATGCATTTGGCCCAGAAATGATTGGAGAAAATGTAGAAGGGAAGGTTCTTAGTGCAAGTGTAGCAGAACATGAAGGAAGAACTTACTATCAGTTTGAGCTAGAACCTCCTCATATTTTCATTACTGCCACTGCTGCTGGCAACCGCCTATACTTGTTTGGTGTAACCGGCAATGGTAAGTTTTGTTATCCTCTTTTAAGTAGTTTTGCGACATCAAGTCTGAACAATCATAAAAAAAGTAAATAAAAAATTACAAGGTTTAATAGAATATAATCTAATGTTGTTTGTCTTAATTGCAGGCCTTCAGTGGAAGAGACACTACAGTGATTTGAAGAAGATATCTGACTCTTTTCGAGTTGTATAATTGAATTTTTCAATGAATCGAGAGATCATGTTTATGCAAAATTCTGTATCTGTAGAATAGTATACTGTAATACACAAGTTTCCCACTACTTTGACTGAGTTGGATTTCTGTGAATCAAGAAATCAAATATGTAAGTCTTTGTACCTTTAATATACCAACATAGTTTTGTTGCATTGGTATGTTTAGTCAGGGTGGAAAGTAAATAGTCTGTTATGAAGTCAGACCATTCTTGGTTGTTGCTTTTCTACCTGTTAAGTACTCAAGAAATGTTTTTCTTTAAGACTTGATAACAAAAACTTATGGGATTGGATCCTCTCCATTTGTTTTCCGTAATCCCCTTTCTCTCTCTTTTTCAATGGAAGACGGAAGTTTCAATGGACCTTCGTGTCACATGAGAAAATCCATTCCCAAAACACTTTATGTGCGGGGCTTCATAGCACAATTTGTTACCCACAACACAACTCCTTGCTCTCAACTCAATCACAGATCACAGAGCATAAGTGATTAAGAACTTTAGGAATATTAATGGAGGTGGCGAGGACAAATCTATCATGGTCATAGCATGTGGTTGGAGATACATAGTGTTCATTTTGTTATTTCTACTCTTTAGATTGCACTTAGCCCGTTCATTTAACACAAAACTTCTTTACCTATATTAAATCAACAACAGAGTTATTAATGATGATTGAACTACACCCTGGTATCTTTTCAGACCCTCCATTTACCATGCTCCTCCTCATCATTTCAGCTTTCTCCCATTTTTCTGAAGCTGCATAGATATTTGACAGAAGCACGTTGTGGGAATTACCACATGTAGCAGAGTCTACACCAGTCATCTTAATTACTTGTTCAGCCATTTTCATATCTGAATGAATCCAGCAAGCACCAAGCATTCCACCCAAAACAGTTTCATTAGGTTTCACTGGCATTCTTTTTATTAAGTCATATGCCTCCTTTAATCTCCCTGCTCTTCCCAATAGATCAACCATGCATCCATAATGCATGATGCCTATTTCAATTCCATATGCCTCCATTTTAGATATTACTTCCAACCCTACACTCACCAAACCTCCATGCGCACAGGCAGAAAGTACACTAAGAAATGTGACAGCATCAGGCCTTATATTAAACTCCTCCATCCTCCCTAAATACTCAAGAGCCTCCTTGCATTTTCCATTAACGGAAAAACCCGAAATCATAGCATTCCAACATAAATTATTATTCTCATTGCAACTTTCAAAAACCAACCTTGCATTAACCAAGTCCCCACATTTCGAATACATGTCAATCAATGCACTCAAAACAAATTGGTTCACAACTATTCCTTTATGTTCTATCATGTGATGAATTCTCTTGCCAGCATCCAGGTCCCCAATCTGAGCACAAGCAGATAAAACACTAACAACAGTGAACTCATCGGGCTCAAAACCTTCCACACCCATTTCCTCAAAAGCTAGCAATGCTTTCTCACCAAATCCATTTTGTACATAGCCAGCAATCATGGAATTCCAAATCTCCAAACTCCGGACCGGAATCCGTCGAAAAATAGCCTCAGCCTCCATGACACTACCCTTCTTGCAGTAGCCACAAACCATAGATGACCAAACAAAACAATTCCTTTCAGGCATTAACTCAAACACTTGCCTTGCATCTTCCATTTCCCCTTTTTTAGCATACCCATCAACCATCACAGTCCACGTCACTACATCTTTCAACTCATGTGGAACCTTATCAAACAATCTCCTAGCAGTTACAGTGTCACCATTTCTAGCAAACCCACCAATCATCTGACTCCAACTCACCCTTGTTTTCACCGGCATTTCCTCAAACGCAAGTGAAGCAGATTCAGTGTCGCCATTTCTCAAGTACCCACCAATCATTGCATTCCAAGTCACAACATTTCTTTCAGGCATAACATCGAACAGCTTGCGTGCATCCGAAACGACGCCGCATTTGGAGTAAGCGGCAACAATTGCTGTTCCAATGAATACGTCGCTGTTCGAACCGGCTTTGATGGACTCTGCGTGAAGGACTTTAACGTAATGAAGGGAGGGAAGAGAAGCGCAAGCTTTGAGTAACTGAGGGAGCACAGTGGGGTCGTATGTTCCTTCGTGACGAGTTTCTTTGTACAAGACAAGAGCTCTTCTCAACGATCCTTGGGAACGAGATAAATTTGATGGGTTGAAATTCTCTGCGATTCCACGAATTTTTTTGACGTGCTGCATCTTCATTTTCCTAATTTAATTTTTTTTATTTTGAATATGCATATTTCTCTAAAGTAGTAAGCAAGAGTCTAATTGTTATTTGAATTGAAAAATACATTGTTGAAATCGTATAATATCAATCCAAATAGTAAATTGAGTACTTGACTATCTATGTTGATGTTGAAACTGTAAAATATTAAAATTGAGTATTTTACCGTCCATATTGATATCGTATAATGTAATCACAATGTAAATTAATTTTTCAATAAAATTTAAATTTTTGTATAGATTAATTATAAATAAATTAGATCAAATACAATGACTATTACTTACAAATATTATCTGAGAAAACAAAATTTTATTAGAATATCTGTCATCAAAAAGATAAATCACATTCACGTAGAATCATCAAAAAGATAAATCACATTGACTTAGAATCAACGTTGAATTACAATATCACATTATAATATAATAATTTGTCTATTCATTTGTTTTCATACCATGTTTTAATCATCTTCGTTTCATCCAAAATTTTCTTTTCTACAAAAAATTGGGCTGACTACAGTTGTGCCGGGCCTTATGGTTATGAATTGGGTCCAGGCCCATCACAACCCAAAATGGAAAAAGGAGAGTAAGATGCATGAAAAAACGAAGAGTGGAAAAGATATACGAAGAAGGAGATGATGCTGGAAAATTGTGGTTGAGGTGAATGAATATTGGAGTGAGTGAGTAACCATTCCATTATCCAACCCAATCATAATGGCACTAAGACTGAGAGTGACTTCCGTTTCTTCACCGTTTGTTTCAACTGCATCTGGATTCTCACTCTCCCAATCATGCTCTGTTTCCAAACAGTGTTTTCACCCTTTTCGCTTCCAACTCAATACTAGAAACTACTCATACCCAACAAGGCTTGTCATTAAAGCTGCCAGAACAGAGTCCAAAGGTGTTTCCTTGGGTTTCAGAGCTCCTCAATTTCAGGTTTTTGCATTACCCCTTTTTATTTATTTTATTCTTTGAAATATTGGAATCATTACATTTATGTTTTTTTTTTATGGATTGAAATTGAATTAGCTTGCAGAGCCTCTTACTGGGAAGGTTTGGACATTGGAAGATTTTGAAGCACATCCAGCTCTACTGGTAGGATGCTTCATTATTTCTGATTTGTTTCATCTTTCTTTGTTTTGCTTACTTTATTCATGATTTATTGTTCTATCTTAGGCTCACTGAATATACATTTAAAAGGGTTTCGTTTGAAATGGGACCATTTATAAATGCAAGCAAGTTTCATGTAAGAATTGATTAAGAAATATTGTAGAATGCCACCCTGTAAGGTTCATTCCCGTTCAATTATGATTTTCTTGTGTCTATGAAACACCAATATAGAAACAAACAAGTAAACAGTGGTAATAATTTAAAAAAATAAAAGTGATCAGACATAACTACATGTGTCGGTGCCAAACACTGGACACACCTACAATATGAAGTATCAGTGTATGTAGTATTCGTTCTTATAAGATATTTAGTTCCTGTAACAATGTGCAAAAGGTACTCTGTGAACCATGATTGTGGGCTGTGCCAAAGTTTTATGGACTGTTTTTGTGGTTATAAGTGTGTCGAAAATTCTAATTAAGACCTCTCTTTTGTGGCTTATTTAGTGAAAATATAATCATTTTCCCTCCTCCACGGTGACCATGTATTTGTTTCCTCACTCTTTATGTGGTTGTGCAGGTTATGTTTATATGCAACCACTGTCCATTTGTCAAGCACCTGAAAAAAGACATTGTAAAGCTTACTAAATTCTATATGAAGGTAGCTAAACAAATTACCCTGGTAGAAATGTAGTTCTTTCTTCGATAGCAGATCAAGCTTGTATAAGTTTAAACCATTAAAAAAATGTTTTTTCCCTCTTTCTACAGAAAGGACTTGCTGTCATTGCAATATCTTCCAATTCTGTAGCTACACACCCCCAGGTGACAGTAAATTCATATCACGGAATATAGCTACGTTTAAACTATTGTATACTTTGTCCAACTTGGAATTCTGCTGCGCAGGATGGACCAGAATTTATGGCAGAAGATGCTAAGTTGTTCGGTTATCCTTTCCCATACCTATACGATGAGGTTTGATACTGTAATTTTTAACCTGTTTTATGTATTCACAACTCATGATTTATCAGTTGCAATGATGCATGCGCAGTTGTGTTTTCCAAATCACATCAGCCTCTGTATCCTAAAACTGGAACCTGATAGCAAAATATTTTTAAATTGGAATTGAATCTTTGCTGTGAAGGATCTTTTATCTGATGGGGTTAATTGAAAGCAACCAATTTATTGAAGAGTTGATGTTATCTATGCCGTAATATTGTAAAAACCTGATAGTTGATGGAATGTTCTTTATTGCAGTCACAGGATGTTGCACTTGATTTTGGAGCTGTTTGTACACCAGAATTTTACCTTTTCAAAAAGGTAATTACAACCAGTCACTGTTGATCAATGTTGCTTTGATTTGGGGTTAAATTAAACCCTCAAATATCGAGGTATGTTATATTTTCTATCCATTAATCAAATAATAACAGGATGGTCGAAGGCCGTTTGAGCTGGTTTATCATGGTCAATTTGATGATTCAAGGCCAAGTAGTAACATACAAGTAACTGGAAGGTTTGTTTCTTAGAATTGAATTATAATTGAAAATCATCTCTAACATTTTTAATCTCTTGAAAGTAGTAACCTTTTGACTTACATATATTTTTATTTATAAAGAGACTTGAGCTTGGCAATAGATCGAGTTCTGAGTGGCCAGCAGGTACCATCAGAGCAAACACCTAGGTACTTTCACTACTCTGAACATATACTTTTCCTTTTGATTGTTTTAGAAATTTCGGTTTCTGGTCTCTGTCATGATCATGTATGCTCAAAGTTGGGTTTTCAAATTTGTATGAAGTGTTGGATGCAGCATAAAGTGGCACCCAGGAAAGAAGTTTTGATCTGTGTACATTGTAATTAACTTGCTCAAGATTGTAATAAAGGAGCCACTGACTGTATTGTTGTTATTAAATAAAAGTAATAAATAATGCTGTTGTACATGAACTGAATTAAATACACTATTTTGGGGGCAAAAGAACTAGAGATGTATACATACATTATTACATTTGTAATTGATTAATTAACGAGGTTAACGTTTCTTGTATGGGAGATAGTGATTACTTAACATTGGTAGTTGCTTGTTTTTCTAAGCAGGGGAGATAATAATAAGATGTATCAAACTATATGTGGGCCAAGGATTGTCTCCTATCACATGAATAAAAGCAAGACATCTTTTCAATAACATGGAGTACGAACTATCTCCATCTTTACAATAATAATTTGTGAAAGATTGTGGTCCATATGTGCTTCTCTTTCTCATCATAGTTTTTTGCCCTCTACTGTAAGCTTATGCCCCCAATGAAGACAATATCAACTCTTGCTTTTTCTCTAGCCCATCTCTCCAGTCTCTTGAACGCTATGTTCGTTTCTGAGGTCCCTTCTCTAACAAGTCATTATTAATTCCCAAGGTTAATTGAACCTAAACCTCTTACATGTACCACTTTTCATTATTTTTTTAAGAACCAAAAGTTATATTAAGAAGGGAAGGGTATTCAACCCTATAAGATCTATTGTAATTTGGGATAAACATCAAGGAATGAGAACAATGAACAACCACAAACTTGAGTTAACCTGCAAAATAGAATAATTTATCCATCAGATGTGCACAAATCCCTTGGGATACAATAGATATGTCTCCAACGTAGCGGAGGTAACGGAACAATAAGAATAAGTTGAAATTGGAAATGTAACCCAACAACGATCGAAGATGTAACCTTAGAATAGAGATAAGAATAGGCCAGACCAACTGACAGAGGCCTACGGCCTAGCCTACGTTAGGCTCAGGCTAGGTCAGGCTTTTTTTTTTTAAACAGATAAGGTCAAGGCTTCTAAAAAAGCCTATTTAGTTAAAAAGGTTAGGCTACAGGTCACATAATAAGCCTTTTAGGCCGACCTATTTAAATAAATATAAATATTACTACTATAATTATAATATTAAATTTTGATCTTTTTGTTATATATATTCAACTTTTAGTAATTTACGCATATTAACCTTATTTAATTTTTGACATATTTAAATGTATTATTATAAAATATAATTTAAGTAGGATATATATAAAGTCATATTCTTCAAAACGTGATGTTAATTATCAAAATAAAACTTAATTTCATTGACATATTAACTCGTTAATCTATTTAAAGATATGTTTGATTACTTATTCAAAAATGTTAAAATGAAATAGACTTTTAAGTAGGCTAACATGTCATACCAGACTTCTATCAAGACCAGACTCAGACCTAAAAAGTAAGCCTATGACAGGCCACAGATCTTGAATTTTTCGACAGGCCAAATTCAGGCTTAGTAAAGCCTAACTCGACCCAGCCTATTCCCACCCATACCCTAGAACAAAGCAATTTAAGTAAAGAAGTATAAAGGAATTTTTGAGGTGCACTTGCAAATATGACCATTTAACGATAAGATGAAATATGATAATGGGAATCGTACAGAGGTAGTGGAAGAAAATCAAGGGCATATTAAACACTAGCAATTTAGTGGGTTTGCAAGCAAAATTCAATGAACTTGGTCAACATAATTTAAAATGAGATTTTTTGCATAAGCTCTCAAATTCAAAAATAATTGTCAAATGCTCATTCGCTCTCATGTTCTTCTCAAATACACTATCGAAAGTAAGTTTTCAGTAGTGTATTTTAGTTAATTTTGTACTACCAGAAACTAGTAAGGGTGGGATGAACATTCGTCAAATCATTTTTAATTAATGAGTCAAAGTAAAACCACCCTAAATTGTCCACAAAACCAAATATGAGATTAATGATAAACCCTTTCTAACTTTTTGTGAACTTTTCAATAGGTTACTTATTCTGGGCCCCTCATGTCGGCAAAAGCAAACTCTTAAATTGGTATGATACAGACTAATGCATCATTTTCTTCCTGAATTTTAGTGCACTCCAAATAAAAGTATTAGTTTGAAGAACCTTATTTTATGCTCATTTAAAAAAAGAAAAATAAACAGAAATTAATAGAATATATATAGAGACTAGACTAGAGAGCTAACATATGATCTGTTTCAAATTTTTATATTCCTTCTATTACTTGAATTTTGGACAACACAGTGGTTGTTTTTATTGACATCAATTCTAGTACAATATCAACTTAAGATGAGGACACAGTTATTTACTTCTCTGACTTTTGTTCAAGAGAAAGATTTTATCTACAAAAATAACACAATTGTAGTGTGAAATAAGAATTACCAAAAATATATAACACTGATCTATACAAATAAATAATTTGTCACTTAACAAATTAACTGATTTAATAATAATAATCAATTTGGTAATGACTATGAAGAAGAGGATGATGATTCTATCAAAAGTTCACATGATCTTGAGAAACTTGAACAATGAACTGCTGCTTTTGGATTGGTAACAACCATGCATTTATTGAGAACATTTGGTTTATCCAAATCATCATTTTCATGTCTGATCTCCTTGAGCATTGCCGTTACATCTTTCATCGTCGGTCGTTCTTCCGGGGACGGATTCACACATAAAAGAGCCACTCCTAACACTTGAAGCATCTCTGGAATTCTTGTTCCACACTGCAATACTAATTGCTGATCAAGGATAGTTGTGAACTCTCTTTTCTTCTCTCTGATTTCACTGATAACCCATGTTACAATGTGAGCATTCTCTGGAATTCTGTTATCTGTTGGCTCCATTCCAGTTAAAATCTCAAGTAGCACAACACCATAACTGTATACATCACTTTTCTCTGTGATCCTTAAACTGTATCCATATTCTGAAATTAAGAAAAAGAAAAAATAATGACTTAAACTGTTAAGACATTTAAAAGTTCTAATAAACTGATGTTTTGCCAAAATGAAATAGTTGTTTTAGTAAACTAGTTGGAGGAGTTAAAGGACACGGAGTTCAGACTCTGGTGAATGAGAAAATAGTAACATAACAACTAATATATTAACATTTGCATATAAAATAAAAATGGTTGTTTTAGAATCTGAAAAGTTTTTTATACTTACCAGGAGCTATGTATCCATAAGAACCTGCAACAACATTAGAAGCTCCTGCACACTCTGATGAAATGATCAATTTTGCAAGGCCAAAATCTGCAAGAAAAGCCTCAAACATTGGACCTACCAAGATGTTGTTAGCCTTAATATCGCGATGGACGATCGGAGGGATACAATCATGATGAAGATATTCTAAACCATGAGCTGCTCCTAGTATGATCTTGTACCTTGCATCCCAATCCAAGAACATTCTCTTTTCATGAAGCAATCCAAATAAACTTCCATTACATATGTAATCAAACAAGAGCATTCTAGTTCTTCCGTTGTCGCAGCATCCTAGAAGTCTCACTATATTTTTATGCCTTATTGATCCAAGCGTCTGAACTTCTGCTGTAAACTGATCCCTCTCTTGTGTCTCTTCATTCTTTATTGGCCATAGCTTCTTCACTGCAATAGCCTGTCTTGTTGGAGTCTCGACACGATAAACAACGCCCGAGCAGCCCTTTCCAACAATGTTTGAATCAGACAACTTTGTTACAATGTCATTGATGGAGAAGTTAAGCTTTTGGAATGGAGTGAAAGACCATTCCAGTTCACCTTCATGATCAAAATCATTACTACTCCTATAACTGTTCCCTTGAATCCGAAGTGCTAATATCACTCCACAAGTGATAATAGCAGAAGTTAAAATAACTCCAAGGAAAGTGGAGATAATAATATTCCTTATTGACTTGTTGCCTTGTAGATTTTCACTTGCATGACACTTGTTAATACAAAGATCAGGGTTACCAGCAAACGCAGCCGCTGGTAGGTCCCGGAAGAACTTCGTGTCCGGAAGAGTCCCGGAGAATTTATTGTAGGAAACATTTAGAGACACAAGATTGTCAAGATCACCAAGTACTATGAGTGTGCCTGTGAGATTGTTGTAAGAGAGGTCCAATATGGAAAGTTTTGAGAGATTAGAGAAAGTCATTGGAATGGAACCAGTAAGAGAATTCCAACTCAAGTTCAAGAGAATATCCAATCCTTGCAAGTAACCAATCTCATTTGGAATAGAACCAATGATTCTATTGTTACTTAAATCAAGCAACTGCAAATCCTTACAAAGGCCTAGTGACTGAGGGATTAAACCAGTGATAAGGTTTCCATTTAGAATCAACTTATTTAAAGATGTAAGCTTGCCAAAACTCTTGGGAATGGTTCCTGTTATTCTGTTTGAAGAAAGATCCAATACATTAAGGCCGGCGAGGAATTTTAATGAGGAAGGAATGGTTCCTTGGAGTTCATTGCTGTGCAAGTCAAGCATTTCTAGATGAGCACAGTTACCTATCTCATAAGGAATATCTCCACTGAGTTGATTATAAGACAACTCTAGAAAACTCAAACTTCTCAAAAGGCCTATTTCTTGTGGAATTCGACCGGTAAAGTTGTTTGATCCTAGTCTTAACCTGATCAAACTTATGCAGCTGCCAATATCAGGTGGAATTTGACCTGAAAGTCTGTTTGATATCAGCAACAACTGAGTTAAATTCTTTAGATGAAAGAGAGAATTTGGAATCGGACCGGTAAGGAAATTGTGCGAAAGATCAATCGCTTCAAGTTTGTCACAGTTAGATAGTTCTGTTGGTATACTTCCATGAAGTTGATTCTGCCAAGCAAAGAAGAGTGTGAGTTCCTTCAGATTCCCTATAACAGATGGAATCTCACCAGAGAATTTGTTGTTATCTAATTCGAGTTGCTTCAACATGGAAAAATTGCCAACATATGAAGGTATTTCTCCATAAATGTTATTATCAGACAAAAGAAGTTCCTCCAATGAGAGTAGTTTACTGAGACTCAAAGGTAACTGACCAATAAGAGAATTCAAAGAGAAATCAATAACCTTCAGACTTGTGCAGTTTCCAAGACTTTCAGGAATGTTTCCAGTTAAATTGTTCTGCCACAGTAAAACCCTTTTGAGGCTTTGCATGGAACCTAATTCATAAGGAATGTTTCCATTAAGCTGATTTTCATACAGAAACAAATCTTCCAAAGCTGAACAGTTGTGAATCTCTGGTGGAATTTGACCTGTGAGATGTGCTGTGTAGACTGAAAGTGTCTTGAGATTCTGAAGTTCTCCTATACTTGATGGAATCTCACCAGAAATTCCAGTAACTGCAAGTCCAAGAAAAACCAAAGCCTTACAATCTGATATCTGCATTGGAATTTCTCCGAATATACCTTGATTTCCGCCTGCTCTCAGCGATTCAAGAGCCTTCAACTGGCCTATTTCTCCCGGAATCATACCGGAAAGCTGGTTGTCAAAAAGTTCCAGCTGATGAAGCTTTGAACAGTTTCCAATTGTGGTTGGAATTTTTCCATGTAATGAATTTGAATTCAAAGATAACCATCTTAGTTCAGATAACTTTCCTATTTCTTTTGGAATGGTTCCTGTTAAAGTATTGAAGCTAAGGTCAAGAGTAACTAGAGATGACAAGTTTCCAACTGAACTTGGAATCTCTCCTGTGAGATTTCCATTTGAGATGATAAGAGTTGTAAGGTGGTTCAAAGAAAGGAACTGTGTAGGAAAACCGCTACGAAGATCGATTGATGTTATTATGATCTCTTCAACAAACTCTTCTGCAGAACACTTTATATAGTCCCATCTGCATGGATTTTTGTGAGATGGATCCCATGATGAGAAGGTAGTAGTGACATAGTTGGATGAATTGAAAGTTGAAAGCCATGAAAGTAGAGAGAGACCTTCTTGGTTTAGAGAAGAAATGAATGGAAACAAGGAGATAGTAAAAAACAAGATAAAAAGATTTAATGCATTGCTTGACATGATGAGGTTGGTGTTCTGCTACTGTTCTATCTCATCCAAACATACCACCACTACTCTCTCTATTTCTTCTGTATCATTGATACTTGGATATTGAAATTCACATGTCTCCATTTAAAGTTACTGGTGATGATGTAGGCCGTTTCTTTATCCTTCATCAAGGCCGAAGAAACAGACAAGTGGTTAGTCTGACATTGGCTACAAATGAATTAAACAAATCTTATATAAGAAATATGACTCATATACTCAATCTATTAAAATTTTGAGTAAAATTATTGCGTCCTTATCTCTTAATGATCTGATAATTGCTCTCTTGTTGTTGCTCTCTATGCTCCTAAACTCCTAACAAGCTAAGTGAAAAGGATGTGGTAGTAAGTAAAAAATATTTTACTCACTTTCCTAACTACTCTCAAGCCTTACTCAGGGTAATTTTTATAATTAGAAATTAACAGAGAGTGAGAGGTGTTGTTGGAACTAATAAGTATACAATATAGAAAGCAGGTTCTATAACAAATCATTCACAAGATTTTTATCAGATCTAACAACATATTTGGTACAAGATTCTGCAGTGTGTAATTGAGCTGTATACAATAATAAATAATAATAGTAGTAATAATAATAATATATCTAATGAAAAAGAATATCCACTGTGAAAATGACTGAAATGGCTTTTTTAGTGTCTAATGGGACCTGTGCATGTGCTGCTATTTCATTTGTACCAAGGTACCTATTTGGACAATACAAAAGGCAAAAAATCTACTATTACTTGAAAGAACCTTGTAATGGTGGAAAAACTCTCACACCTAAAATGTATGTAGTAAGCCTCCAAGTTGGTGGTTTCTAGTCCCATCTGTTTTTTATTTTTCCTATATGTAATCATTCTGCACAGAAAAAAATGTACTCATAAATCTGTATATAATTATATTATAATATAATATAATGTAACATTATTTTTCTGATTGTAGTATATATTATATTATATATACTGACTTGTTTTTCATTGACAGAATCATTATATATACAGTTATACACATTTTTCTTTTTCAAGCAGTTATTTAAGATTTATTATTTGTTTCAAAAATGATTTTTTAAATTTATTTATTTTGATATAAAAAAGGAATAAAATGTACTTGCAGAAACTGGTTACATACATGTGAAGAAAATGACAGGAGAATTCTATTTGGATTTTGTTTTCTTGATCCTTTTAGGTGGCCAATGAAAGAAGTTGCTGAGAATTTCCTAAGCCATCATCATGATGGTTCATCTAACTTGGCATATAACAATCAAAGTATTGAGAAGGACTAAGCAGCATGTATTTAACAAATGACTAACTCATATAAATAAGTAAAAAAGAAAGTAGAAAAGAAACCACAAAGAGGTTCAACTTTTTCTGTTATATTTGCATGGTAATGTTTCAAAATCAGGTTCTATCTGATAAAGCTGTTTCTTATCATTAAAGTCAGTCATTGGGGTCTTCTAATACATGAACCTTGCTATGTGATCATTCCAACCAGTACTAGTGATGTAAATCTAACGCTCTGCCGACAATTAATTATATGTTTAGTTGATAATTAATGAATATAACAAAGTGTTAGAATTCATTAATTATCCACTAAACGTAATTATTTACAAGTTTGAATATTATTAATCACGACTTTTAAATGTTTAAAATATACATAAAATTTATTAATCATTCAAATTATGTTTAAATATATATATATTTAAATATTTAAATATATACTTAAAAATTATGATTAATGATATTCAAAATCACAGTTAATTGTGTTTACCGATTGATTAATGAGTTACCACACTATATAATATTAATCATTTATTAAATATAATTAATCATGTATTTCTACTGTCTTAATTAATTAATCATGTATTTCTGATTTTAGTGTCAAAGTTACATAACTCTTTCATAATAGCTTATATGACCAATTTTACACAATTGTATTTTGTGGTGCATACTGCATACCCCATGGTGAGATGTAGCTGTAGATATGTGTGGGTCAGGGGTTTTGATAGGTCTAAAAGAATTAGTATCACTATTGATTATTGAATTATTATTATTATATGACTTTTTAACTTTGGGGGATACTACTATATATTGGGAAATAATTGTTGGAGAACATGAAAGAGAACTTTAATGTGAAGAAAGCAGACAAACAGGAAAATTTGGAAGACAGAAAAGGATCTCTCAGTAGCACAGACCTTACAAAGATGTTGAGTGATTTTGGGATGAAAACAAGTTGGGTATCTGTTTAGGGATCATGTGGGTCATAGGGTTAGGATAAGCAATGGATTTGGAAGGTAGGGACAATTGATTCCCTAACCACAACTAGAGATTAGAGAGACTAATTTTACATTGCCCAAAGGCAAAAATAAATTATCTTGTAAATATTTCTTCTCCTATCTCCTCATAGAGCAAGTGTCATATCAGGGAGGACAGAGAGGGAATATTCAAAATGAAACATCTTCATTTTGAAAGGTATTTATAGTCAGAATCGTTTGTTATATATATTTTTTTTGTCAAAATAATAAATTTTAAAAATAAATAATAAATTTCATTAAAATGATAAAAGGAGAATAGTAGAATAATAAAATGGATCATAGATCGAGACATTCTTCGTCAATATTTTGAGTTCAGCAAAAAAAGTCAAAAATACAACGATACACATAATTTTAAAAGTTAATGAAAAATGATCCAATCAAAACTTTTACTCAACCAAGTAAATTAATTTCTTCCACGTATAGTCAGCCAAAAATAATGCAAGATTCGCAGTAGTTAGTCTCATCCATCTTTAAAAAAATAATTTATAGTGTTGACTTATATCGACTATATATAGTATCCAACAAAAGTAATTCAATCACATGTTGAGAAGTTATATGTAAGACCGAACAAATATTGAATTTGGTGATAACTTCAATTAGTCCCTTATTCAAAATACAGTATCAACTAAACGAGTTCTTGTCAAGCATTTTAACAAGCGTATGAAATGCAAACTAATAAAATAACGTCGCACTTGAACGACGAAATAACAAAACTAAATGAAGAAAAAAAAACTTTAAAAATATTGAAAACTACTTATTTATTTATAAAGAGAAATATAAAAGAAAAAACAGATTAAATGAGTGATTTTAAGCTAAAAAAAATATCTTAAACCAACTATCTCTTATAGAAAAAGATGAAGAGAGGGTAAACAAAAGGGTGGGAACGGTGGTTTAAAATTAATACTGATGGGTCTTTGCATACTAACATTGCACTGATAACGTGTGGTTAAGTTATCAGGGACTGCTGGGGTGCTTTTGCAGTGGGTTTCTCTTGCAAAGTGGGTCACTGTTCGGTTTTACAAGCGAAGCTATAGGGAATTCTTCATTGCTCAAGCTACTTGTGAATAGAGGTTTTAACAAAATTATATTTGAAACTGACTCTAAAGTAGCAATTAATTTATTAGATACGGAATGTTCTTCGATGCATCCTTATTTTCGTCCGATCAATGAGATTAGAGGCCTGCTCGATCAACCGCAAGATATCCGTTGGAATTATATTTTTTGCGAAGCCAACTAAGTAGTTGACAAGTTAGCAAATTTTGATCATAATATAGATATGAATTGTAAAATTTATGATATTGCTCTATAATATATCTCTTTATCTCTTATAAATGACATTTCTTTAATGATTTTCTCACGAGGTTTTTAGAGCATCTACGGCGGGAGTAAAATTCAGTTCGTCAGCCGGCGTGGAATAACCCGTGAGTTTTTTTAGAGTACCGTTGTAGTTGTGTCAACTGTAATCACGGTGTGCCAAACTGTAATCACGGTTTTCTCAAGAAAGAACTGTACTTTCATAATTTAATAATAATAAATTTATAACCGTTATCTTTTTTATTAATTTATTAATAATAATAAATTTATGACCGTTAACTTTTTTTATTAATACATTCTTCTTTTTAATTTATTAATAATAATAATTTTATGACACGTTACCTTTTCTTTTTTATTAATTTATGACCGTTAGTTTTTTTTACTATTTATTTGTTACAATTTGCTTATTAATAGGAATAATTTGTTTTTGTTACTCTTACTTTTTCTTTCACAATTTTTGTTACAAAAATTTCTTTAATCTTTTATTAACAATACTTTTGTATTTATAATCATGTATTTAACATTTAATTTTTATTATTGTTATAAAAATTTAAGTTCAATTTTATTTTAAATTTAAATTAAAATAATATATAATAATATTAATTGAAATATTTAAAATAATATTTTAAGTTGAAATAAAATTAAATATAATTAAAATATTAATGTATAAATTAAAGTTGTGGACCTAATATGGTTTTGTTAAATCGTAACAAATTAATGAATTGTTTTAAAAGGATGTGATACAGTGAGCCCTATTTAATGAACTCATGTTGAGTTCACTGTTGCAGTAAAAAATGAATGAGTTCCTTCAACATGATGTCGCACAGTGAACCCCATTTAATAAACCCATCTTGAGTTCACCGCTGTAGATGGTCTTAGTGTCAGGCGTTTAGCTCCTTTTAATCACCAAAAGAAAAACAAAATAGTGGGCGGCACCAATTAAGATAGATACAAAATAATAAATTGTTTTGCCATTTTCACATGTCTTCCCTACCATCAACCTTATGTCATGTTGATGGGTGGATGATTAGGGAAGAAAGACGAATTACATAGACATTTTTTTTTTAATAAGCAAATGTTAAAAAGTTAATGTATTTTTGTTAATTTTATACATGAAGTGGTCAAATAAATAAAATTGTAAACAGATTAAAATGAGTCATCTTAAAAATCTCAATAAAATTGAGCTTCCGTCGTGTTGTCCAAATAAAAAAATCTGAATAAAATTATAAATATTAAAAACAAATTTTTTATATTTGAATAAATAAAAGTAGTATTGCGCGTGTGTAGAAGCAAACCGGACCTAATTAATATACTAGCTTGTAAGTTGTAGGCTCGTAGGTAATAATTTTAAATTGGTGCTAATAATACAACAATGTCCCACCGTGCATGTGTTTTGTGTGTAATGTTGTGATGATGGGTCATACTCACAGAAACTTTTTTGTCTATAGTATTTGGATTTTGGACCGACTAATTGGGGGTTTTAACTTTTAACCTTTCCACAAATCATGAGCAGGATTCCCTTCCTCCCCCTCAGCCTCAAACCGATTATGCAAAATCAGAAAACGAACATTCTGATTATTGTGTTATCATAATTGAATTAACTTTAAATTACTCTGTCAGTATTACTCTCTTAAAAGAAATTGTATCTTGACGATATGTCAAAAATAATTCCAACAAATATTCTATTAAAAAAGACAAATATTCACACGAATTGGCAATCATGGCAGAGGGGGTCCAGTCCAGGATCCTAAACCAATGCACGGCCCAAACATTTACTTCAATGAGAAGAAGTACATGGGCTGTTTAAGATTTAACTTATTTGAACGGAACTAAATAATATTTGTATCTGCATTGGCATTTGTGTATCCTTATAAAAATATTTGTATCTGCATCGGCATTTGTGTATCCTTATAAAAATATTTGTAAATATGTCCATAAATATTTTAAATTTATTTCAATAAATTTTATTAGAGAATCAATTTTATATTAATATTTAATAACCACTTTTGATTCTATAAAAAACTACCAAATCAATAATTTTTATTTGTTGTCGGTGTAAAATGGTTTACATTGACGATGTATGTTCGGTAAACTCCTTTTATTATTCTAATGATAGTTTGTGATTATCCCTCGACCTATTTTTATAATCATCATTTGGCAAAAAATATATAGATGTTCCTAATATACTATTTGTATATAAATATTTCAAATTTTAACTTTTCATTTTTAAGATAAATTAAAAGAATTAATAAGGAGGTTTGTTTGAATAAATACATATAGTAATTTGAAATAGGATTATATTTGTTACATAGAACCAAAGTTAAATGGAATTGTCGCCTCCCATTAATTATATTCAAAGTGAATAATTTAATATTTTTGAACATTCAAAAGATATTTTAATTTTTCTATTATCTTGTTTTTCAAACGTTGATTTATGGTACCGTAGAAAATGATGTGTTAGAATCTTCATAGAGTGATAGAAGATCAGATGAAGTGAAAATATATCTAAATAGATAAGTTGATAATTGAACACATGCATTAATTATACAATCTGATAATGCTTTTTTGAGACTTCACTTATCTTTTCGTCTCCCGTTAATTTCTTCTAAACAAATGATAATCACATGTAGTTCACCAAATCATAGTTCTTGAAAGAAACTAGATACAATTTCTTGTCTTCTATCGAATACATGGTTCGTCTTTACTCGTTTAAATTTATTGTCCTTTGTGGTTTTTTCTTAATAGATAGAGTTATCTGCACACTCAATAAAATTTATCAAATAAAAAAAAAAATAAGTTATTCACTTGAATATATAGGTTATTATCAAAATAATTAGGGGTTAGAATTTTATTTTACTTTGATTCCAACAATCTTCTTCTATTTTACAATAACAAATATATGAATTTGATGAACATTTTTTCCTTTGTTTCGACATCATAAGATTGAAATACTTTTAAATATTCTTCCCCTAAATTCAAGGTAGAAAATTTTCCAAGCATTTATAGAATAAACCATGCATAGTTGAAAAAAAAAACACCAAAGACTAGTTTATTTAAAAAATAAATAAGAGGGGAAGATTTATAAATATAACTAGGGAAGGAGGAGGAGTATTTATTTAAACTATCTTAATTTATTTTTCTAATTCTCTAATACCGTTATCCCTTCAACTTTTGGTGCAGGACTCCTTCGTTGTTTTTTAGTATAAAGATTATTATTTCATTTCATATGAAATTAGAGGTGCAATATAAGAAGGAGCATCATAAAAATGATGAAAAGCTAGCATGTAATATGAGCACTTGAATGTGGGAAAAAGCTCTGCTTCGTATGGGAAGATTGTAGATATATTTGTCAAATGTGAATAAAAGTTTCTCTTTGGACACAAAAGTGAATGTTAATTCATAATAGAAAAAACTTATATATTAACATCTTAAGATTTTAGGATAATACGTAGGTAATGTCTAAATTATTTGTGTAGTTATTCTCTAACTTGTGATAATCCTTCGTACTACTCTCGTGATGCAACACGTGAAAAAAAAAATTATACTATCAATATATAATAATTAATCTCATAAAATAATTGATTTCAATAATTTCTCAATAAAAGTAATTGATTTTACATTGTTAAAATAAAATAACAGTTATAATTGTAAAACATTTATTCTGTCTTAAAAAAAATATTATTTTTTAGAGGGAGGGAGTAACATAATTGATTAATCGTAAAAGAACAGATCACCTATGTGATTGTGAATGCAATATCAGATCTCAATAACCCTTTTATGTATACAGCCGAAGTACAACTTTATTGTATGTATATTAAGCATAAATATTTTCTATAGCTAGCATTCTAATTTTTACTTCATCGTAGAATGCAGCACTATTCAATTCTCTCTCTCGTATAGTTTCTGTTCTCCTCATTCAAATAACATAGGAAGAAGAATAATACAAATAAAAATGAAAAATATTTCACCTATATATATATATATATATATATATATATATATATATATCTGGAAAATCAGATCTAATTAATTAATTAATAATAATTGATTAAGGTCTTGAACTTGATGTGAAGACTTCCATAGTTGAAAGATCAAAAGAACCCCAAGAATTCCAACTGTCATTAATTAAATTGACAGTAGTAGAATTTGAATTAAGAGTATGGGATAATAATTGATCATCATGAGTACCATTCTCATTCAATATTGGCAATGGCATTGAGTACTCTAACTCATCCATTTGCATCATGGATGATGGTTGTTGCCATGTATAATTTGAAGATGAAACCATCATCATAGCATTAGCATTAGCATTAGCATCAGAATCAGACCATAGAACATCTTGAACCACATCTTCATCAACACCTAGAAACCCTTCAAACTCCTCAATTCCACTCAAACTCAATTCCCCATTTAAAGCCACTGAATCAGCATCAAAAGGATTTTGAGGATGAACCACTGCATCATTCTCTGTTTCAACGCTTTCCGGTGTTGCCAAATTGTTAATATTGTTCGAAGACGATGACCCGTTATTTATAGCCTCATTTTCATTCTCAAATTCGTCACCATGATCACTGTTTGTTGGATTTTGGTTTAAGAATTTAGCGAACACAAGAGCCATGTCTATATCGCGCGACCCGTTGTTTTGGCTCTGATGATGATGACCATCAGCATCATCATCCTCAGAGCCATTGGCAGAAAGGCGATCAGTCTGAGAATTCCTGATCGCCTTTCCGCGGCGGGTTTTGCGGCAACCACCGCCAACGGGAACATTCCGAAGAGAGCCACCTTTTGTCCAATAACGCCTACAACCTTTGCAAAAATACCGTGGCTGTGACAGGCTGTAATTGTTGTAGTAACAGAATTTGGTGTTGGTTGAAGCGCAACGAGGACAATTGGGAGCTATTTCAATGTTTGGTTTCCACCTTGAATTTGATTTGTCCATTGAGGTTGAAAGTGGAATTGGAGAAGAAGAAGAAGAAGATAGCAAATGCAACATTTGCTCTAGCTCGATAGAACTAATGGTGTTATGTCTTTGTGGGAACATTTATGAAAAGAGTGAAGTATGAATACGATGGTGATATTGGAATTAATGAATTAAGGGGATCGAGAAAATTGAGAGAGAGTGTGAGATATATATTATAAGGTATGTGGGGGTTTTGGTTGATTTGAGAATTGAGATTTGAGAGGTAGCATGTGGGAAATGGATTCTCTATTGTAATTGGGTCGTGTAGTTATAAATTTTAGCCGTCCGATTTAAATTAATGATGAAGATAATTTAAAATTGATTTAATAATGGTGTAATTTGAATGATTTGATATAAAATGAACGTGTGGGATTAATTAGTTGGTGAAATGAGAGTCCGTGTGTATGCGGAGAGAGGAATATGTGTAGGGAAAGCGTTGTGATGATGAACGTGGGCGGTTGGGGAGTCGTTAGAATTAAGGAAGGGTGTGAGTGTGTACATGTGCATATGGTTGTGTGAGTCTTTATGTGAGAGTTTATGATGTTGATGTGAATTTCATGTTATAGTGTGCTGTTTCATAGGCGGATGAGGCGTGTCTCATTCACTCACGTGGCATTTCTTCATTGGGCTATATCTTGAGGGTGATTGAAGTTGATAAGTCAAACACTAGCTTGCCCAGTCATTACTTCTATTTATTACTCTCACATCATCATCATAACTTAGTTATTTGATTATTTAATATCTATAAATAAAAAAGAAAAAAATATAATTTTTATTAGATATTATTGTATAAGAAGATATTATATTAGAAGGGACATAAGTGATATTAATTAAAAGGTATAAAATTACATTGAAAATTGTACGACGAATGGAATATTATTATTTAATAAGCAAATGTTAGTAATAGTTACTTCTAATCTTATTTATAAGAAAAAATAAATTAAAAAAATATCAAAATTAATGTGCTTCTTTAATTATTTAATTATTTTTACATATATATTCTTATTAAAAATTATGGGACGTTAAATATTTATTAATAATATTAAAAAAATAAACATCGTAAATAAGAAAATAAAAATAATTTAAAAAATGAATGTACTTTAAAATTTTTAACTTACATATAGAACAAAAAATATCCTATATATAAATGCGCAAGGTTATTTAAGTTAACATTTTTACATCTTACTAAAATTTGAGACATAAGTTAATTTCCCCAATAAAAGAATAAGTGAATAGCATTCCTCTATTATTTATTCTCTTTGTCCTTAGGAAATTTTTCATTTTTCTCTCTCTTACTATAAGACTATTCGTAAAGTTTAATATCCATTAATAACTTTTTTACAAAAATATTTCTATTAAATTGACCATTAAAAGATGTAAATAATTCTTTTCTTTTGTGATAACAATTATAGGTGTAAATAACTAAAAATAACGCACAATTTTAACAAATTTATTACTCTAACATTTTATTTAGTAGCCGTGATTTTGTCATTGGTTTCTATAATAATGGACGGAAGAAGTAATTTAATGGTCAAATACTGATGTTTAACCAAATTTGTTTAATGTTTGTTGGTAAAATTTTGAGTGTGATGTCGAAGTTGTGAAACTTTGGTTAAATTCAGCACTGCATTTCCGAATCAAGAGAGAGGAGTAAATTAATGCGATTGATTTCATTATTTTGCGGGTGATTAAAGTCGGCAAGAATGTAGTACGAGACAATGTACAGAGTATTGGATGTAGTAAAGAGAATTGTGGTTTATGGAATAAGTTTCAGTTTCACATACTATATGGAAAAAAGGCTAGCGTTGCGGTGTGGGAGCATGAGCATGTGCACGTGCTTAAAGGGGATACGTGTCATATCTATAATCACTTTTTATTCATTTTTAAAGTCTAAAATCGGCGATTGAAGCTAGATTTCATTGCAATTATGTGCACTTTTTTTATTAATTAATTCAACCTCATAATGGTCAACCTATTAACTTTCCTCTGATCTGCTCAATTTCACATACTTCATTGACTGCAAAAACGGGTGCGCTAGGGATTAATTATTTTGCACACAATATAATACCTCACCTTCAAAGGTCCTCTCCAAGTTAATTAGTTTCAAAAATAAAATAATTATGTACCAAAAAAATATTATTGCATCACCTCTGATTAGTAAGGGAAAATAAATATTGTTAGATGTTTTTTAGCCTTTTAAAATAAATATAATTCAAAATAGTGTAGAGCTTTTTAATTTGTTTGATGTCATTGTTTTGCTTGTTCAAGTACTCCAATCAAAGATATGCTAAAAAAGACACCAAATATGTTAGAGATATCAATTTCAAATTAAAAAAATTAATTTAACTATTAATTTATTTATTAATAAAAAAATGTCAATTAACTTCGTATATGTATTTGCTCGTATTACACCGTGTTGCATTAGACTTTTCCTGAGAATACAAATCCTCAAGCTCTAAACACAAGTTGTACTTATTTAGATGTTCCATAAAATTGAGAAATTAAGCCATGATTCATGGTTGTGTGTAGATATGGAATTAAGATACAAATATATATAGGTAAGTAGGGAATTAATGTTTACATTAAAGGAACATAATGAGAGAGTATGGTGCGTAGCTAAGGGTTGCAATCATAGGAGTGGAGATTCGATGGAACTACCGAGAACATTCTAAGCACGTGGGGGTTTAACGTTGCTTTCACGAAAGATGCCATCATATACGTATTCATATACTTGAGGATCAGTGGCTTCCACGTCTCAAACTCCTTCTAATACTATTTCTTTTCTTTTATATATCGATTATATATATTTTAAACCCAAATCAACAACCATATTCATTTTGTCTAAATGTGCATGTATCAACAAATTCAAAGAGCAAGCTCTATTCACCCGTTAAAATTAATTAAGTACGATATATAGGGCACATGACATGTGCTTGCTGGTTCTATTGATGAATTCAGAAATTAGAATGAGTAGATATAAAGCCATCATGATTGTAGATGATGAGATATATGAGGGGATTATATGTCCAGTGGTTTATTCGAACTAGTGGATATTGGAATATAGGTGGGGCAGACTATCATGAGCGACTAAAAAACAAAGCAAAATACATTATGAGTTGTTTTAAATCAAACAAAAATGATATATTAAAATTGAAAGAATTAAATTTTTTATTATAAGAAGTAAATGCTTTATTAATTTTGTCTTTTATATTTGTAAATGTTATAACTTTAAGCTTAATTTTTAATTAATAAAATTAAAACTTAAAATTCTATCAATTTTTTAAAATTTTAATAAACTCATATTAAAAAAAAATTATATAATTTTTAAGAGGTTTTAATTGTAAATATTTTTCTTATTAGCAAATAAATTAATTTATTAAAGAAAGTAGAGGAATACTTCAACCCTTACCCAAATCAAAGATCCAAACTCAGCATCATATACATACCTTCTATAAAAGGTTGCAAAACACCCCACCAAATCATGTGCTTGAAAGTTGAAAAAAACCAAATCCAACTATTTCCACCTTACCATAGTCTAATATGTGATTACAATAATCTTAACATAAATTTTCAATCAAAATTTAAAAAAATAATTAAACAAAAGAGAATTTGAGTGAGATATATATTAAGATTCTTGAAATTAAATGTGAAATTCTTTTAATTCATATTATGAAATCACATGAAAAATAAATATGTTGTTTTTGATATAATCGATAACAAAATTTATAATAAAATTTTAAAAATATGTAGCTAAAAATGATTGAAATGAGGTTGTGACTAAAAATAGTTCAACATTGTAACATTTACAAACATAAAAGACTAACTTGACAAAAAAAAAATTAAAAGACTAATATGATATTTTTCATGTAATTAAAAAGGACCAACAAATGTATTTTGCCAAAAAAAAAAATGATATTCTCATAATCATGGGTGTGTCTAACATGGACCTCTCAATAAATGATACAACCATGGACTCTTACTATTTTTAATAAAAAATAAAGAAATATAATATTTTATTAAAATTTATTAAAATAGCAAAAGTTTATTAAAATAGCAAAGTTACCTTTTGAATAAAACCATAATATAGATCAATTTTATTGACTAAATTTTAATCTAACCATCTATTATAAAAAAATACACATCAATTTTTATTGACAAATTTTTAATTTAACTGTCTATTATAAAAAATATACCAGAAAAAGTATATATTAATTAAACTATGCAGTTTTAAGTATCACCATCATTACATATATAACAAGTTGATTTAGATTTAACGTCCAAGGAAACTAATATGCTGAGGCTTAAATCAAATATTAAAATGGCGTCTTTCATGAAAGAAATCGTAATATATATATTGTACAAAAATAAGTTAAAAATATCTTTTTGTGAGGAAATTAATTGTATCGATTATTGATATGTATTAAAATGTAACTTATTATTTTTAGAAAAAATAAAATTATAATAATAGAAAAAAGAGGGAAAAATAATTTTACCTATTGTTAAAGTGAAAATAATAGACATAAAACGAGGGTTTGAACAATGATCATCTTTTAGATCAAAATAAATCGCCAAAATTAGAAACTTCGTTTAAATAACACATGTATTCTATTCTTAACACATTCACTCTTTTGTCCTCTCCAAATTTTCAAATTCTGCAACTTTAGAGCAAAAACAACAACAACGTCGTATTAATAAAAATAAACACCATCCTTCGAATGCCATAGCCATAGTAAAGAATCAGAACTCCAAAATTTAACCAAAACTCATATTTAAATATTACTATTGAATTCCAATAGTTATTAAAAAAATATTACTATTGAATTCACATTAGGCACTCACGATTAACAACAACTCCAAACTTAACAATGAATTGGACCTAAACTACATTTTAAAAGGTTAAATTAATTATATTCAGAGATACAACTATTCAAATTTTGGGAAATTAAATGACAGTATGAGATTTCGATACTCTTTTGACTATATTTTCCAAAAGTTTCTTTCTTTATATCTTTCTTTTTCTTTTTTGATCCCATTGATTAGTTGCTACTAATCTCATAAATTCATTCTCCAGGTAATTACTAAGCCATCTGAGAGACCCACAATTCAAAATCATAATGACCCAAAATTCGAACCAATATATCCTCCCTCATAATTTCTCTTTACTTACTCGTTATCAATAAGGATCACACCCTCCTTTGTTTTGCACAATCCTTTAACCATCAGATGTTGAAGGATAGCGTATTCGCGAGGCAGATATTTTGTGCACCTACTCAATTTGGTTAGCTTGATTCTTAGCTAGCTTTCATTTCTCTCCATATGTCATACATTGAATGTGCCGCTTTCCATTTTTTTTAGTCTACAACTCCCCATTATGTGTTAGTTTTAGTTGAAATTGATGATTTGAAAAAGTATCAAATTGTTTGGAATTTGTAAAGGAAAAAGGAGCTCAAGGTTATATATATGACTTTAGTTTTTTATTACAAAACCCATCGGTTATAAATAAAAATGTATTCGAAACAATATTGAATTTTTCTAAAAAAAATAGGTTCACATACCCCACTAAGTTCACAAAAATTTAGGGACTTTTTAGTTTTGATACTTTCTTTTTTGAAGCCCTTTTAACTATGAATTTTTTTCACCCTCAAACATGTGAACTATAGCCAATAATTAGTGGGTTTGTGAAATTGACACCTATAGACATAGTATTGCTTGTGCCTTTTACACACCAACATCATTTTTTATTATTTTTTAGTTATCGTTATCTTTTTGTTTGTTATATTTTTCTTATTTGTTTGTTATATTTTTGTTTTATTATCTCTAGGTTATATGTAAATTGAACACTTATATAAGATTAAAATTAGGTCAGATTTATTAAATGATAATTTTTTTAGATTTTATAACAATAGCTGTAACAATGTTAAAATTAAATATATTATTATTTATTTTTTAAATTATTTTTTAATTGGTCTGACAAAATTGAAGTATTATTGTTGTCATTTGACAACAATCGTGATTTTTTCTCCCGTTTTAGAGTTTCACACGTTATTTTCTTGTATTGCGATTGTATTCTTTTAATTTCTCTGTTTGTTTATTTTTCTCAACATTATGTACTCTATCCGACCTTAATTATAAGTAAAAAAGTGAATGTATTTGTTGCTTCAAATATAAGCAAAAATCAACTAATTTATTTATATTTAATGACACTATATTAAAAATATCCTTGCATTAATTTTTTAGTTTTTTTGAAAAACTATCACAATAATTGAGGGTAAATTAATAATTATATTTATTTTTTACATGAAATCAAAAAAGTTAACTATTATTCTTAATAAGTGTTAAAGTATATATATATATATAATTTATTATATATCTAAATAATAGATAAGTGGATTGATATAACTAGCATGTTAAAGTTTTTAAAAGATTATGCTGTAAAAATATTTGATTAATGTTATTTTGAAACCTTGGCTGTGTTGCTATTTGTCACTATTTTTTGTCATTATGGAAATAAAACTTGGTATCAGAAAATGGGGCAAGCCGGATACCCTTGGGCTTTATCACTGTTGTTTATGCTGCAATCTAATTCTAGGTGGGGATGTTATTTTCTTGCTCCACAGACATTTAAAGTATACACTCATATGAAAACAGTTTTTTTCCTTTAAATATATACTTCTGAATAAAAATCTTAGTTTTTTGTCCTTAATCATATCTAAACCGATAAGTGTCGATAGAAGAATCTACTTCCCACCTCCTCAGAGGTAGATTTCTCGTGTCGATATTATTGTACAAGTCTGCAGCTAATAGGCCCAAGCAAGTTTTAATTATGAAGCTATACATATTGGGCTAAGGCCCTACTTAAGTCAACTATAGTTGTGGGTATTTTCTTTTCCTACCTCCTATATTTTCAAAATAAACTTTTAAATCGACCAATTGAGATGTATATTTTGATCCAAAAACACTTCTAAATTATTCAATCCAGAAAGCATTGCGGAGCAGTAGAAGAAAATTTAAAAGTTGTTCTCCAAATAAATATACCTTAACACTTTCTTAACCCAACAATTTTTTTTTACCAAAAAATAACTCAATCATTTTCACAAATACCCTTTATTCAGTTTTCATATATATATATATATATATATATATATATATATATATATATATATATATATTTCGCAAACTATAAGTTTTACGTCAAGTAGTTTAATGGTCAGATTTACATACTTTAATTTTAGAGAAATAATCAATCTTGAATTCAAACTCGAACCCCTATATATTAATCTTTTTGCTACTACAAATTAAGTTGTATTTATGGGACGCTCTAAACTACAACTTAATGGTACACATTGTCAATAAAATTGGCTTGATGTCTTTTTGTTTTGATATTTATCAGTGTAAATAATAATTACAACATTTACATTTCATAATTACAAATCGAGGGAAACAAATCAAATCTTGATTTGTCTAACCTATTCTAGGAAAGCTAATAAATATAATTACAAATTGACATTATTTCTTGATTCACACCCCCCTCAAATTGATGCAGCTGGTTTAGGAGCATCAATTTGCTAACTAGAAACTAAGGGTGCAAGCGAGGAACAACTTTGGTAAGAATGTCTAACACTTGAAATTGAGTATTGATGTGAGGGATGGATTAACATGATTATCATAGGTTTCACCATCTACTTCGATATGTTTCGTGTGTTTACGAAAAACATGATTTGCAACAATTCGAATAACACTTGTATTATCAACATAGAGAGAGATCAGCTCTATTTGTGGGAATCAAAGTTCAGCCAAAAAACCAAATTATCTTAGAACAGCAGTCGGCATATCACGATATTCTAATTCAGTAGATGATTTGAAACCTCTTGCTTGTTTCTTACTTTTCTATAATATCAATGAAGAACCAAGAAACATGCACCAATCGGTGCCGAGTGTTGGGACACCCAACTCAATCAGCATCACTATAAATAATAAATTGGAGAATTGTCTCAATTGAAAAGAAGAGAATCCGTTGAATGATATCTATCAAATAATGAATCATACGACAAACCGCTGCCAAGTGAAGGAGGTGAGTAGAGGGCATGAATTGACTTACTTGTTGAGCAACAAATGATATGTCAAGTTGGATAATAGTCAAATAATTAAAATTATCCGCAAACTACTGATATATAATAAAAGATCTGTCATTAAGTCCTCATCATTTCCGTTATATTTAACAATAATTTCGTAAAATAAAAAATAAAGTTTACGGCGCTGGTTTAAAAATTTATATTCCATAATAAGCTACATGGTAAAAAAATAGATGTAGATTACGATGTTTGTACAATAGAATGTGAAAGTGGCAAAAAGGATGAAAGGTCAATAGTTTTTTTAGAATTTGGTAAAATGTTGAGATATATTAAGAAAGGTGTGGAGGCATATTTATAAAAAAAATTGATGTTAACATAACACTTTAATACATATTTTTTAATATATTCGCTTTTATTGTATATAATTTATATGAATTTTATCAAATTTATATGAGACTTATGTAATTTAATGGAATTAATTTGAATTTTAATCAATTAGAGAAAGTATTCTAAAGTGTTTTGAATTATATATATGAGACTTATGTTGCTAATTAAGTAAAGACTAAAATGCGCTGATAGCATCCAAAATTTCAAAATTCATTGATTTTGGCCTTTGTAATTAGAAAATTATAATTTTAACTTTTAATTTTAGCTCATTTTGTAAATGATTGACTCTCTTGATTTTGATTTGGTTAACATTACCATAACTTTATTTTATTTTAGTTTTTTATGATTATGTGGAATATACAACTCATTTTTTTTAAAATAATTGTCCGCTCACTTTTTTTTTTAAATATTGCCAACTAATTTTATTTTATTTAAATTGAAAACTCATTTTTTTTAATATTGTCACTTTATTTTAAAACAAAAATTTGTCAACTCTATTTATTACTAATTAAAATGAACACATAATAAAATAATATTCCAAAATTGTCACATTGTGAAACTTCGAAGGTCAAAAGTGTATTTTTTATCTTTTAAAAATTAATGTGATTCTTTGTACCTTTTTAAAAAGGTAAAAATACACTTTTGACCCTAAATTTTAAATGTAACAATTTTGACACCCTATTTCATTAAGTGTTCATTTTAATTAATAATAAATACGGATACCATTTTTTATAAAATGAAGTGACAATATAAAAATAAAATAAAAAAATTTGCAATTTTAAAATAAAGTTGACAATTTAAAAAATAAATAAATATAAGAGTTATATATTCCACATAATCATAAAAAGTAAATAAAATCATATCAGCATTAATCAAATCAAAATCAAGAGGAGTCAATTATTTGCAAAAGACTAAAATTATAATTTTAAAACTAGTAAGCTAAAATTGTCAAATTTAAGAACTAAAAATATATTTTAACCTTAAATAAAAGGTACGTTCTTTCAATTCACCAGTACATTAAAAAAAAAAATTAGTTAAAAAGTCTTTGTTTATATTTTTTTTAGCAAAAGAGGAAGTGTTGATGCTTCACTATGATTAATTGGTAAAGAAAGAAGACTAAATTCATTAGGGAAAAATTAGCAAAATCAAAAGAAAGGAAAGAAGGAAGACTAAAACCTATTACGGAAAAGTCATCCTGTATACAATTTAGCGTTAATTAATTAAAATTTTCGTTATTAAGTCCTTCATATTCATTCTCGTTTCCAAGTGGAACTATATGGATCCTTAATCCTTTAGTCACGATCCTGGCATAGCGACATTAGTTCACCCTAAAAAGGATGAAAATCAAGGTCAAAATTAAACACTAATTATAAATGTTTAAAAGAAACTTTTACATTAATTCAGTTGATTAGTTCAGTTGATTGACAACTTCTATATATTAAGAAGGGCTGAGGTAGGTTCGGATGTGTTTTGTTCTCTGTAAGAATTAGATGAAACATATCATCTTAATTAATACACCTTTTCAATTCAGCGTATTTTTCACATGACCATTTCCTCTATATGTTCATGTATCATAAATTTCCCAAACAAATTACTAATATTTTCAGCGGTATAGTTGTTCGTAACTGCTACATATTGACGACGTAGTGGACTTTGACCTTTTCATGATATAATTCTTTCTTAGTTAATAGACTCTTCTATAAGGTCTAGAATATATATAGTGAAGTACTGATCAAGTAGCAATGTATTAGGAAAAATACTACATGTAATTAATTTGGAGCGTAACATTTTTTATCGAAAAAATATTGGTGGACACTCATACATCCATCATACTTTTTAAAAGAGACAGAAATAAAGATAATAATGTCATAAAAAGAGAGATATAAAGAGAAAATGAGATATTTATTATAAATGATTGTATGAAAATTATAAGTGTTTATATAAAAAGTTGTTTAATAGTTATTGTAATTTTATTTAATGATTGTGTAATTATGCCATCGTTGAAAAATTATATGCTATCACAAATTATATGATTTTTTTATAGACAAACAATGATAAATTAGATTATGTTAATTTCTAAAATGGAATCCGAGGCATCTTACTTAAATATGTTAAAAGTCCTTTTGTTCACCATGATTAATTAACTATATAATTGGTCAAGACCCCATTTCTTATTAATAAATTTTTTTTCAACATGTAATTTAATTACATATCTTTTATTTAATGGAACCTTATGTTTTTCCTAAAGTCAACCATAAAATAAAATATTTTCTTTTCAGAAGACTTGCCTCGTTCTATATATTGTGTCCATGTGGTTCACCGAGGAGCATAGTAGTATAATTTTATCACAGAAAAGTATACATATACTTATGATTAATTAACCTAGATGAACTTAGGTTTTTTTTTAAGCAAGAAAAATAAAATTGTATCAATAAAAAGAAAATAATTAACAAAGATAAAGGAGAAACAAAAACAAAAGAACACAGGTATCCGAGCACAAAACAAAAATTTAAAATCACCTCTGCATTTAGAGAAAATTATGTTTAGTTTTTAAATTTATACCTTTACGATTTAGATGTAAATGCAGCAAACTTATCAATAAAATATCTTCAACTGAGATAGAGTCATTATATAAATCGAATTTTTTATCTTTATTTTTCAAAAATTTGAAGAGTATTTTCATTGTGAATAACAATATCCTCCTACCATCCCATTTTAATATCTAACTGGTTGATTTAATTAGTGGAAGCGTGCATGGTAGATTTAAAGTGTGAAAATTGAGTATAGAAATACTCATTAATGGTTAAGTAATTAACTACGTATACGTTACTGTGCATTTGATATATTATTGAAATGGATTTTGAATTGGGTCATTAGGTTTTCTTTAAAAAGAAAAAAATGCACATTAATGAGCGGTAAATTAATTTTTTTAATATATATTTTTTTATATTATGAATCAATTACAATACTTAAATTATAAAATATTTTTTTTATAACTACTTCTAAGATTATATCCATAAATAATTGTGATATATCGATACAATTTTTTTTTTAATAATGCATAAGGATTAAACGCTTTTTTCTAATACATGTCCCTCTTTTATTTGTCTAATCGGCAGGATTGCCTGTTGTAAGAAGATTCGGACGGATTTCGTCTCAAGAGGGGAATTATAATTCACTAAGAGATCTAAATAACTTTTATGAAACAAAATAGTTTAGATGTATCTCATTTACTATAATTTAAAATTAATGTTAAATTTTATAAACATATCTATGTGATACTCTCTCTAAGTAAAAATTAAGATATATTTTATCTAATTTATATCAAATATATTTTAATTTTTATATATTTAAACCGTAGATTTTATAAAATTAAGAATTATTAAATATGTTGTTGTAATATCAAGTTTCACAGTGTTAAATGATCTCAACCTAACATAAGATATGTTATAAGTAGAAGAAAGTATTACAAAGGTACACCCAAAATGTACGGTTTATAGTGCACAAAATTAATGTGAGTTTTAGCTAAACTATCTGACCATTACAAACACCACCCCACAATACTAAGACTAACTCTCTTCATCTCATTTGTTATTTTGTCTCTTTCAAATTATTTGTGATTCTATAATACTAATATAATATTAATTAATTAATTTTATTAATATACCTTTTATTTATTATATTTTAATTTATTAAATTTTTTAACTAACTGCAATTAATAATGCCATTTTAAGTAAATAAATTTTATTTTATCGTTAAAATTAACAAAATTAATTATTTTTTAACAATTATGTACAATTCAAATTAGATAATTAAAATAGAATGAAAAGAGTATTAAATAATTTAAGATTGTATATATAAATAAATTTTATATAGATAGTCTACGAGATATAATAGCTTTCAACTACATACGAGATAAAATATAATAGTCTAAGAAATAAAAGTTACTTATTTAGATATGTCACAATATTAAGTTTTACACGGTAGTTTTCCACTTATTTTTTTGATATTTGATTATTCTCATTTAATGTGACATAGAAGATAGTATAAAGCTAGTGTCAAAGAATTGTGGCAAAAAAAAGCTAGTGTCAAAGTTGTCAACTCAAGACATGTATCCACTTGCACCTTGGTAATGGTACTCCACACAAGACTAGAGTAGCTTACTTGCTCACATCGCCATAGTACTTACATTACAATGACATTGGCATGACCTTTTCCAACTCTTTTCTTCTATTCATTCAAACGCGTTCAGATTCAGACAACCATAACATCACGAAACCGGCCGTAGGTATAATTTCCCTATAAAAATATATTTACTCTTTAGAATAAGCCAAAATTTCCCAACAAATGTTTTTTCACATTTAAATAATAATCCCCCTCTTCATCGTTGACCAGATCTCTAGCTAGCTTTTTACATATTTCATGTCAGCCCTTATATTAATCCCCCACTTTATAAACTTCACAACAATTACGCTTCCTTACTCCTCCATACAATAATACTATTCACACCCCCTTTCTCTTCTAATCACAATTTCAATTTCATTTTTTTTTAACATAATCACAATTCAAATATATAACGACATGAATCAATTTCCAGACATTTCTACCGGAAGATCGCCAAGAAGAGAACTTCAAGGCCCACGACCTACTCCTCTAAGAATACACAAAGACTCTCACAAGATCAGCAAAAAACCACCGTTGCCGCCACCACAACAACAACAACAACCACCACCACCACGTCAACCAATAATAATATACACCGTATCTCCTAAGGTAATCCACACCACACCTGGTGACTTCATGAACCTCGTTCAACGTCTAACCGGCTCATCCTCCTCCTCTTCATCATCAAACATAGACCCTTTCAACGGTGACGGAACCATATCGCCTGCAGCACGTTACGCCACCGTTGAAAAAGCCATGTCACCTTTGGGAAAGAAACAAGTGCAACAAATAGTAGTACCAATAACAAGTACTACTACTACTAATAGTAGTCATGATGTAATTATGAACGATGTGCATGAATTAGAACAACTACAATTGATGAATCATGGAATATTGGAAAGAGGAAACACGATGTTTCAAGGGATTTTGTCTCCGGGACCGGCTTCATTGTCACCGATTCCTTCAAACTTTTTTTCGCCGCCATCTTCGGATCCAAACATGGTTAATAGTTTCCTTCATGATTTTAGTCCTGTACTTCATAGTAGCAGAAATTTTATGGAGGGTGGTGCTAATTTCTTCTTGCCTAGTCCTTCTAATTTTGTTTCACCTCATACTCCTACTATTGACTTATTCAATTATTTCTTAGACTAATAAATGCTTCTCATTTATTTTTTGTTCAATTTGCATTACACTAAAATTTGTTTCATTTTGTATACAAACATTTTTAGATAGGGCATATGATTTACTTTACTTTACTTTACTTACCTAGCTAGTTTACCTTGTTGAGTTATTTTCTAGTTTGAGAAACACAAAAAGAAAGTACTAGCAACTAGCTGGAATTGGAAAATTTAATTGGATTTATTTAGAGACATTTTGCAGCTCAAATTGTTTATGACCTTCACCGTTGACATAATTCTTTTGTCATGTAATGTCCATTTCAATATTGCATTTAATTTGTTAGTTGAAATATTAAATATTGGCAATATTCAATTTCATTTATTAATTATGTATATGATCAGAATCATATCTGGCAAACCTTGATCATTGAAACGAAACTTTTTTTTAAAGGTTTTAGATTCAGCATACTACAATAGGAGTATATTTTATACATCTATTTGGGGCCGGCGTATTAGGTGTACCATTAATATATGATACACGTAATTAATGGGGTATGAAAAAGTAGGCAGAATAGAGAGTTTTTTTTATAAATAAAAATAAAAGAAAGTAAAATTGATATTCTAGTGCCATAGGTTTGAAATATATACTTTTTCCAAAGCAGAAAATAAACTAGTTGCAGTGGCAGAATCTAATAGGAAGAGGCAGAACAGAAGCAGAAACTATGAAGATTAGCATAGCCGGCAAACCAGAGCGAAGTAGTACTACATGACAGCCAAAAACCAATGTTTTTTAACTGATACTAGTACTAGGTCGGTGACTCTAAAAAAAAAGGTTCAAGTAATTTAATATATTTGTTCTCTGAATCATTGTTAACTTTTGTATTTAAAAAAAATTATTTTTCAGTTATACTAATTTTTTTTATATTTCATCATAAAAAATATTCATTATTCACTGTCATGAATAACAAAATTCAAAAAAAATTAAATTTTATTTTATTGACAGTTTTGATAAATAATATTTACTTATTATAATTTTTTAAATGATAGAAAATAATTTTTAAAAAACTTTTAACTACTAATTTAAATATCCAATATATCATATGACATGTTGAATTGATGCATATAAAGTAACACTTAATAAAACTAAAAGCTCAAAAGAAAAAGTGTAATGCTATTCGAGATTATTAATGCATCCAGGTCATTTTTAAAGAAACAAACATATAACACTTTTTAATAACAAAAATATAACACTTTATTGTAAAATATAAAAAAGGAAGTTCTTATTTGTTTTTCATCCTTCAATGGAATGGTCTCGTGGAAACAAAACAGCGAAAATTAATTGTTATGATTAATTTGTCTGTTTAAAACACTAATATTTGACTTCAATTAAGTAGTGATATATTAATTTACAACATTTCGTTAATAAAATAATTGTCTAAATAAATTGTTTAATTTTTTCTTTTATTATTATTTTCATTTTCTTTTTGTTTGAAATAAGAGAAATCGCGCATGAAGAAACAATTAATTAAAAATGAAAAGATGAGATAAAAATAGAACATACCTTTTTCAAACTAAATAGACCTGAATTTTGTGTGTTAAATTTTAGAAACATAATATATATAGAGTTTTCAAGTATTGAAGTTGATTTGTAGGACTGATTTAGCATACATAATTAAATTTAATCATATGTAATAATATAAAATCTAAATAATTTAATAAAACATTTAATTATAATTAAGATATATATTATAAATTGCTTATTTGGAATAAGCTATTTATAAACATACCATTAGTTATGTTTACAAGTGTATCACGTTATGAGATTATTATTATTTTTTATTATATATGAGATAAATTAACGTAAATAATGTTTCATAAACACCGTAGTTATATTTGGCTCTTAGAGAGATATGTATATGATTATGTCTAATATGTACATCTCAAAACATAGTTTACCGATGAACTCTTATTATTTTTTAATAATAAAAAAATAGAGAATAATTATAAGTTTTTAGACCATCTTTTTGGTTTTTGGCAAGGCAGCGACACATGCATGATACGGATCCAAGTTGCTCCCAGATGTGATGTTGAAATTTTATCATAATGTGCTAGTTATCAAATAGTTTCAAAACCACGCCTTGTTCTGGTATGGAAAAATGAAGGTATTTATTTTACTATATGCTTCTAGAAATAAAAATGACTAGTACTTTAGAACGCCAAAAAAAAGCATGTCTCTTTCTTTAATTACCCTATCCGAGACGTCTATATTTGGAGCCCCAATGTCAAAAGTTATACCACACAACTCAATCAAAATTGTTTACCTTTGTCTATTTTATAATAAATTGATAGCAAGGTGAGGGAGCAGTTAGCGATCCAAAAATAAAGAAAGTTCAGTAAGTAAACACAACTATCAAAAGATGAAATTTACATTATATTAATAATAGTAACTAATAACTAGTGCTAGAAACAAGTAATTGATAATTACAAGCAGATGTGAGATTTTTGGTTGGCATCAAGTTGGATTACAGATTTCCAAAACTTTGTACATTTTTCTTTTCATGGAAATGTTTACTCCACTAGAATTAATTCCTTCTACTAAATTCAATCCCACTTTGTATCTCATTAAATGGGAAAAATTAATGATAAATTAATTTTATCAAAATAGTAAGAATATAAACGGGAGAAAAACAATAAATTAACTATAAAATGTAAAAATTAAACACTACTTCAAATAGTTATTTCTTAAACTGATATATAGTCCAACCTGGCATCCTATTGAAAGTCGATTTTTATCTGTTGTTTTGTTAGGCTTGATTGTCTCCTTAATGGTATATGACATCACTATATATACAACCATGGCCGTAAAAGTATATATAGATCGGATTAATTGACTAGTTGAGTAAGAAATTGATCGATCACCTTTAATCGCCCATTATATGATAAATATAAGAGATATAAATTATCGTATAATGTTTCCATCCAGTGTTTTGATGAAAAAAATATGATAATACACAATCATATCATATATTATGTCTGTCTAATTAAAATTATTATCATAAATATATGATAGATTAGAAATAAGTAGAATATAAAAAGAAAAATAATTTACTAAGTTTTTTTATAAAATATAATTTAAAATATAAAATATATACAAAGAAGTTTGATAATTTTATATAATCTAATAATTAAAAATCTATTGAAATTGTTAAGAATAGTTTTATATATTTTGCACAACTTATAGCGAATACATATTAAAGTACTACTCTTATACTGATGATTTTATCAATTGTTAGAAAAGTATGACCTAAAATTTGTATTTACAAGAATATTTTTAAACTTTGATTCTTGAAATTAATATCATTTCCTATGCTTTATAAAAACCGTAAATATAATTTTTTTTATAAGAATAGTTTATACACACACAAACACACACACATATATATATATATATAATATCATATATTTATTTAGCGTATCTAACATATAAAATAGATATAAAAACATATAAAATAAATTTATTAATTTACTTGTCATTTTTATAAAAAAAAATTAAAATTCGTTATTTAGCAGTATTAATTAATGAATGAAAACTAGTAAATTAAACCAATTTAAAATGAATGAAATCTAAAAGTCATTATAATCCGTTTGTCGACTCTTTTTTAATTATATTTTGTCAACCTTTTTTATTTTGTTAATTATTTTTTAAAGGTAAGTAAAATCAAATAATAATTAAGATTTTCTTTTACAGAATAAGTTATAAAGTTCATATAAATGAATTTTATTATTTATCTTTTTAATATTGATCTTTTTAGTGTGTATAATGAAATTAGAGACAATGAGATTTGAACCTAGTATACTACTCAAATCTTTCACCACTAGACCAAACCCAATGACTTGATTATTGACCTTTATATCTTACAAAACACATAATTTAATCATTTTATGTTAATATGTATTATAAAATAGTTTTTTTTAAAAAGTATTTAACTATCATAGATTCAACTGTAATTAAAGCATGGTTGAATGAATTTCTTTATTGGTTTGGTCTGATTTTCAAGATCTTTGTATATATATTATATACATTACTATTAAATCTATGGATATGAGTCTAGTATTTTATGTGATTGTAAAGTTGTCTCTAAATTTTGGAATGATATCATTAATTTAGTTCAATGGAGTCGTTTTTTTAGTCTTGACATTCATGCATGATTGGAATGTAATATCACCCATACAAACATCAATTAGGTGCCATGGCAATTGCTTACTTGCTTCAATGTTATTATTAGGATGCTTTGGAATACATAAATGATATCATTTATCTTGTTGTTAAAGAAACCCTCAAACCCCTTGGGTTTTTGTGTCCATGAGGGGTTTGAATATCATGTATTGTAGGCAGATAGTTTTGGTATGGATTCTTTATTTTGGGCAGGACAATGGTCTTCTTGTGGGAGCAATGGTCTATATGGGCTATTTTTGGACAATTATGACTCTATATGCAACTTACTATATACTCTGACTAACAAAACTAGATAGTTAAACAGTTTTATACTGATATAGTTAACTTGAGCTATAAGTTGTATAGTTATTGATTTATGGAATTTTTCTTTTACTCTTATACATTTACTTATAAAAAAATAATAATAATATTTCATTCATATTAATATTATTTGCTTTAAATAAAAAATATAATTTCTTTATCCAATTTTTTTTTGTAAAATAACTTTCGGAAAAACTTCAATAATTGGATTTACTCTTGAAAGTAATAAATATAGTATATTGTTTCTCACAAAATCAGAAGGTAAATGAAAAAAAGGAAAAAAAGTGAGAAAAGTGAGAGGTTGGTGACTTTGTTCACCAGCACCGAAGCAAGAGTCTCTGTTGCTTATCTTCAACAATTCATTAATTGAATTAGATTTCGAAATTTGAAATGCAGAGCAAGGGATCGAGCCACAGACTTTCAAGTATGACGGTTAATCGATCCCGAATTCCTTCACTCCTCATCTCCATGTTCGCCACTTTCGCCTCTATCTACGTCGCCGGAAGGTTCTTCTTCTTCCTTCTTTTTTATTTTTTATTTTTTATTTTTTTACTTCATTCCATCATTGCTGCTTCTGTTGGTGTTGTGTGTTACTCTCAATTCTCTTCTTCAGGTTGTGGCAAGACGCAGGGAATCGTGTTTATCTCATCAAAGAGCTTGATAGAATCACTGGCCAGGTCAGTAACTAACTACTCACTCTAATCGGTTGAATCGAACCTTGCTACTTCATTTTTTGCACTGCAATTTCAATTACTGTTTTATTGTTTCTCACTGTTATTATCATTTTCGCACGAATCGTTGCTTCTGAATGAAGTTAGGGATCCGAATTTCCGTACGGATAATGCATTTTCGTTATATTATTATGTAATTTCATTTGAATTTCATATGATTTTTGTTTGTTGAATTTGATAACTATTTCGTCGTGTGCGTATTTTTATTTAGGACTCGCACTGTGTAGAAGAACTACGACACAGTATCATTTTGCAGTGTAATTTATCGAGATCACTGTTAGGGACACACACACACACACAGTTTGACTCACTGGGACTTGGACCTATGAAGCACAAATACTGACACTTTGACACCGATAATAATTTGAGAAAATGAATTAATTGAATGTAATCAAGGTGTCAGTGTCGTACAACGGGACATGCTTCGATCAGAGATGCCAGTGCTATAGAGAACATACCTCTTTATTTTTTATTGGCCTAATAAAGGTTTTTCATTCTAGGGACAATCTGCTATATCAGTGGATGATACATTGAAGATCATAGCCTGCAGGTGAATTAAATTTACATGTTCCAAAATTTATCAAAAAGTTAGTGATTGCTGTTTGATTTTATTGACGGTTTGCTATGGTGATTGTAAGCTTCTTAACATTTTTGTGACTTGTTGTACTGTTTGACTATATGTCATTTAGGGAACAACATAAGAAGCTTGATGCGCTTGAGATGGAACTTGCTTCAGCTAAACAAGAGGGTTTTGTTTCAAAGGGGTTGATTGAGACCAATGGTACTTACTCTAAGAGACGGCCCTTGGTAGTCATAGGTATATTGACAAAGTTTGGCCGCCAGAAGAATAGAGATGCAATTCGCAAGGCTTGGATGGGAAGCGGTAACAATATTATTTTCCTTCTTTTGCTCAATCCCACAAGTTTGTAACATTGTAAATAACTGTCATAAATATATCTTTTGTGTTTTTAGTATACAGTTGATGTAAAGAATTTTCGTAACAACCGAACACTGATGTATGGCTTTAACATGAGTTGATATGAGTTCAAAAACCTAAAATTATTGCCTTTTCTTCATGAGGAACTTTCCCCTTTCAGTTTCATGTCTCTGAGAAAAATGATGCTCTCTTACATTTCGACATTAAAAGGAAAGCCGGTATCCTTTTATTTATATATATTTTAATTCCTTTAACATCTGCTATTGCTATTGAATAATGAGTAAACTCTGTAATGTAACTCTGTTTGATAGTACTATCGTATGTAATTATTTATTCATTGATTCTGAGCAGAGTTATATTTCTAATGTTCATGACAGATTTAGAGTTCTAGTGTATCTTGGATAATTGGTTACCAGATTTTTATAGAATGGGTTACAGTATTTGCACTAACATTGTGCTTCAGAAAAAGCTTTAATTTAAGAACACTATTTTTGTAGGTGCAGCTTTCAAGAAAATTGAAGATGGAAAGGGCATCATTGTGCGATTTGTTATTGGTAGAAGGTTGAAATTCTTACTTTTTTTTTCGGAGGGGGGTGGGGTGGAGGGTGTCAATTGTAAGCAGTTCTTATGAATTCCATATAACTCTGCAGTGCAAATAGTGCGGACGGTCTGGATAAAGACATTGATCGTGAGAATAGGTTGACGAATGACTTCCTAATTCTAGTATGTATATCTAATTGAACGCTTTTATTCTTCATCTGCTTAGGAAGTTTCTATTTTATTAGAACAACAAATTTGATGGGATATATTTTTCTAGGCAATCATTTTTTTCTGTAAAAATCCAAGTGAATTTTCTCATTCTGAAATTGGAAATGGAGTACTTCAGTGTTTTTGTAACAAATTCACTGTTGTATTATTATAAATAGTCATTGCAATGCATATTTCAGTGTTTTATTCTTCTGTTTTCAATGGTTTAAAGTCACATATATTGTATGAAAACATCAGTTGCACAATGACTGATATATATATATATATATATATATATATATATATATATATATATATATTTGTGCTTGCACCAATCATGAGTTGATATCTATTTGATTGCTTACTCTTTATGTTTTTCCAGTCAGTGCAAATATGAGATTAAAGTAACACATTTGCACTCATAGTTGCTGAACATGGTCGGTGCTTATAACATTTGTTTTGTATTTTGCTGCTTCCTGTGAGTAGAGAATAAGGTCAACAACATAAGCTCGTTAGCTAATCACCTTTAACACTTCTGCTGTCAGGATGATCATGTGGAAGGAAACCCGGGACACCCAGAGAAGGCTAAATTGTTTTTTGCTCACGCTGCAGACAAATGGGGTGCGGAGTTTTATGCTAAAGTCAATGATGATGTTTATGTAAACATTGGTTAGTTTTTCTTTAACTGATGAGGTGATTTTTTTTATAATGCAATTTACCTAATATGTCACTGTTATTGTTAGATGTTTCTTTTATCTTTTAATCAAACTGGATGGAAAAACCATTTGTGCATTAGAGAACACCCTGTTTGTGCCAAGGGAATATGGTTGGATGAGCTTCTATAAAAATGTAGCTGGCTCTGAAAGATCAATTTTTTTGAAAGGAACATTGCCTTGCTTCTTTAAAAACCCACTGTGACAGAAGAGGTTAGGGAATCAGGTTTTAAACTTATATGGACAAAGATACCATATGAATTTTCATAATTACACCTGTATCCTCCACTCAATCTTCCTTTCCCTTGTCTCTCAGCATTTACTCTCCATCTAAACTTGGAATCATGGCTAGGGTTAATTATTCTTCCAACTGGGTATATCCCCCTCTTTATTTTTATATCTAATTTTGTAGCGGCAAAAGGCTTTGGTCATTGTTGCATAATAGTTATGATTTGATTTCGGATTTTTTGTTTCTATTGTTTGGTTGCCTAGAAATTTCAGAAAAGAAAAAAAAAGGCATACCTTTATTTTTTAAAACTGCTCTTTCTTTCAACAAATAATGGAAGTATTGTACTTTTTACCGACTGTTCAGGACATAGTGTGCCCATTAGCATGTGAGGAGTGGTTTAGTGTGATGTTTACTATCACTTAGGAGTGGCTGTAGAGAATATTCATCTATAAACTTGGTGCCTTGATCTACTAAGTTCTTGAGAAATACGTGAAATTGCAGGCTGTGTAGGCCTTCTTGCAGTTGTATCACTTGTCTATGAGAAAATTTGGTATGGTGGGTTTTAGAGAACTTGTGACTCTAGAGATAGGGTGTACTTTTCTGTCATCGCTATATGTCCATCTTGTAGCCAGTTTTGATAGTCTCATGGAAAAGTATCAATCTTTTGTTGGTAGAAGGTTCTTACTTTTCCCTTGTAGTAGTGGTTTGTCTTTTTATGTTCTTTTTATCCCGCAAATACACATGTAATTCTTTCTTATACAGGGCTTTGTGATATGTTAAAACTTCATGCTTAGTTTTAATAGACACGAGAGAAATCTGTGATGAACTTTAAAGTATTCAAACTTCTTGATACATAATTTTAGTAGCTAAAATTAAAACTCCCTTCATCCTACATGGTTGCATCTTTTGATAGAGATTGTAGCCATATAGGAAGAAGAAAAGACCACTCAAGATATCATCCAAGTTTTTCATTGGATGATCCACTTATTTACTTCAAATGCATGTGCAAAACACATCTAAAAAACTAAACTCCTTAAGTTTAACATTAAAATTAAATCAATAATTACTTTGCTTGGACACATGCTCATTGGATACTTTCCATAGTGGGGTTAGAAAACAGCATGAAATCAGGCAGTTTAAGAGGATGCATTGGTGCTTCATTGGAAAAATTGATGATTTAAAGGTTTCTAAAATTAATAAGCTCAATAGAAAACTCGAAGTTATTTTTTATTAAATAACATTTAATTGTTTTAAATAGAAAATTGTATATGTGATAGTTGTTCATGAATCTTACGATCTAAGTATTTTGATTCCATATAAAATGATGGGGAAATTAACAGTGATGTATCAACCATAGGATTTAAGCAAGGTGGATGAAATGGAGCAATGTTTCTAGTGGAACTTTATTTAATGCTTCATAACCCTGGACTGTTAACATTCTTATTTTTATTATATGATAAAATTTTATCGTGTACTTCTTTGCCCTAATAGAATTCCATTGAGATTTCACATTTTTATGTTTATATATGACTTACTACTTACATGTTTGTTCCTGCAAAGATGCCTTGGGAGCTACACTTGCAACTCATTTGGACAAACCTCGTCTTTACATGGGATGCATGAAATCAGGCGAAGTTTTCTCTGAACAGTGAGCCCCTTATCTTGTTTAAAGTGTCGTATGCATAGAATATATTTTATGGTTCCCATACTGTTTGTCTGTGAATGTTGACAGGAACCAAAAATGGTATGAACCAGAATGGTGGAAGTTTGGTGACAAAAAATCGTAAGTCAACCACAACTTTTTTTTGTCATGTCAATCCATTTAACTCCTCTTGAAATGATAATTAAATATCTTGTGCAACAGATATTTTCGTCACGCATCAGGAGAGATGTATGTCATATCACGAGCTTTGGCTAGATTTATATCAATAAACAGGTCGGGTCCACTCTTTGCTGCATCAATATTATTAGCTACTGCTTATGCGTCAATATTGAACCTGTTGATTTGTTGTCAGATCTATTCTTCGTACTTATGCCCATGATGATGTGAGTGCTGGATCCTGGTTTATTGGACTTGATGCGAAGTATGTTGACGAGGCAAAGTTTTGTTGCTCGTCTTGGTCGACAGGTCTCTCCCGCTCTCTGTCTTTTTTTCTATGTTTGTGTGTGTGCTGCACGTATACATGTGCTAGTTTGAAATTCAAGTTCATGACATAGTTATGTAGTTATGTAACCGCCAAAATGATAGCCTGACTGAGTATCTAAGAAATTTTATGCAGAATTCACTTATCATAAATGTCTGGTATGTGCTTCAAATTTCATTTGCAGCCTCAAGCTGATACAGCATGCTTTTGTTTTTCAGGAGCAATTTGTGCGGGTGTTTGAGTTGATTCCGTGCATTATTGTGAAAAGCCTAGCAATGTAATACACAAGATTTCTGGAAAGTTGCCTTTTGGTTTTCTGTTCATCTTTCACGTTAACTTGTGAGCACAGTTGGCAAATTGATCGGTTCAAGGTTTGCTGGCAGAGTTATTACTAAAGACATCTGACATAGTATTATACAACAAAAGATTTACCTCTCTACCTCTACCTATAAGTTGTTTTGTATCATTTTATATTTCTTTCATTCGTTCATGGGTTAAGGTATAGGAGAGGAAGGTAAATCTTCTCTTGGCAGGAGAACTTCCTAAATGCACTTAAAAATATTTGCAGGAGTGACATGGTGGCCTGTGGAGGGACTTCGTATTTTTTGTACATGGTATACTACTGGAAATTTTGAGTTGTGATTATGTTTTTGGTGAAAGCTAGGGTGGACAAGTGCTCTATGTGGTCCACATGATCAAAGGCTTTTTTGTAATATTATTTTGGGTTTTAAAATCCTTTCATTTTTTTTTTTCAATTTTACATGTTTTCCCCACTTCAAAAACTCTAATTCCATTTGGAAAAAAAAAACAAAAACTCTAATTCTACATTTTATCTCTCCCTTCCCTCTTCGTTGTTATGGTTAGATAAAGTTGAAGAAAAGATGAAGAGGAGCCTTTGGCATGTAGAATGGGGGTGAGGGATGAGATGCTCGACGATGTTCTACCCCTCCCGTCAATGGCAAAGGTGGTAGGAGAATCAAGATCAACAAGAGCAACAGTGTCATCATCTCAACCACCATGGACATAAGTTGTTGTGAAATATGTAAAGGAGATTCATCAAACTAGCATTTTTTTTTGGTGATACATCAAATTAGCACTTAGCTGATTTACATGTCGGTGATTCCAATAAAACATTAACCTAACCTTTTGGTTCCACTCTAATAATTTCAATATCATATATGGTCAACATTTCGGGTGGTTTGAGTTTGCAAATCTTAATGTGTTGGCAGAAGCTAGATCCTGTGGCACACAAGTGGTAAATTTTTTCCTTAACCATTTGTTCAAAGCGTATGGCACAAGTTAAAAAAAATTCTTATAATATATAGAAAAATGTCTGAATGTCGACCCCTTAAAATATTTTGAGAGATTAATCTTTGTTGTTCCACATACGGATATCTTAACCAAAAAATTGGGTGGGTGTGGTTGTAATATCGGGCAGAAGAAATTGAATAAGGACAATGGACATGAGTTTATCAAACCCTAGCTTAAACCCTCCAATACGGTGATGATGAGTGATGACAGAGTGAATAGAGGACTAGGGTTTCTAGAGATGTGGAAAAACTTTTATTTTAATAAAAGTAAATGACTTAAAAGAACAATAATAACACTCTAAAGATCTCCTTGACCGTAGTGGACCACATGACATTCATTCACCCTAGTATTTGTCTGTTTTATGCATACAAGTTAACGATCCCTTTACCAATTGTGACATTATAAAATAAACATTTCATATTCAGAAGAGAATATTAAAGTGAATGATAGAGTGCAAAGCGTCTACTAATATAATTCCAAATTCAACCACCTAAATAGTCAGTCTCTACCTAATTTTCTTCCTTAACTAGCAATCTCATGCCAAAAACCCGTCGAACCCATCACAGTATTGACACTAACAGCTCAGTAGTGATAAATTAATTTTATTTTCAAACTTATCTGCAGAAGAGATTTCTAGGGCTAGACTTGTTTCGTAATTTTTTCATTTATTTTTGCATGTAACTGATGTTGGAAATTGAAATTTGGTTTAAAATTTATATGGACTTGCAATATTCATATGAAAATGTTATGGTGTCCTTGTTAGTTGTTACCTATATTTAGACGAAAACAAAGAAAAATATAAGTAATGGTGCACCACCTATTTTAGCCATTGATACCCATTTCATGAAATCTGAAGGATACAATATACATTGAAATAAACCATCAATTTAGTCCTTAAAATATATAATATAAATACAATAAGTCATCTCTAAAGTATATAAAATCCATCAAACCATATGCTTCAGCAGTCTCATGATGGCCCACTAAGGAAATGAGCCAATGCCTTGTCTGTATCATTATCATGCGTAACCAAGGCTTCGGCAACGCTGCTTGACGAAAATCCCATTTCACGCAGAAGGGTGTATCCATTGACAAATTCTTGAACCTTGAAATGAATAATACATTTGGTCAGAAAAACAAATTATTTAGTAAAAAGTAAAAACCACAACGCATCTGCCTGCTATGCTGCATCTGGGAATGCAACATAAAAGAATTTTATCACTAGTCAAAAAAAAAAAACACTAGATCATCTTAAGTTCTCAAAAGCTGGCCGGAAGTAAAAACCAAGCAAGGAAATGTTCCTAAAGTTCTCATGCTAAGAACATTTCCTACAGTACAAGGTTGGCAAGTAATTATATTTGAATTGGAAGCACAATCTGGATGAGGTAGAAAAGCTTCCACTCAAAAGATGTTTACTTGTATAGAAACATAGTTGAAAAATTCTACCATTTTGGCTCAAAAAACAAAACCAATTGAAAATTGAATTTTGTCAACAAAAGGAATTAGTATACTCTATAGGACACCAAAGTTACTCCTCTTTCCCAACACAGAGGAAGGGTGGCCAAAAACAGATGACAACCAGATCAGAGCAGCCATGCAATGCTGCATGCATTGTTTAGATAACACTACCAAACTGACCACTTTCTAGTGCGCATGAAAAACTATCAATTTGACAACTAATGATAAGATCACAGTAATAATTTGGAGCAGAAATTTCATTATCAAGGGAAGAACCACTTTAGTTTCATTGAATTATTTTATCCGTGCAGGTCAGTACATGTAGAGATGCTGGGCATATTTTATTATTTAGAAAAATAATCATCATTTTTCAAGCTATGCTATTATCTGAATATCATGTCCATTATGAGTTACAGGGATAGAGAACATACTTTGGTTGGATTATCACCATAATTCTTAACAGCAATTGGAACTGCCTCTCTGCTGAGTCCCTTGGCTAAATATTTGTTCACAATGGGATCTGAACCAGTAACCTGGAAAATATTTTCATTTTAGTTGGAAACAGTACAAGAATTTTATCTATATACTGAAAACAATGTACTAAGCATGAAAAGAAAATAGTAAGTCAAAACCTCTGCATAGTGAATCAGGAAAAAAAATCATAAACACAGGTTACAATAACATATATTGGAACTTCTTGCCCTAAATCAAGAAAAAACACCTTTGATGATGATGTATCATTAGAAGCTTTAGTTGGAAGATTGTCTATCGCAAATTTGCTCCAATTTGGGTTATCCTTCTCTGCTTCAGCCAAAATTTTCCTCTCCAATCCAAAATCAAATTGGAAGTTGCTCCGTGGAATATCTCCCACATGTGGCAATAAATGAGGCTACAAAATTTCCAAAACCACTCAAAAGCCATATCTTATCTTATATATAAAAGTTGATGTCAAATTAAAACAAGAATTTCTTGCTCAATTTGATGGCATTGTTGTAATTTTGTTATTAATAATTTTTTCCAATTTCTGCATAATTTTTTTAATGAAGACTTTGCTTATTCAATTATTTGCAGTTTAATCAATAGAGGTACAATAGATGGTGATGGACAAATTTAATCAATTGTTGAAGATATTTCAAGATAATGCCTTGAGTGACAAACCAACATACGGCTAACTCCAAGCAAAAAAAATGAGAAACTAGAAGCCTCAAAGACTTGGTATATCCACAACCCCAAACAATGCCTTTACTTAATTCAATTCTAATGCACCCTACTTTTGAGAGTAAGGTAAAATGATGGTCCAATTTTTTTGTTGCAACAACCAATGTTAGTAATTAGTATTATTAATAGTGTTGGTATTTTATTGACTGTGGGGATCGAACCCTCACCTCTGTCAATAAACTTTGACTTGATGCCTTTTTCTGATTATTCCAGTCTCTGTATATAATAGAAACACATTTACAGCCCATAATTACAGTAATTCTCCTCACTAATTACACATAAATAATATAATGACTCTTTCCCTAATGTTTAGCCCGAATAATAGAAACAATAAGGACTCGCGATTCTCTCTGTAATAACATCAGGCACCAAGCCAACTTCATATCTCTTAAATTATGATCCAAATTACTAAACAAAGGAAAGCATATCCATTCAAAATTATCGATTCACAACAATTACAGAGACAGCATAATCTTACCGGCGGTGTGATCTTATATTCCGGCTTGATGGAAACCTTAATCCCCAATCCTGCTGCAAAATTGAATAAACAGATTATTTATGTTGTTTCTATTTATTTTCCACAAATTACAATAAAAATGCCCTAATTCTCCTCATGAAGTAGAGGGAAGGGAAAATCGAAGCATAAAAGAGAGAGTTACAAGAAGGTGAAGGAGTGGAATTGTGATGATAGTGTAACGGAGGAGGGGCAGCGGCAGAGGCATGAGGGTGAGGACCGATCTTAGGGTAGATGGAAGAGGGAGGTGCACCGTACATCGGAACTTGTGGGCCCGACCTGCTTCTGTAATAATCGTGCTCCATTAATAATCACCACTTGCGTTGCTTTCTGTTGTGTGTGTCGGAAGAAAACCAGAAGAAGAATAGAACCGCGTGCCGTGCCGTGCCGTGCCCACTGTGTTTTATTTTACACTTTCCTTGTCCCTAATTTTTCAGCTATGAATTGAAATAGTATAGTGTACACGTACGCATTAACTTACATATGTGATAAATTTAATCAAGTGCTCTATAACATTTTGAATTCTAATCTTAAAAATTCAACATTTAACAAAAAAAAATTATAATAATTAAAAAATATAAAATTAATTTTAGTCTTTATAAAATTTTAAAATATTATTTTGATTTTTATAAAAAAAATTTCAATTTTTTAGTTTTTAACAAAAAATTTATTCTCTTTTAATTTTTATTTTGAAAAGTTACTTTTAAAAAAAAACATAATATTTTTAGTGCTATAAAATTATAATAGAGATTAAAAATAAATAAAAAAAATTTAGAGACTAAACTTAAAATATTATAACTTTATAGTAATTAAAAATATATTTAATCTAAAATTGCCTTCATTTTACTATATCATAATAAAAAGTAAAAACAAAATTGAGACCTCGCTATTTAAGATCATGTGTTATTGAACTGTTTGTACAGTTTACTAATTGGTCCGTCTTAAATTTAATTCACGTAATTTATTTGACTAGTAAGATGAGTGGGATTGACGAGATAGATAATTCATAAAATATATTTAATTAAAAAATATGGAGAAAAAATTTAATTTAATTAATATAAAAGATTGAAGTAATTTTCAAAATCATCTACTCAGTTTGTATTCCTCATGCCAAAATCAACTCTTCACTTCTTCGACACATTGTCGCGTCGATACGAAGCTAAATCTCCAGTCCACGCTATCTAATGAAATACAACCGCCCTTCATGGAAAATTTTCAATTCATATTTATGGACAAAAAAGACTAACTTTAACGAGTCAACTCCAATGAATTATATTTGTGCCCAAGCAATGAAAAATAATTGAATGCTTAGGCTCAGTTTATTGAAAAACAGTTATATATCTGAAAGGGTAATGATGGTTGAACTTGTGGTCGAGAAACGAAGCAAATTCCACTTATTACACTTTTTCATACTAGTTTTGTCAAATAGTTCGGATAATAGTTTTGTCTCTCCCAACTTTTTTTAAATAGGAAAAACCTATCTAAGACAGAGAAGATAGGTGATTCATTCAACAAAAACACACTTAAACACCCAATGTTCATCGCAGTATACCGCGGACATCCCCTCAAACTTCTATTAAGATCAACCCTGAAGGTTGAAAGCGGAGTTACAGAAATCGTGTTAAAAACAATTGTACTTTTGTATTCGAAACCAACAAAAATATATTACATTAATTAGTGGTGATCGACTAATCCTATGCTAAGATTTTACATAAAGGTGATAAATAATAGGTCTCAACTCTCATCTTTACATCATTTTCATTCACATACATACTTCCTACAAGTAAAAAATGAAACCTATTTCATCAAGGCCGAACACGATCTAGAACTATAAACTACACTTGATATGCTACATGAGTAAAAAAAAAGGATATGATACAGAATTACAATCCAAATATGGGATCATTTGCACCAAATATAGAAGAACCAAACTGTCTTGTGTTCAAATCATTGCCATCCAAAGCTGGACCAAAACGATCCAGCCACTGAGTTGGACTTGCAGTTTCATTTTCCTCCACCCACTCAGAAGTCATGTCAATATCATCAGATTGAAGCAGATCAACTTCTAATGACTTTGCACTCATCTGCTTAGTCAATTTGAGATTGTAGTTTATATAAACAAGGTCATTCAGTGTTTCTCTATCAATCTTATTCTTCTTCTCAGAGTGAATTTGCCGAAAGGTACTCCACTGCCTCTGAAATGAGAAAGTGCTACAAACTTGACTTAATATTCTAATGGCAACTCGTTGCAACCCGGGAGCAGAGTCACCATACTGTTCCCACCAAAGCCCTACAATTCATGATCAATGAGTTTGAAGATTAAGTAATAATCAAGCCAAATGAAACAAGAGCAGTTCATAGAGCTGACATTTTTAAATAAAAATTTAGTTTTGTGTGACCCATCTTTTCAACTGCATTCTCATTATGATTTACTGAGTAACACCATGAGGCCAAATTTTAGATAATTAATCAAAGATAACTAAAGTTTTCACTGTTAATGAACGAAACAAATTCCTAACTTTTTAAAAATATTCTACTGATATACCCAATTACAAAATATGTGGTTTTCTTTATCTAAAGATTAATGCCGAACTCAATCTCTAATATAACTTTAAGTTCAAATTTGCAGATTAAAACAAACTGTCGTTATAAAATTTGATTTCTGAGAAACAGAATGGATTAACAGGTACAATTTAAAACTTACATGGTGCAACTGTGTTTCTTGCTTCCCTTGCTAGGCTACAACCAAACATTCCATGTGCCTTTGTAAACGTGTAGATTTGATTGGTGATGTCGCGCCTCATGTCTGGTACAGGAAGTAACTTCTCCAGAACATTAAAGAAGTCTTCTTTTATAGAAGAGAGAAATTTTATTTCAGGATTGTATTGGATACTGGGGTTTAAAAATGCTGCAGCTGCATGTAGAGGGGAATGAAGTTGGTCCCTCCATTTTTTATCTACTATATCTAAGAATGTCTTGCATTTGTTCTCATCCATTATGTAGTATGTCCTGATTGATTCTTTGGCCCGAGTCATTAGTTCGTATATCGAACCTACAATTGGTTTCCCTTCGGATACTTCTCTTAACACCTTCAAAAAAGGCTCGGAGATGGCCACACACTCTTCCACTGTTCTCCAGAAATCACCATCTTCAGCAATTGCGATACAAGAAAGACTCTGAGGTTTATTTGCATAGGAAGTGTTCGAGGCGTATTCAGGGCTGTGAAACATATGCTTCAATCTTGTTCTTAGCTTCAACATAGACTGCAAAGACAGGAAGGTTGATACAGACTTTGTGACCCCAGTCCTGATAAGTTCTTGGCCTCCACTGTACTTTTTCATAAGATCAAGCAAGGAAGCATTATTGTATATTAATTTTGATATAGTTTGTGCTTGTAAAATGCATCTACTAATCCAATCAACCTTGGTGAATTCCTCCAATATTAGGTTCAAACATTGAGAGGCACAAGGAGATACAAATATTGTTCCATAGTTCTGCACAATATGATTAGCAATGCCGGTGTAGTTAAAACTGCTATCCATAATAATTTGCACAACATTTTCAGGGCCAAACTCTTGAATAACAGAATCGAAAAGATCAGCAAGCCATTTTGTGTTCTTGAAATATGCAGACGCGTCCACTGATTTGTGGAAAAAAGTCCTGGATGGTGATGAGACTAAGAAATTAATAATGGCCTTTGATTTATAATCAGTCCACGTGTCTGCAATAATGGTACAACCAGTTGTAGCCCACTCTTTCTCGACGTCTTTTGATTGTAAGCCCACTTCTGATTTTATCCTCTCCAGCCATGTTGTTTTCAGAATTTCAGCTGATGGACCTGTAAATCCAAGACCACACTTTGCAATGGCGTCAATCATCAGCTGATACGATGATGACCGCGCAACACTGAAGTCTAGCTTATTCTCGAAAAAGAATAGAGCAATACTTCTTTCTGCATTCTCTTGGTTGTTTGTTGAAGAAGGGGTCAAAGGATTGCTAGTAGGGAAAATCTTCCCGGTAGGGGATGTTGTCTCCAAAGACATAAGAGCTTTGGTTGCAGAAAGACTACCAGGAGATTTGACTTCTGCTACTTTTTGTTTCTTTACACTAGAGGTTTCTTTAATCTCATCCTTTGACGCAATTATATTCCTTACTCTGTCAGTAACGTCATCTCTGACCTTACTACAAGGATTCACCCCTTTACTCGGGAATCGAGATAAATGATGCTTCAATCTACTAATGCCGCCATTTAAAACTCTTTGGCAAAATTTACATCTAACCTTATTTCCATCTAATTTCTCTGCATATTCCCAACACACATCTTTTTCTCGAACCACTACCAATGTTCAATAAGGGAAAAAAAACTACTGTCAACATATTATATGATGATCTGTTCTTTAGTTCTAAGAATTATTACATTTGCATTCAAAAACCTAAGAGTTATACAAGACTTATATGCAGTTGCATAGGTGCTGTTTTTACAGTTGTTTAGACCTTGTTTGGATAAACATTTTAATTATGCTTATAACATCAGCACTTACCACATAAGTACTTATATATAAGTTATTTCTATAACATAAGCACTTATCCTTGAGAGCTTACAGAAATATGCTGAAAAGAGCATGTGGATCATAAGTTCTTTCGATCAATCTCAGAAATGCTTATGTTAGTAAATAAACTCAAATAAGTCAATTTGAACATGCCGTTAGTCTTATAAGTTATTTAAATTCATTTGTCTTGTTATGATTGAGCAACAGTAAAAACAGCACTTAAACAACTCCATATAATTTTGTCTTAAATATTAGTATATTATATAGTTACATAATGATACTATCAGCATCCGTTGCATGTTAAAAGATACTAATATTTATATTGGAAAATAAGATTCAACTTACTTAGGAAGTTAGGATGCAGAAATTTTAGTCCCGTGGAATAGTATTATACAACCTACACGAAAGATTCAAACCAGATAATGAAATAAAATTAGAATCTCATAATAAACACAAATAAAACTTTTAGCATGAATCATGATCATTCATTATTCAAACACAACAGTGATTAAAACAATGTGTATAAACTCAAGTAGAGGAAAACTTATCAAGTTCAATTAATGTTGCATTTTTACTCGTTTACGAAAATACGAAGCACCAAATTAATTGAATTGAATATAATCTTAAAACACTTGACAAAATAGATTATCAGAGATTCAGAAAAATATAATCGAAATTTAAAACAAATAAAAGGGAGGGAGATACTGATAGTGATGAAATTTATATAGCGAGAAATTAGGAGCTTACAGATTGTGAGAGATTGGTCTTTCCCGACGGAGAGATAAACGGAGGTCGCAGATTTCGATGATTTTTCCAATTTATCGCGATATTTTCGAACTAGGGTTTATATGCTGTTTTGTATCTTCGTTATGTTTTCTTCTCCCATTTAATCTTATCTTCTCTTGTATATTCTCGTTTTTCAATTTCTTTTTTAATTTTATCATTGTTGATTTGTGTATTCGTATCTCTGTTTGGTTTCCTTTTGGCGATATATCGCGCATCCTTACACGAATTTAACCAATCAGATATAGCCACCAGGGATTTCGTGAGGGGAAGATTCTGAAGCAACACGCCACGAAAGACTAGAGACGATATATCTACACAAAAAAGTATTTAAAAAAGTATCTAAAAATTTGTAGTTTACTTCTCAAAAAACTAGCCAAATCTTAATGAATCAAAAATAAATTTTTTAATCTAAACTTTTTATTTTTTATTCTTTAATAAAAACATTTAAAACACTTATTAGCCACACTTCAAAATTAAAATTCTTAACCACGACTTAGTATTAATTTCTATGAGTTACAATAGTAATTTGTAGCAAATCATTTGTAATTAATAACTCTCTTTTAAATTTTATTGATTGGAATATATTTCATGTCAAGTTGTTTCCTATGTCCTATATTGACGTTTAAGCAAAATATTATTATCTCATTTTATTTATCACTATTCACTAATTTAAAAAGTTGTGTCGCGATTAGTAAAAAAAACTTGTGTCATGATGCGATTCTTCTACTAGTTTTTTTTCTTTCCAATTTTTAACTTTAATCACCTTTCATGTCAATAAAAATACAATGATATTAGAACTATTCATTAATTAAAAATTTATATTTATTAAAATTAAAAACTACTAGTATTCATTAATTTACACTCAAAAATATTTATTTATTAATTGACATACCTTACTTTAAAAAATAATGTTTATTATTTCAACACAAATATTTTACGCCTGCATTATAACTTGTTTTTATAAAAATTACACACTTAGTCTTAACAAACTAAGATTGACAAATATGATTGTATATTCTGTGCACATCCTCTCATAACATAAATATATGCATCGTGATTCCACTAAAGTGATCGTTAATCTAAATATCCACTATATTATGCAAAAAAGTATACAAAATTGTTGTAAATAGATTATATAAATTTTAAGGTAATGTTTGATTCACAAACATAATATATTAGAATAGTCGGTTTTTGACTTTTTGTTTTCAGTAGTTTTAATTAGTTATATTCAAATTGATCGGTTACACTAATAATATTCTTATAATAAAAGAGATTTTTTTACAAATGCAATAAAAGAATTATTTTCATATTAATTAACTTTTTTAACCAAATATTAAATTAATCTATACATTGGGTCTATTTGGGAGGAGGGAAGAGAGGAGACGAGTTATTTTTCTTTACAAAGTTAAAGAATTTGTAAGACTTTTCTATCATTTTGCCTAATTATATAAAATATCACTTATTTACTATTACAATTTTCAAACTTTTTTGCTAAATTAAGGTCAAAGAGGGGTAAAGTCAAAAGCTAAAATGAGAATAAAGTTTATATATTAAATATGTATCAAATCAAATATATATATATATATATATAATCATCCTAACTTGTACTATATTAGGCCCTTCCCATTATTCCAGAAGAATCTTAATCATGAAATTGGAGAGAGGATAGAGCTGAAAAGAAATTAAAGTCCCGAGACTTTGATTAAAAAAAGGACGTAAGAATTTTTCACAGGTCAGTAATAACATTCTTTATTCTACCTTTGTATTCTTTTGTTTTCCACTAACAATCCTATAATTTCCCGGATTCATAAATAATGTCAAGAAATTATAAGAAACGACGAAGTAGTAGCATCTATAAGATCAGTTTTTTTTTTTTTTTTTAGTGTAGATAAGATCAGTTATATTACAGCCACAAAATATTCTTTATATATTAATTTAAGTTTATGTGGTGACTTTTTTTGTTACAAATGTGAGTTAATTACTACTAGCAGGGACAACACTCTATAACACATATTTAAGCATGCATATAAAATTGTTTCTCTTGCATTTTTTGAAGATGTATACCCTCTTAAGAAAAAAAAATATGGATATAATGATTTCCAATTTGAAGCGAAAAGAAGATAAATTTAATTAGTATAAGATTGATCTAATGACAAATCAGTGATGTATTGGAAGACCGAATCGTTTGGAAGAATATTAATTCAAAACTTTATTAGGCTAATCTCTAAAATTTGAAAAATTATAATATATTTGAAGAGATGATGATATTTAGTGTCTAATTATTCTATGTATATAAGGATTGGTATCCTTTTTAGTATTTAATAACTCTAAGAACTAAGTTTATATTAAAATAATTGGCTCACATCATTCATTTAAGATAATAAAGTGAGTAATATCAATTATTGATCATCAAATAAATAGTTATTATTTTATGTTCACATGTAGTTATAACATCAATTGTTGATCCACTTAATTCAACACCTTCTGACTTTAAATAAATAAAATTAAAAAAAAAAATTGTAACAAAATATAAATAAATAAATCAATGTGAAGCAATATATAATGTATATAAAATAATAAGGTTCCATATGCACCCTCCTATCTGTACGGCATAAAATAATAGTAATATATAGTTAGGCATTGGGGTTGAAAATGATGAAAATATGGAATGAGTTTGTCTTACTTCATTTGCATGTGATTCCGCTGTTCCCGCAAGCATATACAGCTCATCTTCCATCATTACCAATATATCATCATAATCATAATCATTTCATTTCAATGGCCCCTTTTTTTTTATTTATTAATTTCCACCCTCTAACTGCTTCTCAAAACAACATGTATCTCATATGTTCCTTTTCTTCCTAACCATCCAATTCATCACTTTCTTAGACCCCATGGTAAGTGTCAACCATCAAATCCTCTGTTTTTAGCTTCATGTGTTACTACTATTTATGTTTATTTGGATTTTTTATGTGTTAGTATTTGTGTTTCTAATATGCTTTTAAAGACTTGGTCAGTGAATTATTATTCGCTGGATTTTAAACTGTTTAATCATATTTTTATTTACTTTCAATGTTTTGGTTTGCATCATTTTTGTTCTATAGTCATGAGGTAAAGTGGTAAACCAAAAGAGTAGGTAAGCAAAAAAAAAAATGATATTAAGGTTATTTTCCATTCAAACATTAGCTGCTTAATTTGACCTTTAAAAAAATAATACACTGTATATAGTCTTGGTTAAATGCATACTGTATGTAGACTCAAACAAGTGTTGATTATACAATATTGTTTAATAATCTAATCTTCTGTTACCTCTTCAGTTTTGTTTCATGTGAAAGTTGTTCATTTCTCTTCAAGTCAAAAAAAAAATGGACAACAAGATGTTCCTGTTGTTCATTTTTTCAGCAGTGTTGGTTAGTGTTGAAGCTGAACCAGTACAAGATAAACAAGCTTTACTTGATTTCCTTAACAACATGAATCATTCACCACATCTCAATTGGGATGAGAATTCTTCTGTATGTCAAACATGGAGAGGAGTAACCTGCAACACTGATCAGTCTCGAGTCATCGCGATTCGATTGCCTGGAGCTGGTTTAAGTGGTATAATCCCACCAAACACTCTATCTCGCCTCTCGGCTCTCGAAACCGTGAGTCTTAGATCAAATGGCATAACTGGTTTTTTCCCTGATGGTTTTTCTGAGCTGAAAAACTTGACAAGTCTTTATCTTCAATCCAACAAGTTTTTCGGACCATTGCCATTGGATTTTTCTGTTTGGAATAATCTCACTGTTGTTAATCTGTCCAATAATTCATTTAATGGTAGCATCCCTTATTCAATTTCAAATCTAACTCAATTAACTTCATTAGTCCTTGCAAATAACTCTCTTTCTGGTGTGATTCCTGATATCTATATTCCTAGTTTGCAAGAGCTTAATTTGGCAAACAATAAACTTAATGGTGTTGTTCCAAAATCACTTCTTAGATTTCCAAGTTGGGCTTTTTCTGGTAACAATCTTACATCAGTAACTACAGTTTCATCACTTTCTCCAGCTTTTCCTATGAAACCACCTTATAATGCTATTCCATCAAAGAAAAACAAAGGACTCAGTGAAACTGCATTGTTGGGAATCATCATTGGTGTTTGTTCACTTGGATTTGCAGTGATTGCCGGTGTTATGGTTCTGTGCTGCTATGACTATGCAGCAGGTGTAGTTGAACCTGTGATGAAGTCAAAGAAAAAAGAAGTTTCTTCAAAAGCAGAATCTTACGGAAGCCGAGAAGATAAAAACAAAATTGTGTTTTTTGAGGATTGTAAGCTTGCATTTGATTTAGAGGATCTTCTGAGAGCTTCTGCTGAGATACTTGGAAAGGGTAATTTTGGTACAACATATAAGGCTGCTTTAGAGGATGCAACCACTGTGGTTGTGAAGAGGTTGAAAGAGGTTAATGTTGGGAAAAGGGAGTTTGAACAACAGATGGAAGTGGTGGGGAAAATTAAGCATGATAATGTTGATACATTAAGAGCATACTATTATTCAAAGGATGAGAAACTTGTAGTATCTGATTATTATCAACAAGGCAGTGTTTCTTCCATGTTACATGGTAACTATGTTGAACCTTTTTCTCGTATATCCAAAAAATTGGCAGTTATATTATCTTTAGCTTCTCTAATTTTTTTAAAATCAAGTTTATAAAATGAAAATTTGGTTTTCTGCAATCATATAGTTGGAATTATTTTTTTAGCATGTATCAGTTTGTGATTGTACTTACAATGATATGTTCTGCCTAGTGTCTCACAAGTCACATCTCAATCTAACCTAGTAAACATTAGAGGCTAGATGAATATTTACCTTTCAATGTTGTAGATTTGTCCCCCTTTTAGAGTTGTCAAACATCTTACTTATCATGTTTGTGAGTCAGGAATGAATCAATCTCCTTAATTGTATTTTATTAGCATTTCTAGAATAGTATAGACAAATCAGGAATTGATTTGTTCCCCTTAATTGTAATTATTAGTTGTAATTATCTGTACCTTTATTTATAGAAAGGAATATCAAAGCTGAAGGGTATCAAGCCTTAATTCATGACGATGTTTTAAATTTCCACCCTCTCTTCCACACTTTTTTTTGGCTCCTTCTTTGTCTTCAGGGATGTTCCAAATAAAAAATTTCACTTGACTATATAGGTGAATTAAACGAAAAATTGATTTTTTAATTTTGTATCTTCTTTCTTTGGTAACTTTAAATTTTTTGCAAGAGAGAAATAGGTGAGAGATAGTGTCTTACAGACAAATAGAAAGACAATGCAGTTCTCCGCCACAAAGGTAGAGAAACCTTCATTAGTTGTGACTTTTAAATAAGCTAAAATTAACATAGTTTGATCTATTTAATCACTAAGTTGAACTTGATATATAATATCTATATTCAAAATCTCAAGGCACACAAACATAGAGGTCACATTATTATACTATCTTATTTACTTGATCAATTTTCCAACTTATGAAAGTGGCTAATGTAAGCATATGGTTTTCCATCTAAATCATGAAGGCCAAAGAAGAGAAGGAAGAACTTCTCTAGACTGGGATAGCCGTTTAAAGATTGCAATTGGTACATCAAGAGGCATTGCTCACATTCATACTCAACAAGGTGGGAAACTCGTTCATGGAAACATAAAAGCCTCAAACATCTTCCTCAATTCACAAGGATATGGTTGTGTATCAGACATAGGCTTAGCAACATTGATGAGTCCAATTCCTTCACCAGGAACAAGAGCAACAGGGTACCGTGCTCCTGAAGTAACCGACACACGTAAAGCGACACATTTGTCGGATGTATACAGTTTTGGAGTGCTATTACTTGAGCTTCTAACTGGGAAATCACCTATATATACAACAGAAGGTGAACAAGTTGTTCAATTGGTTAGATGGGTGAATTCTGTTGTCAGAGAGGAATGGACTGCAGAGGTTTTTGATGTGGAGCTTTTGAGGTATCCAAATATTGAAGAAGAAATGGTAGAGATGTTACAGATAGGGATGGCTTGTGCAGCAAGAATGCCAGATCAGAGACCGAAAATGGACGAAGTTGTGAGAATGATGGAGGGGATTCGTCGTGTCGAAAATCGACCTTCATCTACTGAGTCTAGATCAGAAGCTTCTACTCCAACTATTGATGCAACTTAAATATTTTCAGTTTCTACTTTTGTTTGACAGAGAGATTTTTTATTTTGTTTTGGTCAATAGTAGTTTTTAAAGTGTAATCAATGGCTCAATTTGAATTATTAATATTAGTGGGGTTTTGGAGTTGGTAAAAAAATAAAATTTGTGCTTGATGGTTAAGCTACCAGATTTAACTTATGGTGAATCATATTGGGTCCCTTTTGTCTGTGACTGATTTATTGTATTGTTTGGGCAGGGATTCTTCTTGACTCTTTTGTGTGTTATGCTAGCTCTTACAACATTCCTAAGTCAAAGTGTTGTCTTGAGCTGCACACAGGACATTAAATTACTGTTCAGTGATTCACTCTTTGACCAATTTGATTGATTAAGACATCAAATTTTGATTTAAAGTAGCTAATGGCTAATGCAACCAATTGTACTAGCTAATTTCTTTGGAAGATGTTCTTCCGTCTCTTCAAAATTCTCGGCTTTTTACTGGATTTCTAAATCTATTTCTGATAGTGTTTTTTGTACATTTTATGTAAACATTGAGAGTGGATCAGCAACCTCCGATTTCTTTTTTCATACTACCCAAACATTTTCATATGTTTTGGGTTAAACCATGTGATTTTTATGGCTGTGTATCCGATACAGCTTTTTTAAGCTGCACATTAAGCTAATGGCTCACCAATTCACTTTCTTTCTACTAAATAAAAACTAAACAGATAGTGTGACATTTTTCATTTGTTGGGAAAAAAATAAGTTTTTATGTTCATTTGTTGGAAAATAATATCTTTTTATCTTATAAATCAGATATAAGAAACCCTCGAGCCTAGGTATGATTACATAGGTGGTAAAAGTCTTTCTGAATGTTTCTCCATTTCCAAAATTTGAACTAAAGAAGAATCTCTTCTTCTTTCCATCCTTACAATTCTTCACCTTACAAATACAACCTAATTAAGTTTGAATTAAACAGTTCAATCTAAAATGATTTGAAGGCTCAGATTGAATATCTTGCACCAACACTGCAGAATATTTTTTGACTCGCCGAGGAAAAAATAGAACACTTGCAAAAAATTAACCTGCAGGTATCAGCCCTTAAGAGTTAAGATCGCCTGCTATCCCAGAAACTACTGGGAAAAATAAAAAAGCAAAGTAAGCAATCACATTAAAGCATATGGCTGCAACTCTACCTGTACAGTTTATATAATCTTGTGAATGGAATGACACCGAATTGCACACATCATTGAAACAGAATTTATTAACTTTATTATATGACTAAATTAAAGACTATTTTAACTCGTACTTGATACTTTCATCATCTGCCATCTACTTGATGGCTTTGCACTTTGCTGTTAGAGATAAATGAAGAGTTTATTTATCCTGTGTAATCAGTTTGTATGGTAAATATTCACTCTAGATTTACAGCAATTTCATTCGAGTAGGCAACTACTCAAATGAGATGATTAGAGACTGAAAATCTATGATGTCGCAGTGATTCAAATTGAAGAATATTAACATCAACATAGTAGGTGCATGTATAGGGATCTACTAAAGAGACAATACAAACAAGCTACAATCGATGCAAAAAACACAGAACTAACATTTTAGTTCTAAAACATTGATTTAATAATTCTATCATACACACAGCTGAATCTGGTTTTAAGCTGAAAACTTACATCACGTATACATTCCTTTTCTTTTCAAATTTCTGATACTATTAATCTTGGGAAAGGGAAAGATATGCCCAGAAGAACCTTTCCCATACAATCAATAAAAAATCATGTCCTGTACGAATCTCCTACCAAGTTTACAGACATCATCGTGAAGATACAAAATGAAATTCACTTCCTCAAAATTCTTGTTTTGACACCCCCTGAAATTTATTGAAATAGAAATAAAAGAATCTTTAGAAAATTGCAGCAGAAAATACTATACACCACAGAAATACCAACGCACAAAACGGAGAACTTCTCCGTCCACACACTTCCCGCTACCTTCATAAAATAAAAGGAAAATGAAAGACAAGAACAAAACTGTTGTCACATACCTTCAACTTCCTCAAATTCAATTTCCTTAACCAAGTCAGATGCTGCATTATACTCAAACCTACAGCGGGATTGCAAAACACGTCTTTAGTGATAGATAAAAACTGAAGAAAGTTTCATGATAACTGTTTATAACAATCTCAACAGAATTTAAAGTCATTTTAATGAAAAACAGCACAAAACATTAATCAAACTAAGTGCAACCCACTTTAAATGTGGGGGCAAGAAACGTTAGAATAAGGCCTTAGTTATTACAATTCTAGTCATCTCATAAAACTCCGGGAGTTAAGGGACTAGAGAATGCAGCGCCAGTAGTGTTGGACATCTGCAATGCAGGAATGTCACAGTGTACACAAGTGTCATTTCTACATTAGGACCTACCTTCTGAATTTTATGACAACAGAAGAGGGATAGTAGTGACATGCATTCTGAACATAGATATTAGGAAATAAAAATGGATTCTTTTATATAATGGAATTCCATACGAGTTTGTGAATGCAATGCTGGATGATACATAAGTCAATGAAGATCTTTAATAAATTACTTGGAATTCCAATTAGCAACCCGTCCTAATTCTCACACATAACCAATAACTTTAAACAGCTACAAGAATCGTACCAGACAGAATCTTACAAGGCAACCTATACGATGGACCAGTGAAAAGTGGTCCACCGGTGCACATGGTGTTTTTAAGCATTGGATATAAAAAGTTTTAATTGGATGGATACGATTCGTTACTGGAATCCAGTAATTGCACACTTTGGAAAATTGCAGATACGGTCCTAATCTATGACCCATTCCATGAACACTAAGTGAGTGGTAGTTTTGACAACAAGAAATGGTGGTGGCTTAAGCATACATATTATGGAAGAGGAAGTGATGTGGTGGTTTTTGAATGGTCATATAATTCATATTAGCGAGCTTTGAAACATGTATAGAGGAAGGAATAAGCGGAACAGGTCATTGAGATCCACTACACCCAAATGCATAATTTTTCAAGAGGGGGGAGATGAGTGAGTTTATTGTTAGGTCCTACATCTCAACCGATCATCAAACCATCACCGGAAACCATAACGGGCTCGCCCAAAACCTCATCTGAATCCACTGCGAAATAAGCTAAGCTCCATCAGATCCCATTCCATACAACAACCAATTTCTTTGTCATCCTTTCTAGATGGCAGGACCAACAAAACAATGGTTCCTATTTAAGATTTGTGAGTTTTAAATACGTACTCTGAACCCTTCATACCCCTTTGCCTGAATTCTGTTCAAGCTAGAAAACTCTGATTTAGGACATTTATATAGTTTGTGGTTCATGTTTCTAGGGAGGTAATGCGGGAGAAGGGGTCATGAGATTTTGAAGCGGGCAAGATGAAACATAGAAGATATGATGGTGGGAGCTTTAGGCATGGCTTGAGGGGGAAGGAGGATTCTGAGTAAAGTGGAAGGGAAGAGAACACTGAGGGAAGTCAGAGAATGGGGCTAAACCATTTTGCTATTTACCACTCCCTACTGCAACTGGGTGTACCCGGTTGCTTTAATGGTGCACTAGCGGACTACATTCCTAGAAATTGTAGTCCACCTGCCCAGCTTACAATCCTAAGAAAGACAGATAAATAATGAGAAATTGTATAATAAATGGGACAACATGGCATTTGATCTTTTGGGTTCTACTTTTCTTCATACTACCACTAATTCCAATCAGTAGCACATACCAGAAGAATGCAGTTCAACAAAGCAAACATGTAACAAAGATTTGATGATACAAGAAAATAAAATTTGTTGACGACTTTCAAGTGAAGGACTGCTTTAAAATCCTGAGCATAATTTCAAATGAAGGACTGCTAGAAAACTCAAGTGTTTGAAATTCCTAGAATGTTCGTATAAGAATAATTTCTAAAAAGTTAGGCAGATATCCTTAAGAACCCATAGCAAAAGTTTTAATGCAGTCCAGAAATACATCAATATTTGTATATGGAAGACAAAGATAGTTAAGCAACAAAGGATGAAATAATCATAATGTAGTAGAAATAGATGTAATTACAGTTACCTATTGGAAGAAACCACCTCAAGTTCATAATCAGATGCTTTCCTAGTAGCTTCAACAAATGCAGTGACAATTTCAGTCTTTCGAGCACTCGCTAATAGTAAATCATACTCTGTCGGAATTATGACAGCCAAAAAATTATCATTTAATTTACTGAGACAAATCTTGTCAACAGCTGCAAGGGCTATCCTCCGTTTAAGGGAATCAATCTCTGGGTCAACAATGTAAATGGCAAAATCTGTAATTAAAAGAATGCGGCATTTCATCTTCCCTGAACTAGTGAACTTCAAAACTTTATCTGCAAATAGAACTTCCTGGTCCCCTGAAAAGAAGAAAAGAAATATCATAAAAAAAAAAAAAAGGGAAACTAATCTTAAAGTAGTCTCTAATATAAGAAACTGATGCTACGAGATAATAATCTAAAGTCAATGTTGCCAATCATGGATCACAAAAAATAGCGATTTGTTCAAATTCCGCTACGCTGTTAGACAACATTTTGTACTAAACAGCAGACTGTAGAACAATGGCGTTCAAATTCCGCTAGATTTCAGCGCTACAACGCCGCTATTTAACAACACTATCTAAAATACTATATGCATTATCAAAATGTTTCGAACAAAAGTATTCAATTCAAGGTTTTGCAAACAATCCTAGGTACATATTTATTTTTCTTTCAAACTCCTCTCAGAATCCTTAATTCAACAACCGTAATCAATCATTAATTAAATCAAGTAAGTGATTAAACAATTAAACGGCATGAGATTAGGGGGTTTCAGCATTGCAAATGCATTCACAAATTACATATATTTTTTTTAATCAGCGTAAGTGTATATAATAATGAACAAATTAGTGGAATATGAGTAATAAAGAAATGAAAAGAAAGGAAAAGTGGTTGTTGAGAGTGTGTGACCTTGTTTTTGCATAATCTTGTTGAGAAAAGGGTGAGAAGGAACGTTGATGTGATCTCCCTTAGCGAGCTTCTTTTGATCGTCCGGATCATGGGGTTGAGTCGGAGAAGATTCGTCATCGTCGTCGAATTTGGGGGTGCGATCGTCGATCTGGCCCTGCATCGGCATCCTCAACCGTTCCAAAAGGGAGGAGGAAGGGGTTGGTTGGTTGGTTGGGATTACGAATTATGAGCTGAGTTGAGTTGAGCCAACTCGTTCAGCTGCGCATGCAGGTAGAGTGGACCCCCTCCAAATGGTTCTCCTGCCATTCACTTACATTATTCGTTATTATTACATTGGTCCAACATATGTTAGTTAAACAATACTCTACTTTTTTGTCAAATACTAATAATAATAATAATTTTCATTAAAATTTGAGAGTAAAGATTGTATAATTTATTTTTCCTTAAACAATCACACTTTGCCAACACTTCAAACAAGTGTACAACTTTTATTTTTCAGTTGATTTGTTATTAAGACGATTGATTGTAAAATAATTTTACACGGACGGTGAATGTTTATTAATTTTTTTAAATTTTCTTCATATTATTATTTAGATGATTTTTTTTAACAAATAATGTTTTATGATATTTTTTTTTAGAAATGTTCTCCCATTTTTATTAATTCAACAAATTTTAGCGTATGTTTTATTCGTCAATTAATAAATAATGTATCCATTGATGAGATTAAATATTTAATAACTTTTGTTCATGTAATTATGATTAATTTATATCAATATATGTACTACATAAGGATTTATGTAGAATTAAATAAAAAAGAAAATTGAGTAGTCATATTTTTACAAGTCTTCATGTCTTCATCTCTAATATACTCTAATTGTTTCTAATTTTACAAACATATTCAATTGTGCGGTATGAAAAGAAAAAGTTGTTGCACTTTAACCTAAACGGCCCGATAGCATTCCATTGAAGCCCGTATTTTTAGTCACACAAAGAATCCCTTTTAATAAAATTAAAATAAAATAAAAAAAAACTCCATTACATTTACCTAAACGGCCCAACAGCATTCCAATCTTGAATTCTAACAAAATCTAAAGAAAATTTATTATCTCATCCCTAATTTCTCGAAATCACTAAATTTTATTTAGATTTGTTAATTTAAAGGTATATTTTATATATTTGTATTGATCAATTCAAATGTATATTTTTATATAATCGAGAATATTAAAATAAAAAAAAAAACACTCAACTCAAAATTATTGATCCAATATATTTTCTTATAATAAAAGGGACGGACTTGAAAGCCCATAACGAATTATCAATTCAATTGTGTACATTATTATTAGAGAAATCTTTGGGAAAATATTACCCATATCCCCATTACACCCAATAATTCATCAAAAATTCATATTTTATGACTTGTTATTTTTCATTGTTTTTCATCATTTCACTTTTTACTCTCATCTCAATTTCCAAAAAATTTATTCAAATTTTCCAAAATAGATGTTTGTTTTAGAAAGCTTAAATCATCAAATTTTTTAAAATGAATGTGTATTTCATAAAACTTCAACTACCAAGTTTTCAAAAATGGATGCATGTTTTAGAAAACTTGAACCACTAAATTTTTTAAGATATTTTAAACAAAAATCTTTGTGGTAAATTGAGTCAAAAAATGATATGTTGTTAATAAAGAAGAGCAAAATTCGACATTCAACGTAATTGTAGAGGTAAAATTATAATCGTGGAGATTTAAAATAAATCTTTCGAACATCATCATGACCATTTTTCAATTGGGGAATCCTATAATTTATCACTAGTTATGCACTTTATACTTGTTCTCTCCAGACACATTTACTTATTTTCAAATAAAATATATAAATTATAAATAAAAAAGAGAAAATAATGATTTAACAAATTACTTTTATTATTAAGAATTAGTGTTTAGTAAAAAAAAAAATAAGTATCAGTGTGTTTCCTATAAAAAAAAAAGGTTTTAGAGTATTCACAAAATGGTAAATAAAGAGTGAAAATGTAATAAATTAAGAGTGAGGTAAATGATATTAATTAGAATATGTAATTAAGAAAAGTTACTTATCTCAATATTAATTTTATAAACAAAACAAAACTAAATTATGTACATTGAAAAGGATAATTAAACATATAATTTCATCTTTGAAAATATTTACAATATCTAAATTATTCTTAGATATCAATAAATTGATTAATTGGATACAAAAACTAAATTAAATGAGACGTGTTTTGAATATAGTAGCATTGAATTGGTCAAAAACTTTTAAATTTTTCTTATATTTTATTGAATTTAATTCATATACTTTATCGGTGTAAAAGATAATTTGTATTATTACTCAATCACAATTGTTAAATCATTTATGATATTTAAATTTTACTATGAGTATCCATAAAATCATGCTCATCAATAATTGTAATATACTGATTGTGTAAATATTTTACCGTCACAGCACATGTCAATTAAACTCCTATTTCATTTAAAATATATAAAAATTATTTTAGCAAAAAACAATATCTTAAATTATACATTATTTTACAATATCAATGAAATAATAATGTTATTTATCTATTATACCTCTTATTAATTGTTAATCGGTCTTATTTTATTTCTTTTAGTTTCTCTTTTGTAACACCATAGGTTAATTGTCTAAAATATAACTCGAACGTTAACATAATTCGACAAAAGAGGTAGCTAATATATGTCCCATAATAAAACCATACAAATGTATAAATAAATATACATGTTAATCCTTCAAAATAAAGAGAAAAATGGAGTACATGATACATCCATGGTTCAAAAAAATTTCTTAGAAGTTCTAACCAAACTATAACATAAACTTCTATGGTCTATTCTCCAACTCTTGATCTAAGTTTTTTTACCAGTAAAATATTTAAATAATGTGGGATGGAACCAAATCAATTGACAATCTAATTCAAGAATATACTGATCATCTAAGTTTTTCTTCTTTTGTAAACTATTTTCGAATTACCTCTTCTATCTCTAGCTTTAACTCTTTCTAAATATTTAAACCATTAGACGTGAGTAATCTAATGACTTAAACTCTATCTAACAAGCATGTCATAAAAACTACATTAGTTTTACCAATGTCTTCTTCTTATTAGTAACTCTATTTTGGTAAGATTGAACATAATTACGTTTGTAAGCGGTGCCCCACTTACCCTCGCTTCTATGGTATATAAACGTAGAATTCATCTAGATATAATGAGTCCTATACTTCCCAATATATATATATATATAACACCGCCTATTAATTACAACATCAACTATTAATTCCATTATATCATATTAATCATATAATGTAAAATAAAAATCAAGAAAATAAGATTCGGATATATATTTTTTTCTCTCAAAACAATCTCATATTTTAGTTAAAACAACGCAAAACTAAGTCTGATTGCATCATCAACTAACAGGAGCTTGTAAGTATCAGAATTAAGTAAGCAATCACTCTTTGAAAAACTTATGATGTCTAGTTTATAAATAAAAAAAATTATTTTTTTCAATTAATCCCCCAACGTTTTGCAACTTATCAAAACAATACACAAGGTCATAAAATCATGACAACAACTTTGGTCTAAATTGTAATTTATTTTTAAGCTTTAATACTCAATAAAATATGACAAAGTTTGTACTCAATTCAAGATAATTGAGTCTAATTTCTAGAAAACAAATAATCATTTAAAAATAAGGTCTAGAGAAAAAATTATGATCAAAACACCACACATATGTCATGCGAATTTTAAGCTGGCAGCACTCATTCAATCAAACTAATTTTCTAATGAATTTTTGCTAACACAAATGGTACAAATTATGAATAAATCAAACAATCAAATTGGAAAGAAATTATTAACATACAATCCATAAAAAACAACATCACAATGTTAATTCACTCAGCATAATTTATCACAACAATGAACTTCAAGGTCTTTAATCTCAAACACATCAAGAGAACATATTTTCACGTCATAGAACTTCACATACATGACCTATTTTAATCATCTATTCCAAAACCCCTAAATCTAACATAGAAAATAATATTTTTCTTCCTTTGAAACCCTTAAACCCCAAATCCCTAATTTATGGTAAACACTACCTCATACATGCATGTAAGGAAATAGGGGAAAAGAACCCACCTCTTAATTTTTAAAAGAACCGAGAAGATGATGATACTCCTATCACGTTCTTTCTCTTCTTGATTTGCTAAGGTCGACTTGTCAATTGAGTTTTTGTCTTATGAACTTTCATACTAAATATACCATATTTATATTCACTCTTCTAATTATCTTACTTATAAATCCAAAACAACCTATAACATGTATCACTTTATATTATTTATTACAAATTATAATTGTATATTAATAAATAAAAATAAAAAATAAAATAATTACTACTAATTATTTAATGTTAAAGAGGAAAGTTTCTTTCCCACATCAATTAGAAAGGATAATGCTAAAAAAGTACTAGTACCTCATTTTTTTATTTTTCCATTTGTCACTTGCTAAAGTGACATAAATTTTGAGGGATAGAATCTAAGTTAAAAACGACATTTGTTGTGAGATGTAGGTAGTATTTTATTTGTTTGTTTGAAAGAGTGTAGTGACAAAATTCAAATACATTAAAATTTTGATCAATAAAATTAGTTGATAGTTTATAGTTTATAATTGATAGCTATTAAGTTAATTAAAGTATTTAGTTAAATTAATAGTTCAATTAGCTTAAGAACACATGAAAAGTATTCTTAATTAAAAATAAATTTTATAAATCAATACTTGAAATATTTTAAAAGGAATAATTTTAAATTTATCAATATAATATATTTTTTATTTATCTATTTTATTTGTTTTAAATTAAAATAAATATATAAATTATTTACTTTAAATGATTAAGTATTTTAAAATTTAATTTAGCTATAAATAATTTAAAATTATAATAAATTATTTATTAATCTGTTACTCCATCCAAAATGAAATATAAGCAAAAATAATAGTTGAAAAGTTGATCTATCTGAACAACTTTTTTAACCAGATACATCAACCTTTCAACGACACTTTTTGATTATATTTCATTTTAGAGTATATTTTATTGATTTATTAGTTTATTTATTTTAAAATTAAATTTAAAAAATTATTTATTGAGGTTATTTTAAATTATATAAATTATTTATATTAAATTTAAATTTATTTATTTAAAATTATAATAAATTTTTTGTAATTATAATAATAAAGATAAAATAAAAAAAAATAATAAGTTATAAACTTATAAACTACTTGAATTGACTTATAAAAAAACATTATAAGTTATAAACTTATAGATGATTGTTATCAAACAAAGCTTATAACTTATAAGGTATAAATTTGATTCTTTATTTTACTAAATAGATCATAATTATTTTTTCACCTTATTTGTGTCTATTTATCTTTATAAGAACATAAATGGAGACAAAAAAAAGATAGAGAGTAAGATAATCCAAACATTCACACTCCAATATATCAAATGAATTTACAATCTTTTAGTATTCAAGTTGAATTTACAAAACATCATTTAAAATTCAAAATTCACATATCTGTCATACAATTCCGTTTAACTTACATTAATATAAGATTTCATAAGTTTAAGACATAGAACTGATTAAGAAAAAATATTCTATGACATAAGAACTAGTTTAAAATGTGCCCCAAAATTTATCTCCTATTTATTTCCATATGCATCTATGTGGTTCTACTTCCATTCCTCTACACCGAACAATTCCACCTTCCATTCCCATAACAGAGTCCTTTACTTCCCCTAAGCTACAATGTCTGGCACTGTCAGGTTCGATAAGTGAAAACTGATTCTGCACCAAGACTTGTGCCAAAAATTGGTGAATATTGAATGCATTCCTTCTGGTTTCACACAAATATATTTAATGCTTCTTTTTCAGTTGTTATCTATTTAATTTTTTACACTTACTCTATATAGATATAATTATTTGAGTAGTTATGTATTATATATAGTCGGTTGGTATTTATTCAGTTTCATCACTCTTTAGGATAATTTATGTACGTAGAAGGTTTATATATATGCACTGATTATAAAAATGTCTTACAAATCGTTAGATCACTGGATTATAAATACACTTTTAATATTTCGTCATATATTATAAGCTTTTGATAAAATATTTGAAAAACTTAATCTAAGGCACTGATTATTAATTATATCTACTTGTTTTTTTTTTTTACACAATCGAATTGTTTTTCTTCTCTTCTTTAAAATTTTAAATATATGTTCCACAAAATTGGTTGACTAACAATAGCTGGGCCTTGAGTAAAAAAAAGAAGTTAATTAGGCCCTTGTCAAAAAATGAAACAATAGCTAGGCCAACTTGCCATACTTATTATATCAACTAAGCAACTAGGGGGCAATGCGTTATTTTGTAGAATGAATAGGCACATTGATATCTTAACTTGTAAATATGATCCCCGAGTTTTGCAAATTATACATATCTGAAATATTTGTAAAATATTAATCAAAATAGTTAATATTTAAATTTTTATAATTAGATATTATAATGTGACTTATTAATTGAATATGTGACTCATTTGTGTTGATCTCATATCAATGTCATTACAACATCAATTAATTTTTTTTTATTAAATTTAAATATTTTATAGACTAATTTGTCAATAATTACTCTATGTATAATTACAATTACTTACAAATTTAACTTTGAGATGACAAAATTTCAATGATAAATATATCCGAAAAGATGACATTGATGTGAGATTATCATTGATAAATCACATATTTACTTACGTGTCATATCAAAATATATAAAGGCAAAAGTTTACTGAGAAATCATTTTGATTGATATTTTACAATTTTAATAGTATATTTACTAATTTATAAAATTTAAGGACTAATTTAATGGACGTTTATTATTTCAATTGCGAATAAGCCTAAATGTGAATATGCCTATTTTATACAAGTAGGGAACCATTTTACTTTTATATGCCCCTAATTTCCAAATGGGTACTTTTTTATAGGGTGAAATATCCAAACCACTATGAACCTAAAAGTTTGATTTTTTTTAATAAAAAATATAAGGGCTTTAATATGATTTTATAGTTTCTCTAAATACATAATTTTTTTATTTACTATTTATTCTCTGTAATTTTTTTTCTTTAAGTGCCTACAAATCTATGATTGTTTACTTTTAATCTTAATGTTTTATTTTAATTTTTGAAAAATTTATTCATATTAAAATGAGTACTACTAATATTCATTTTAGACTTAATTTTGAAGAAATAAAGTCAAATATTTAATATTTTATCGAAAAAACATCAAATATTCAACATATTATCGGGACAAATTTCAATACAAATAAATCTTGTAAAGACGAAAACAATAAAAAACAAAGGTAAAAAATAGTATACTTTTAGGTTTAAAAAAAACTAAAAAGTAATAATATATGTGTCTTAACCAAAACATATTTAAGCTAAATATAAATATGAATTTTTTGAAGGAAAATAAATCTAAATATGATAAATAAGTATACACATAACTACAATATTATTTTTGCCCACCGAACCTTCTCATGGGCCGAATGCTGCATTAAACTCTTCACAACAATCACTATACAACTTCTGTTCATAGAGTAGAGTTATTTAAAACATGAGATCTTCAGCAGCATGCCAAAAGCAAAATACGTTTATTGCTGTAAGTTTTATACAATTATTCTTGATACACAGCATCTTGTATTTTTGTATTTTCTTAATTGAAGCATATTTAATTTGATTGAGTTAATGAAGAATAGCTAAAATGATTCAATAATTAATTGAACTGTCCTTGAGTTCGAATTTTGTCAATGCTAATTAACTTAATTCCAATATCATTGTTATTTAAGTAGATATGATTAGATATTTTTTTTTTTTTTTTTATCATAGACCAAACTAATCATTGTCTATATCTAACGAATGATAACGATTCAATACTCAAGCAAAACATCTAAGATTTTCAAAAGTGTATAATCTAAAATGCTTAAGTTAAATCAAAGACATTAGCAGATATTTACGGATAAGTTGTCACTTTCACTCCATTTAAAGAATATCATAATTAAACGCATAAAAGAATAATAACTAAACATGATGCAGCTCATTGAACCTTAAAAGCTAACTAGATATGATGTTGGAGACTTTGGAGAGGAATACAAAATAAAAATGCAATTAAAAATATATGAATATGCTCATAAGACTTTTTTCTTCTTAAAGAGTACAATATGGCAAAACTCATATATCCAAAGGAACAAAGATACTATGATTTTGAATCAACGCTTCAATATATTAAATATTTATCGGTTATTATATGAGTTGTAGTGACTGAAGGAATGCTTTTTATTCGAATTTTATTTAAATTTTATTCAACTAATTATTTGAACTTATCTTAGTATATATAATTACTTGTGCAATTTTTTGGAATCAATATTTGAATTTTGTTGATATATGTTATCGGTATTCTTAACGATTACTTAATCAATAATACAATTATAATAGTAAAAAGTTGACTTAAATTATAACCATTTTAATAAGTAATAAATTTAAAGGTCTTGTTTATTTAAAAATATATATTAGAGTGTTGTTAATGAGTGTCTTTAAGACAATTATTAAAAATAGAGATTTTATGTTGAAATTTTTTTAAAATTTTTTTATAAATCGAATATTACACAATTTCCAGTAGAATATTTCTATATTTAATTGTTTAACGAATGCTATAAAGGTATTAGTTAACATCTACATGTTTTAATACAAGATATTCAATAGATATGTATCTCTTTACATAAAAAAACCTTAACTAATTTTCATAGAAAACCTTTATTAAATAGAAATAGACTTTAAATTTAAACGATTTATAAAGTTTAACTCAACTGACGATATATATATTATTAAATTAAACATTTTATGTTGTGATTTGAATTTGACATGCAATCTCATTTACAATGAACAAAAAGTAGATTTTAAACAATCCACTAAGTTATACGATGGTTTAAATAAGTCAATCTTCACTTTCTACTTACTCGACTTATAAATCAATCTTAAGATAATGTTTTAGAATATGTTTGAAATGATGTTTGCCGTCAATTTTACGGGAGCCCATGCATTTTGGCTATGATTTGGAAAAGTTACTATTGAGAGAGTTTGAGTGGACTAGTTTGCAATGAGATTTTGCAATTTTTCAAACGCACACTTAATGTGATACAATATAATCGCTTATATGATCCTACTAAATGATTTTGTTTCTTAAGTAACCATTAAGATCAAAGTACCACCACCCATAGAATATTTTAGGGCATATTTGATATTACGGTGAATTTGTCATAATTACAATAAGCTACTATGATTTTACAAAAATTACAATTTATACGATTTGCAAAATCGCATTAATTCACCTTGACTCTCACAAACTCATCATCATACTAAATCCACATTTACTCATTTGGGTTTATTTCCTCTTAGAATGTTATTAAAAATTTTGATTATTATGTTAATGTTATAAAAAGTCGTATCATAAAAACATCTTTAACAAAGCATAACCTTAACCTTTTTTTAGTTTAATTTCTTCCACCTATTCATAGTAATTAAATAATATGCTGAGGAAGCAAAAAGATTTTCAAATGTCAACCTACAATCGATGCAGTACCTATCTCTGATAAGCAATAAGAGACTTCAACCAACATAGCGATGGGAGAATTGAATTAAACTAACGACTCATTAGTTTGGTTTTATTTGGTTCCAATTTCGTAAAAAATACCGTGAAAAATCAACCGAACTAATTATATTTTTTGTTTAGATTTTTTCATTTCTAAAAATCTTATATAGGTCTCTATATATTCTAATTGAATGTAAGACACCAACAAAGAATCCGTATACTTTTTAACACATACACAATAACGTTAATTATTTCTGGGAACATCGTGACCCATGTTGTGTATGTTTTAACTTTTAATTTTATGACTATGGTACTTTGACTCATTTTTATAATACACAAATCATATGTATCCAACGTGTAGCTGTTAGACAATCTAAATTGATTTAAAAACTAACCAATCAAACAACTTTTGAAGAAAATTAAAAAAATATCGCAAATGGGTCGTGTCCACGAGTGGGTTTTGAGAGCATGGCCCTGAAATTCCGGTTTCATTAATTAAGTAAAACCCAAATACCTAATCTTAGTTCCATGTACTTCTGGTGGCCTTGTCTCTTGTGAGGACAAACCCACAATGCACGGTTGAATATATCACCTGTATATGCCAATTAGTGCCATTTTACATGTCAATTTGAACTCACTACTTTGAGTCAATGCAGTTCCTGAGCTGTAGCTGTCGACAACTATATAATTACCACTTAATATATGCAATAATATGTACTTTTAGAATCTTAATATTAGCTTAGTACAATTTTTTTATAGTTAATTAATTAGAAGAAATTATTGATAAAAAATGAAATAATTAACGAATTAATGGTGTTGGTTCTCAATTCTCATGCAGCCCACTCAAAATTTCTAATAATTCTGATCAAATTTTAATTATGAGAATTTTGAAGTGGGTATCAAGTTTTTTTAGTGAGACAAGAAAAGAAAAATCACATGTCTTGCAGTATACTACAAGAAGCGCGCGGCATATAGTATGACATTTATATGCCAAATAATTAAATTTTTAAATATTTTTTTTTGGTACATAAACATTTTTATTTATTGACAAAACATAAAACCAAAAACCTTGTAAGAAAGCACGAGTGGGTTATGCTTTTGCAGGACATGTTTTTGGAATTGAACTTTTTCTCTACCAAACCCCCTTATTCTCTGTGTTTTGCTTTACTTTATATCGTTTGGTTCTTTACAACTTTTCTTCTTTTCTATTTATATTTTTTTCTCCTTTCGTCTCATAATTAATCAAAAAGTACAACACACATTATTTTTTTATGACCATAACCAAACCCAAGTTCTAGCATTTCCGTTATTGATTTAAGGGTTTGAAGTTTGGTGAGAACAAAAACATGTTCCTTCCACCACCCCCATTTTGATGCACACATTTTTTGAGTTGCCACTGAATCCTCGATCATTCTGCCTTATTTTCAGAGTAGATTAAGATTCCAAACTCCGAAGCAATTAGCGCATTTAGTGTTAGTCGGCATTAAAAAAAATACTAGTACAAAGCTCGAAGCTAACTTATTCAATAGAATTGCTCAATTTTGGAATTTGGGAAAAATGATTATAATGTTAATTAGTAGAAAAATATGTTACCTTGGAATCAATTAATTACAAGTAAAAACTGACCAAATTAGGTATATTATGTTGATATAGTTATGGATACTATATTTTAAGTTTAAATTCGGAATTTCGTAGTTGTATATAAATTTTTTATCATTTTATTTATAAATAAAAAATAAAAAATATCGTTGATCATTTTATTAGTACAACTTATATGGTATGTTTGATGATTAATAAATTGAGCTATTGAAAATATAAAAAGTTATATATATTACTTAATGTTCAATTTCCATCAAATGTGATATTTTATAACTAATGTGACATAAATCTTCCTTTCAAATGAAAATCTTTTCATTTATGTACAATTACACCACTGTTGGTTTATAAAATCAACTATCTGATATCGCTGTTAGTTGATATTTTGATAGATAATCACATTGGAATATAATAACAACCATTCTAGTGTCTAGTGCGTTAATGACCACATATATATATTCCCCCCGAAACCTCCATAATCTGTTTTCGGTAATTGCACTATGCAGTTGCATGCTTTTCCATACCCCATACTTCACAGCATTACTACAAGATATTTAAATTAACAAGATATTTTGCTAACCGCATCACTACAAGCTATATATTAATAGCAAACGTTGAATCTTAAATAAGTTTACTTATAAAGTGTAATCTTCCTTAGATCACTTTCTCTAATTCTATATGATATGTGCAATATCATTCATAAAAAATGATGTTTACACTTTAAAAAAAAAAAAGGCCAAAATATGTATAAACTGTTGCTCCAAACAAAAGGGGTGTCTAAAAAACAAATAACTAAAACTAAAATTACAACTCGAAGAGGGTAGGGGAGAACACCAAAAACAACTACTCCAAAATTATATTAAAACAAAAACTACTTCTATAAAGGATGATCTAAGACCCCAGCCCAAAGTCACATAGAAACTCCTTAAACTTCAATTTAAACCAACACCAAGAAAGAATTTTGATAGGATCCACCGTGTTTGTTTTCTTGAATTTTGGCCTAGTCTCTCAAACTTTTTTATATTTTTTACTTTTTTTCCTATATATTTATTAAGGTGTTGTAAATGATAAGTAGAAATTTTATAGTGTCAAAATAATTAGAATGTTAATTTTATCATGTAATATCTTTACACTCTAATTTTTAAATAAGGAAATGACTAAGATTGAACTAAATGTTGTTGAATACACGATTACCATATTTTTTCCAAATTGTTCAAACACAAGCTACCATATCACTTGTATCTATTTATGAAATGATTTATTGTAAAGAAAAGACCTTTGAATTGATGCAAATGAGTAGATGGAGTTATGGTTAGAGGACTAAATATACTCAACCATACTAAGATTTCAACTCAAACTCTACTAAAAATAAAACATTCAAAGAAAAAATGTTTTGAGCGCATCCTTAGACACAAAATAATTCTTGATTTTTCATCAATCCACATCTTACAAGGTTATCTTTTATAGCTAATTAATGATTTGTTATTCAAAAGCTTCACACAAGCAATGAAACCTTGAGTGGTGAAAATAATTCCAAATAGTAAATGATATGTGCATATCGAAGCCATTTAAGCTACTTTTATTTTTTGAATTTTTTTGAGTATTGGCTAAATATTATCAAGGATTCTTATAGTTAAAACAGCCGCGATCTTTTCAAGGTCTGGCAAAATATAAATTAAGAAAACAGCATCACCTTTTTAGAAATAAAAAAAAGAATTGGAAGCAACCTTGTGAATGCTTCAGTAATTTAAATAATATTTCTACATCACAATTTCTACAATACTTTTGTGTGCTAAATTAATTCTTATAATAGGTAATTAGAGATATAAATGTATAATTTTATTTTATTATAAAAGCATATAATATTACACATTTTTTATGTGCATAAATACGCATGGTTATGTGTGATGGGACTACTGTCTACTGCAATGAATGCCTGATAGTTTCTTCTTCACAATTGACAAATTCATGCACGACTCATCACGTCTCTTTTGGCTTTTGCCTTAGTAAATAATATTATAGGTAATACACAAAAGATATTGTTATTTATAAGTAACTCTAATTCTATGGAGGAGCACGTGATAGGTAGGAACTTAAGTTTATCACAATTCTCGGTAAATTGATCGGTGAAGACTTCATATAAAATACCAACCCCATCAGGAACATCTATATATGGCTATGTGTAATAAATTAGCGAAAATTCAAATAAACTAAATATAAAAAAAAAAAAGAAGAAAAAAATCAAAATATTTGTGGGGAAATGAATGTAATAGTTATATCTAGTTGTAAATTGACATATATATATATATATATAGATTTGACATGTTGTAGATTTGGTCTCGTTTAATTAGAGGAATACAAATATAAATTATTTTATAAATATTTAGTAAATTTTAAATTCTTATTTATTTTAGATTTTGACAACACCCTTTAACCTTAAATTCTATTCATAATAAAAAAAATAAATAAAAAATTAAAATTAATAAAAACTGAAAACATACATTTAACTCCGCTTTTATACTATATAAAGAAGTTGGAGTGTCAACAATTCCTCTCCCACATTTGGATATATATGTAGAGGGAATCAAGAAGAAAAAAAATCAGATTATGGGTAGATAAATGAATGGTATCTAATATAGGTAAAACTTGTTATTTTTAATAATTTTAATAAAATATTATATTTATTATTATAAAATTCATTTTTTATTAAAAAGAGTAAGAGGTCATCTTTGAGAAAAAAAATCTAAAGGTCCATATTAAAGATCCAAAAAAGCTGTTTCTTCCCACCATCATAAGGAAACTTTTTCTATCTCTAATTAAACAAGCCTTAAAGTAAAGATTGAGATCAACTTAATAGAAAAAACTTAATGTAATCCAAAAACTATTTTTTGTCACTATTTGTCAAATTCACTATAAGAAAAAAATTTAAGTTACACAATTTAGCGAGAAAAAATTTCAAATTTATTTTTTATTTTTCACAAGAGGAAAACGACAAATTTTTTACGGTCACTATTTTTCAATATTTTGATGTGAGAGATTTAAGAATTATTCAGAATTGATTTCAAAAAAAATTTGATTTCGATAAATATAATAAAATCTTAACTAATTTCTAATCAATATTAATCTATTTATAACTGTCTATAACTAATTCATAATCATCATATCTAACACTAAGCAAAAAAAGATAATCTTGCAATCAGTGTTAACTTTCATAGGCAAGTACTGCTAGTTTGAGAAAAAGTGGAAGTCATCACTAATTGTAATTTTTAAATTAATTAAATTTATTTGTTATATGGATCAAAATTATGACACACACAAAACCAACATCTCTTGCTTCGGTGACAAGTTTATGGACGCGTTTCTAGTGAAGAGTGGTGGAGAATGAAAATTTAATATCACTCCATCTTTGTGTATTACCGTTTCTTGTTATTTTAAACCCCTTCACTCTGTACGATTAATTGCCACCGTTTAATTATCTGTTCTTTTGAAATACGAGCTGCGTTTTTTGGTCTCAAACAGAGGCACAAATATTAAGACCCACATGATCACTAATTAAAGCTTCTAACTATGTGGCAATTGGCCCTCCTTTTTAGAATAGATCTTTACTATAATTTCATTTGTTTATGTTTTCCGATTTATTACCGTAACATGTTTGTATGCGCAATATATTTTTGTTAATCAACAACATATCCCAACGAAACTATTAAACCCAATAATATGGGTAATTTATAACTGATGCATCATACATAGATAATTCAAACATCTCTTATGCTATCATAGTGTAAATGACCGGCATTAAGTCTACTTTGTGTAAAAACTGAAGTTACAAATATTTAAGATAAAGATTTTTTTTTTGTCTAATAGATTAAAAAAACCATATACATTTTAAAATATACGTGCGGTGTAAAAATGTTTTATATTCGATGATGTGTTGCTTGTTGCCACATCAATTTATATATAAATATATATATATATATATATATATGGATAAAATAACTTTATATTTAGTAATAACTGTGTAAAAAATGGTTTAGAAAAAGTATTTTATTGTAAGTGTACTTTTCTTGTATGTAGTCCACTTGTTTGATTTGTCGAATTTGGTGTTTTTGGCTGTGTGTCTTTTTTTTTTTGACTAATTGGCTGTGTGTGTAGCAAAGTCTAAGGTCTGTATATAACTTGGCTCAATGTCTATGGGGGAGAGATAAATAGGACCACTTCCCAAGATTGCCCTCAACATTGATTTTGTCTTTCACGATCCATATACATTTGAATTGGTGGATTGGCTAATATCTCCTATGTCATGGGATCTTTCAAAACATACACAAACGCAAGTTACACAGCATTTCGAAGTATATAAAACCAATAAGGCTTAGTTTTACTCCTCTCTCTCTCATTTTTTTTTCCTCCTTAATTTGATTTTCATAGGTTTAGTTTATCGAAAATAATTTTATTTCAGCCGCATAAAATATCAAATATAAATATTTTTTTAATAAATATTATTTTTATTTATTTATTATATATATATATATATATATATAAATAACAAATAAAATTTTCTACTTTTTTCTATAATATTCTTAGTTATTTACTATTTTCTAGTTATTTATTTAATCTTTTTTTCTATAATATTCTTATTTATTTACTATTTTATTTCATGTAAAAATAATTAAAGAAATTATTGACAAATCGATAAATAGTATTGTATTAAACTTTGAAATTGACGGTTAAATAGAAATAAAATTTTCATACAATTCTGATAATTAAAAAAAATGAAGGGAATAAAGGACTCAAAAAACTTTTAAACTAATGTTGAGCTCAGTCTTGATATATCTCTCTCTCTATATATATATATATATATATTTTAACAAATGATCTAGACTTGCCCACTAAAAGTCAATGTTGATATTAATTGCCTGAATTCTGTATTCAATCCAATATTTAGATCAAATAAACTTGTCAAGAAATATTCAAGAAAAAATTATTATTTTTATAAAATACTTTTTTAACTTGTACTATAAACTTATCAGGATTTTTTGTTAAACCTAAAACGGTAACATTAATTGTTTTAATCCAAAGACAATTATATACGTATAAAATATTAATCACAACTCTTTATAAAACGTCTTGTTCTTGTATTTTTCTTTGTTTTCATCAAAGAGTTAGAGCATATATGTACACTTGAGAAAACCTTACAAGTTAGGAAATGCGTGATTACATAGATTAGAAACCTTTGTTTTGTCGAGATACTTTTGGGAAATATCAAGTGCGTCCACTTGTCCCAAAAAAGAGTATGATACCGTACGCTGTCTTATGCTCTCTGTTTTTTTTATACTTATATGTACTGGTCGTAAAAAATTATTTACATTTATTAGGCTAGATTAATTATCCGATCACAAATAATCATCAGTATATGACTTTAAAAATTTATTTAATAACAATCAAATATTTTTATCAATCTAATAATTATGATTGATTGACAATAAATTTTTTTAATACAATAGAATTAAATCATATATATATATAGATGAGGAAGAAAATGAGACAATTATTAGATGTTTGTAGAATCATCCTACTATTGATGAATAGTTTTTTATAAAAGTGGTTTCAAAGAGAATGAAAAATAATAATATACAGAAAATCTGTTTAATTTAATATTTCCTTGTGAGTCAGAAACCTGTTTAATTTAATAAAAAAAGTATTTTTTTTCTTTTTATTTTTTCTTTTTCTAGATTAGGCATGGTTTTATTGTTTTTCTTAGCAATTTTTTTAAATATATATATATATATATATGATAGATATTATAATTATATTTTTAAATAATATTACATACGAAGAAATTTTGTCAAAAAATGTAGTATATATGTAACTGTCATTTTCAATGATTTTAACTGTTTATATGAGAATATATATAGCTCAATGATTAATTTAAAAATAGTCTTCACAAAATGTACAAGACAAGGAGACCATAGTTAAATTTTTAGGTCCCACGGGGAGATATACCAATATTAAGTACCTAACACTTCTTACGGAGAAAATCTATAGAAAAATAATAGTTAAATTTTTATGTAATGAATCACTCGCAATGTATTCTCCAAACTAAAGACACATAGTACGAAGCGCTTGAAGTGAGTCTTACCTCTTAATAAGACTCATTATATTCAGTTACAAAAATTTACGCACAATTACAAAAATTCATTATATTAAGTTAAATAATATTAATATTTATCGTTTAATTTTACATAAAAAAAAATTAATTGAAGTTATGATTTATATATTTTTACTAATTCATGGAATTGGTCGTTATATTTTAAGAGTCCATCATTTTGGTTTTTCTTATATTTTTGAATTAAAAAATAATAATTTGACATATTTTAAATGATGTAGCATATAATTTCATGATATAAAATTATCTATATGCATTAATTATTCATAATTCATTAATTGAATTAGAAAAATAAAATAAAATTCTAAAATTAAAAATTAAATTTTTAGAAAATTTTATTGCGATTTCATATATTATCGCATTATGTATCATACTATTTAAAGCATATATATTACCATTTTTTTTTGTTAAAAGGTCATAATAAAAAATCTAAATTGTCAGATTTTAAAATAGAGAAATAGATTTCGGCAAAATCGTTATTAAATTTTTATATATATATAGAATATTGAGATTTAAGACAACATACATAAGGGATTTAGCTATAGCGTATATGTTTGCCTACTTTTTGCCCGTTGGTAATATGGTAATTACACGATAATCTGTATATAAAAACTAAACTACATCAAGTGCTTGTATATATATCTATAATATATATGTGTAATTCCAAAAATTAAACTCTATAAACTCAAGAAACAGAGAGGATATATAGCTACATATGTCATTAACGCCAATTCACCTGAATGATAACAGCAAAAATACTAACATATGCTTACGTCCTAAAAATAATCACATATGTATCTAACCACAACGGATGCTGCATAAACCAAAACAGCCTTTTTATTTCCAAAACGGCAAACACAGTCGTTCTCTACACTTATTTTTGTTTTAAAAAAATTTAAATTCTTATTTGGAAAACATAACCACCAATCAGTAGGTAACATATAAAGACATAGGTCATAACTGGAATTGCACGTACAGCCAGGTCACGAGCATTAACACCAAGCTTTCAAGTGTACAAACAATTTTTGACTGGAATATTTGTACAAACATTTTTGTCTCTCTTTATTTGGTTTTATTTTTTGCTTTAAATAAAACAAAAACTAGTCGTCCACTTTGTTTTATGTTCTGTTTTAGACTTTCACCTATTTTTGTGTCTTTTCCTACTTGCCGGACTTGGCTCATGAATTTAATTATAGTACTCCTATTTTGCATGAATTTTATAAATTGGAAAGTTTGACAAAATTGAAGTCAAACTTTCAATACTAATTAAGCCATGGATCACATGAAAGAAATATATATATATATATATATATATATATATATATATATATATCACAAAATCTAATCAATTTATTAATTTATGTTACAAAAAAAAATGGATTTAGTTCTAATATTACTCCTCATATTTCCACCGATTAGCAAAATTTATATCTTATAACTACTTGTAAATAGTTGTTTTTTATTAGTAATATATACTACACTTTTCAAAAACTTAATCTACCTTCATAGTATTCATAAAAATTATAGATATTGTTTTTAGCTTTCAATCATAATTTTATGTCAAGATGATATTTATAACTCAAGATATTGCACATTAAATAGTTAATCAAATCAAGAAATATAATATCATGTCTTAAATTTGTAGCAGATTTTTATTATGCTAGAGATTGATGTTGGTTGTTCCATAAACAACATTGTCGTAAATCTTTGAATTAACTTCCAAATGAATGACATGAAGAACATCTTAAATATGTGATATTTTCTGAGAGTTTATGAACACACAGTATATTATTTGATTTTGCTTACGGTGTATCGCTAACTAAAGGTCATCTTTTGCGAAGAAATATTATAATTTGTGTTGATGTTTTCTTTTTTTTATCCATAAATGTTAAATTATTATACAATTGATTATATATACGTGTGTGTGTGTAGGCTCTCGCCTTATAACAGTTTACAAAGCTCAAAAAATTGTACTATAAACTGCTTACTCTAGCACTTTTAAAAGTAAATACATATTAATTAAGTTATGGAATGTTTAAATCAACACACGAAACTCTTTTTTCATTTGTATTTGTTGTTTGTCTAATAAAGTTTGTGCTACTAATATAATTAAAATGAATATATCACACACACACACATGTAAAATTTTAATAAAAATAAAAAATAATTTATCAATTAGTATGAATTGTCAATTTAAAATAGTTTCACGCGTGCATAAAAAAATATCTAAATACATAGATCATTAGTATATTTTAAGAGTTTAATTGTCATACATTTTTAATGTAAAAAAATTACATTGTGAGTATATTACAAACGTTCATTAACATAACTTTATAGATAATTACGATAAAAGTTAAATATTTTTTATGCTTTAAAAATTGTGATTGACAGTGTAAAAACTATTTACATTGACAAATAATGTATATAAATTAAATTTATAATTCAGATATTAATATAATAATATTTTTTTTTTTGAATGATTATTATCGTTCGAGAAAAGTAGAACTACACTATATGACAAAACTATCTCTTGAAAAATTTAATACTTCATGACTTGATTTCAACTCAAGACCTCTATTTACTATCTAATCCATGTGTGTTAGGTTTAAGGTTTTAGGTAAACATATTGATATCTGATTCAATGTGTGTATACTTTTTAACATTAATAATATATATATAAATGTTTATAGAATAGAGAAAATAATATTTTTAGTTATTAGAATTGGTAATAAAGATTGCACCCAAAAGAAAAGGTAATAAATCATATTTGTAATCTGAATTCTTGTAAAAGGGAATCTTTAATTAAACTTTAGTAATTTTAATTGTAGATTTATATATTTCCAAGGATTCTCAAAAATAATTTAATAATCAATGACCGTTTGAATCAATTAAAATTAGGTTTTGCAGTAGTCAGCGCTAGTCAAGAGTCAAACTCAATTCAACAAACTCGCCATTAAAATAATTAAAAATGTAAATAATTTTCTTATCAAAATTTTACATTTGCTACCTTAAGAAAATGTGTATCTCTATGAGCATTTGTTAACGTGAGTTAATTTTATTAGCGTGATCATGTTTTTTCCGTAACAGCAAATAATGTGTTTAGCACGAGTCAGATAGGCGCGTAGGCTTAGCCTTATCTCTGAGTACTAACAGTAGCAGAAAAAACCCAGAGACGTACAGAAACTAATTGTAAATGGCCGCGAATTCTAGGTTGCCCGCCACGTTAACTTCTACTTCTAGCTGTAAAAACTCTAATATAAAAAAACCGTTTCACAAAAAAAGAAAACACAAAAGTGAAAAACAAAATAACAAAATCTTATCCCTGCCAAAAAAAAGTTACTAGTCCACCCACAAATATACATGACCCACCCACCACCCCTGTCCAGTACAGAACGAAGTGTTTTTACGACCAGAACTATCACATTACCAAATCACCCTCCTGCTTTTTTTTAGGCACCTCTTCTTTTAAGCGGTTAATTTTTTTAATACATTTTTCAAAAAATGTTAATAACATGACTATGAGATTAGTAGTATTAACTTTTAGTACTACTTACTCCTATGTGAAGTATTTAACATACAATTTCAATTTTCAAAAAAATGTTAGTAATATATGTGTATGATATTTTAATTCATATTACTACTCACTTTGGTATTATATATAAAAGAATTTTTTGATTTTAGTGTATAAATTAAGTTACGATATTTAAAGTATTTTTATTATTTAAATTATTTTACTTTTTGTTTAAAATGTTTGTTTTTAAATATTATTAGTAAATGTTTAATATATTACAGTTTTTAACAAGATTATATACGTAAAAAATAATAATAAAAATAAATTATTGAATAAATAAATTAATTTTTTATTTTTATAAACGAAATTTTTAATGCCGCATACTCCTAATTGTGAAATATTTAAGAATAATTACTTCTTCTCCTCTCATAACTTCAGTCAAAATCCAGTCAAGATTCACAAAAACCTAAATATGAAGAAAAAGAATAGAGCTAATTTTTTTGGACAAGGTTACAAAAACTAAACTCAAACAGACACTATGTTCATTTGGCCCATAACAGACTGAGAAAAATAACCTAAATATGAAGAAAAATAATAGAGCTAATTTTTTTGGACAAGGTAACAAAAACTAAACTCAAACAGACAATATGTTCATTTGGCCCATAACAGACTGAGAAAAAGAAAATTGAAAGAAGAATTCGATTTTATTAGTCAAATCAATTTGACCTTGTTCTTGGGTGTCACGTGACACACATCATGATTACTAAGAACCGTTAGATGTTGTCTGATTGGTCCACAGATCTTTCTCTTATGTGAAACTTGTAAGCAACGTGTTTAAATTTCGTATTAAATGCGGCGAGTGGAAGAATTATGTCTTCTCACTATCAACACCACCTTTTTCCCCTTTTTTTCTCTTTCTATTTTCAAGAGAAATAATAATTGTAATTAATGAAAAATAAATAAAAATTGTAACATAAATATAGAAGATTAAAAAAACAAAAAGTATTTAATTTGAATTTAATATATTCTGATATTTTTCAATGTTTCCCATTTCGGCGTTTGGATCCTATAAAACGCGATTTAAGTGGTTTTGGTCCTCTCAGAAAACACTGAAACTATTGCTCTCGAAGTTCTTAGTCTTTTTTACCCATTGAGTGACACCAACAACACATATCACCCTTCATTTCACAGAATCTATACCATTTCTGCCTTCTATTCTCCTCTTTCACTTTGAATCACAAAGATTTACTCTTTTTTTCCATTCAAGAAGTTTCAACGAAACTCTCCTCAACAAAAACACTACAAAGAATCACACCCCATGATGTTAAAAGCTCTTCTTTTCTCTTTATTCTTCTCACTCTCTACCATTTCTACTCCCTTCCATTTTTAATATTTACTTTCCTTTTCTTTCTTTTATCTTTCTCTTTTTCCTCTCAAAACCTCACCTTTTCGTCTCTTTTTGGAAGATTTTTCTTCATAAAAAGCCTTTGGAGTACCCATCCTAAAGCTCTAACCTTCTTCTACACGATTCACTTTAAATTCCAAAACCGGACCTATTTGTTCCTTATAAAAAAACACTGTTTTCTTTCTCATAACAATAAACACAATGGAACAGAACAATAACAAGAGTATCCTATGCAAATACACAGAGCATCACAGTGTCACCAAAAAACTCATCAAAACAAAAAAAACCGTTAACAACAAAACCATAGAACCCAGAGTTGTACGAATATCCGTTACCGACCCAGACGCAACCGACTCATCCAGCGACGAAGAAGGACAACAAACTTTCTTCCGAAACAGAACCAAACGCTATATCAACCGTATCGAAATAGAAACCACCGTGAAACCCGCCGTCAACAGAAAAAGACCCGCCGGAGAAACATCCACCGTCAAACGACCTGCGAAAGCTCCTGCTATCACCACCGGAAAAAAATTCCGCGGTGTTCGGCAGAGACCATGGGGAAAATGGGCGGCGGAGATTCGAGATCCGGCTCGAAGGGTTCGTCTTTGGTTAGGAACCTTCGAAACCGCAGAAGAAGCTGCAATGGTTTACGACAATGCCGCGATTAAGCTTCGTGGACCAGACGCTTTAACAAATTTCATAACGCCGCCGCAGAAGGAAACCTCCGCCGTGAAACCCGTCATGAAGGTCGTTGTCGATGGTGAAACTGAAACCGAAGCTGAACCTGAAGCTTCTAGATATTGTTACGACTCCGGCGAAGAACGATGTATTCCGGTTTCATCTCCGACTTCGGTTCTTAATTTCCGGAGTAGTAACTGTAACTCCGGCGAGTCACAAGAATCAGAAGAAACGAGTGAAGTTTCAGAAGTTTTCAGAGAGTGTGAAGGTGAAACTAATTTGTTCGATGAAACGGCACAGTTTTATCAAATGGATATGCCTACTTGGGATGATGTGTTTAATTTCCAAACTCCAGAGTTTTCTTTGATGTTTGAAGAAGAGTGTAAAATGTTTGGGGAAAATACGACGCCGTTTTTGTGTGGTGATGATTTAAACGACAGCATTGTTCTTGCTGACTCACTTATTGATTTTGACAAAGCATGTTTTCCTTCTTCACCTTCTCCTTCATCATCTTTCTGCCAAGTGGAGGATGATTTCTTTCAAGATATTTTGTTAGCTTCAGATCCTCTCGTTTTGCTTTGACAAGTTTTATTTTTGTTTTGGTGAAATTATTACAAAAAAACAAAATAAAATGAATACCAGCTTATTTAAGTATTATTGTTTATTTGTTTTGATACACTCTGTTTACAAAATGCTAACAGAGTGTATGGTTGAGTGAAGTTTTGTTTAAGATTCTACTTGTAATAGTGTTTTTTTTGCTTAATAATTAGAATGGTTGAGAAATGTACTAATGTATATTGTTCAGAAGTTTTATTCAAGCTTATTACAATTTTGTATTTTTATTATCCTTTGGTAGTCTATTCTCGTTGTTTCAATTTGTTTCAATATTGAGTTATTCATTTTGATTTGCTGAAGAAATAGGGAAATTAATGTCAAAGATTGAATGTGAGTGAATGGTGAGGATGCGCTGATTGCGGTTGTGGCCGGTCGGTCGGTCGAGTCCAAAGCGGTAGCGGCAAAAAAGTTATTGTTTGTTGTTTGTTTATGTGATTGATAATGTGAAATTAAGACTTTATTTAGTTTTTTCTAATTTTGAAAAATAGTAATTAAGGTTAATTTAGTGCACGCGGTGGTAAGAAAAAATGTTGGAAGCTTTAGGTGAGTGGCATGCCGCAAAGAGAGTGTATAAAGAGAAAGAAGTGCGTGTGTATAGTGTTACATCAAAAGCTGAACGGCAGAAGAGCGTATTAGTTGTCGGGATTGGACTTTTTAAGTGCACGAGACTTATTTTGGTCTATGTTCTGGCTTTGTACGCTTTGATATATCCTATAATACAACAATGAACTCAAACAAAAAAGATTATCTCCTACATACTGAATCATACCGTACCGTATAAACTAAAAGCAGTGTCCCATTTTATATTTAAAATTAGGGGGTGAAAGAGTTAACTTATTTAATAGCTATCAAGTAAATTCAAGATGTTTCCTTTTTAATAGAAATAGGTCGGATAGACTAAAGAGCGTTTATAGTTTAGCCTACTTCATATTCTAGTCAGACAATACTTTTTTAAAAGACATTATCAAGACTTTTTAAGAATCTCATTTAGTTAAAAATAAAAATATTAAACTACAACATACTTATAAACTACTTTGGTCCTATCAAGTCGCTATTTAAGTAAATATAGCTAAATTACTATCATTGTTATTTTAAATTGTATTCTTTTAACTGAATCATTAATTTATTATTTGTTATCCTCTTATGTTATTTAACAATGACAAATGTAAATATATATTCTTACGATACATGTTAATGATTCAGATGTAAAAAATCTATCTTTGAACTTATGTTTTAAATTTGTTTTAAACTATTTTAAATTCAAACATTATATTTTTTTTCAATAAAGAATTTCTATTTTTATTATTCATAACATATGTCTTAGATGTTAATATTATTATCTTCTTAAAGTGAATTTCGTTAGTACATAGAGTGGTCACGATCACCCCAAACTTTTCAACAATTTTTTAAAAATACTACTAGTTTTACTTACTTTATTTATACAAGCACTGCGGATATAGATGGCCATGACCACCCCAAACTTTTCAATAATTTTTAAAAAAATACTACTACTTTTACTTGTTTTATTTATATGAGACATTTTATTTTTCATTCTAAAGTTTCTAATTTTTTTTTTTTAAAAAAATACTAGTGCTCTTACTTTGTTTGTAAGAGACATTTGAATTATAATTTTGTAAATAAAAATTGATTTATTTGATATATTTTATGGATTAAATCAGGGCCGCACTTTAATCATGTACAAACTAGGGTGATCCAAAATTACTCTTCTAATTCCATTAGATATTCTTCTTTATCTTATTCATATTGGTGGGGATGAGTATAAAATGATGTTCGTCAAATGTAGAATTGTGATCTGACATATAATTTGGAGGAAACTTTTACATATGAATTAAATTAAATGTATGAAAGTAGCTAAATTTTATTTTTTAAAAATATTTATGTTAAAAAAATTGAAAAATGAATAATTATTAAGTGTGACAAAGTTGTGAAAACCAAAATATATAAGTCTATAAGTGGTTTAATATATGCTAATTGGTGATAAATTTCAACTAGACATGACATGACATATGTTTATAAATATGTTAATTCGTATAGATATTGTGGTGTATGTTGTTGTAATTTTGGGATCTATAATTAGTGTATTTTATGAGTTGAATTTTATTTGTTGGGTTATTATTGTCGAGATGTATATTTGAGTTTAATATGTGAAAGTGACATGCTATCTATGCATCTTTTCTTGTTACACGAATTAACCTAATCAAATGACATGTATCATGTAGATTGTATCGTATAGATTGGTATGTGTAGATCTTCGTTGCATAATGTAAATTGGTATGTTTATATGGACTAAAATTTATTTTACTAACTTTTTTAATTAGCAAAATTGTATTTTTTTTTATTAGACTCAATTTTTAAGATTAGAACAGGGCCACCAAAATTTTTAAGACGACTTTGGACCACATACATAAATTTTTGTAGACCAAATTATAATTTAGATGTCTATTAAAAAAAAATTGGAGGGAATAATTTATAAAAAAATTACAAAAATAACTACTATAATTATAAAATAAAATAAATTTTCCAACCTAAATTCCAACTAATTTTTAATTATTAAAAATGTAAACCAAAATTTGATCTACTACTTTTCTCCAATATATTTTTTTGTAAATTTACAACTTAAAATTCTTATATGCAATATAATATTTATCTATTACCTCAATGTTTCGATTCAAGATCCGCCACTGCCCTTAAGAATTGTAGCCTACATCAAATTTTTACTAATTAATAGGTATTATTATAAAATAAGGTTTAATGGGTGTTTATAAAGTTGGATTCTTTAAAATATCAAATAAGATATCAAAATAGAGTTTAATATCATTAACTTACTATGTTTATTAGTTATCAAAAAATATGTTAAATTATTTATTTAAAAAGTTAATATGAACTAGACATTTAAGTAGACAAAGAAGTTACACTAAAATTTCAAAAAAGTCAGACTTAAATCTAAAAATATGAGTTTATAGAATATAATAAATTCAATTTATGTCTTAACTTTTTTGATTAAATAAGACTTGAGTTTTACAAAACCTAACTCGATTTAATTTATTTTGATTCGTACTTATGTACATCCCTATGCTCCTTTAGTTAACCATATTATGCACTTCAAATTGCTTGAGTGGAACTCGATGTTGATGCATAACTTTAGAGGAAGCAACACTTAATACTTACGCTGATTGGTTGGTTAAATTTACAACAACGATATATATACACTCATAATTTTTATACGTTCATTTAACATCTTATTTTTCTTTTCTTTATTACATCATCGACATATTAAATATATCATATCTCTGTTTTTATCTTCTTTACTTTTACATTTTTAAAGTGTAAACACCCTATAAATATACACCAATAATTAGGAAATAGCCTTCTATAAACTTTGATTTTTTTGTCTTTTTCTTTCCGTTTTCCCAATAATAAAAAAGGGTGCATTACTTTACCATTGTGGCATACCTAAAGAAATTGATCATGCTCTGTTCCTGTCTATAGTTAACAAAAATTACATCAATTATAATTAATATTTTTTATTTGAAAATATAAAATGTTATTTTTTTATTTTGAAAGGGGCTTATGTAAAATTTCCCTATATGTCTCTATATCTATGTTTATTGGGTTTTTTTTTTATAGATGAAATCGTAAATGTATCATCAGAAACTTACATACAACTGCAGAATCTCATCGAAACAAAATATCATATCCAACTTAACAATTTTAATATTTATCAGTTGAACTAAGATTTAATAAAGTATTTACCGGTAATTAATCTTCAATCTTGAGTTCTTTACCGTTAATAATTTCAAAAGTTTGAACATCCAACAACATAGACCTAGCAACCATTGATGTTCCATGGTTTATGTTATACCGAGCCTAAAGTAAGAATGATTAATCTTTGGAGGAGAAACATAAAAGAAATCCAATAACAATAAAAAATTTAATAAAAGATACTACTATTAGTCTTCTACCAAAAAATCAGAATGAGTACTTGTACGTGGAGAAAAAAACCTTAGGTACGGCATGAGTAGAAGACAAAAAAGGAAGCTTGAAATTGACACAATTGAAGATTCCTAGTCCGCCGTTGCTTTCAATGGTTGATTGCGAGTGAGTTACGATTGTTTATGAATGAAAATTAAGAGCAATTATATTTATACGTTCATAATTTTTAAATTCTCATTTAACATTTTATTTTCTCTCTAATCATTAACATATTATAATTATCATGTTATTTTTTATTTCTTTCTCTTTCAAAATATTTATGAGGTGTATGAGTGTACACACTTAATAATTGGTAAGTTAATCAAAATAATAATAATAATTGGCCAAAAATACAAACATTAATAATTGTTTATATTTTCTTTAAAACTTGTATCTAAAAATTGAATCCTTACTAATTAGAGAGAAATGTATTCGAATTTGTACTTTTCACATATCAAACATACATGAAATTACCGTATTTAAATTGCATGTACAGGACAATTTGAAAATTGATATGATAATTGTGTAAAAAAAAATTATCATAATTTAATAACCGAAATATTATGAATAAAAAAAACAGTAATGTTATTTGATATTGAATTTAATTTATATGTACGGATTGGTGTAAAATTATTATATAAATTA
>JBBPBQ010000001.1:55118357-55167518 GCA_037974755.1 Cicer yamashitae
GACATGTCTATAGATATTTTAAAAATCAACAAAATAAAATAATATAATAATGTGATTTAATTAGATGTATGAATAAAAAAAGTTACACTATCTTTTTATAGAAAAAATTATACTATCAGTATATTAAAATTAACCTATTTGATATTTATTTATCTTCATTTCACCCATCAAAACTCTGTATTAATATTATGCATTAATTATCAATTCCCTCTAGTGCTACATATATACAAAATGAACATAAAATAAATGATGAATAATTTGGTACGAATTTAAATCCATGATATGATATTTAATCTAACAATATTTATATTTATCGTTTGAATTATACTTTAATACTCTAAAATTTGTTATATATATATATATATCCAATATTCAATCATTCAATCACATATCATTTTTTATATTTAATTATTTTTAATTATATTAAAATTTTGAATTGATTTTACGGCAAATACCTAATCAAACTAAGGTACCAACGAAATTATCAAAAGTTAAAATTCATCCAAACTCATGAGAGTAATTTGAAAAGTTTACTCCTAAAATAACATTGATTTAAATATTTTCACACTTATTAATACATGCTTAATCATAATGTTTATAAATTTCTTATATTAAGGATGAAAAGATTCTCATAAATTGAGAGGGAGTAGTTATGTTGACACCCACCGCATCTTTTAATCGTACTTTCTTCCCCAAAAAAAGATTGTTGAACACTTCCACTTTATGAATGTTTGAGTTTTTATGTCAACTTGTTTTAAGTTAAGCACGTAGAGAATAATAATACTATAAGGAATATATTTTTGGTACAACAAGTCTCCTTTTTATCTATTCGGCAGGAAATATCCCTTACGCAATTTGCAAAGAAAGAATTTATATTATGGTCGTAGAGAGAAGTAGTATCTATATTTACCAAAAAAGTAAGTAGCGTCTATGTCATGGTTAGAATTGGCAAGCGTGGTTGGAGAGAGACCATGTTTTGTGAGACTCTGAGCATCAAATGATCCAAACTTATTTGCTTGACTCTTACTCCACAATATGTGTGACAGTGTGATTGTGTGTGCAAATATAGAGAGATGGGGCAGGGGAACAAAATCTATCCAAAAGGGAACAATAAGGGATAAGCTCCGCCTAATCATTGTGTCGCAACTCCTAAGCAATATCTAAATTATAGTACTAATCAAATTCTCAATTTATTCCCAAAAAAAAAATACCATTCTTTATTTTATTATATAATCTTATTAAGTCACTGCATTAAATATTTCCGTTTAAACTTTCTTACCCACTAAATCATATTTGTTACATACTCTACATTCACATACACGCATGTATATATATTTCCAATGAAATAATATCAAGTAAACATAACTCACCTATTTTTTTTTTTTTACAGGAACTCGTATCTCTTATTTAACTACGGCAAGTTACAACATATTGAGAAAATTAAAGGTTTTGTTGATTGGCCCTTTGGGAACCAAAGGTTGACAAATTGATTAATTAATAACACAAGTAATCATTCACAAAAATACATTAATGCTAGTAGGAACCGTATAAGTTGCGCATATACTACAAGAAATGATACAAAATCTGGAACAATATAGAAATTAGTTCATGTGTTTGGTTTTAATTTTTAATCTCTTATCTTCCCTCACGAAACAAATATCATCAAATATTATATAGGATGTCATTCAACAATTATATACTATACTGCAATCAGTTTGACAACATTCAAAGATAAATATTTCATCAAACCAAACTTACAATACATATTATGAATGACTATCAATTCTTTCTCTTGCACCCATTGTTTCACTTTGTAAATTTTTAATCATGTTAAAGCGATGTTTGTAAACATTTCAATTATAACTTTTCTTTATAATAGTAATTGAAATTTTATATCAAATTTTTGCTTATAATGGTAACCAGAGAGAGTACTATAATTCTATACTCAATATGTGGAGTATATAGTAGTATTGGAAAAGATCAAACAAGTTAGTTAATCTTATTTGAACCAAACCAACAAAGAGAAGGAAGAAGGAGTGGGGTAAAGGTTGCATGCAGAGTAAAAGTATTAAATGGATGTCGTGGGACAAGTTGGCCATGACAAAGAAGGAAGGAGGGATGGGATTCAAAAAAGTCTATATACTTTAATATTTTCTTGTTGGGTAAATAAGTTTGACGTATGGTAATGCATCCAGATTCTCTTGTAGTTCAACTTTATAAGCTCATTATTTTCTTCGTCGCGACTTGTTGGACTCTAACAAAGGCAATAACTCAAGCTATGTGTTGCAAATTTATTCGAGGCAAAATATGTTTTTAAGCAACATATCCGATGATCAATAGATAATAGAGACCACATTATTGTCTTTAGTGACCAATGGTTATCTAAATATCAATTTTCCTCAACCTTCTAGTGTTATTCCTACAGACCAATCTCTGAAGGTGCATAATCTATTGATAACCAATCAAAAAAGGTAAAATGTGAATACTCTACACCAGTATTTATTGCCTTAATTTGTAGATAATGCCTTAAAGACTCCCTTGTTTGATGTTGTTATGCATGATGAGCGTGTTTGGAGATCAGATCAGCATGGCCTCTACAGGATCAGGTTTGCCCATCGTTTATGCATGAAAGACTTGATAGATAACTCATAGTTGAAAGTAGATGGTAATTGGAACCAGTTGCAGAGTTTGACGGTATCTCCAAAGATGAAGAGCTTTATATTGCGGGTTGCACACAATTGTGTTCCAACGCGAACTAGATTATGTGACAAAGGGGTTCAGGTGGTGAATGTGTGTTTGTGGTGTAATAGAGAAGCAAAGATAATTGATGATATCTTACTCTTTTGTAGGAAGAGTAGCACAGTTTGGCGGGAGGTTGGCTTGTGGGACTCAGTTGATCCTTTGGTGCAGTCTAAATATGCACTTAGACAGATTATATTCAAGTTATTAAGTTGCTTGTTTAAGGAGAAGAGTAATGTATTCCCTATGATGTTGTGGAGTTTGTGGAGGAGTATGAACTTTACTGTGTGAGATCGTCAGGATGAACGACCTGTTGAGATGGTTTTTTGTGGTAAAAATATATTGGATGAGTGAAGTGTTGCTCCAGTGTGCGATGGCCCAAAGGTGGTGACTCGCACGGCATATGCAGGGCCTCGATGACAATCCTCACCTATGGGATTTATAAAATGAAATATTGATGTTTGCTTCGCATCGGTGCGTAATAGGACATGAATTGACCTTTGTATACGGGATGAATCGTGTCTTTTCATCATAGTCAAAACTATTTGGTGGCAACCGATTGTTTCAGTAAAAATTGGTAATGCTATGAGACTATTTACTGCAATGGAATGGATAATTAAGTTGGATTTTACCAATGTTGGTTTTTCTATGGACTCAAAAATCTGATTGATACATTTAATCGTTCTTCTCAAGATAAAACGGAGTTAGATGCTATTCTTGCTAAATGTGTGTCCCTTCTCATGTTATTTGTAACAACTCTTATGTGGAGTTTACTAAGAGAGAGACTAATATAGTTACTCACTATCCTTTAAAGACGGTTATTTTCAATGTCAATTCTAATCTTTATTTTGATATTCCAATATATATAGAACCTTTGACTTTTAATAAAATAAATTTGATTCCTCGTGTAAAAACACAGAGAAGATCAGCGGGGTAAATTAATACTAATAATAACTTTAGTTTTAGTATGAAAATGTTTAGCACACCAACTTATTGTGATATAAAGTTGCGAAATGGGGTCCATATGCCCATGCACACTCCAAATTAAAGGCATTGGTGGTCAAATTTGACATGAGGCTGGTTGTATGTGTGGACATAATGGAAAAGTGTTTCGAAGCATTGTGAATGGTTATGAAGAAATTGGGCTATATTTTGTATTGTGGTTGCCGGTTGGTAAAAGGGGAAATCAAGCTGTTGATATACTTATGCTCATCATCTCATTACTGTCCCATTCCATGTGATGTCTCTGAAAATATGGCCACCCGCGGTTTCCCATTTCTATTTCTATACTGTCTATCAACGCATTGCTCGCTAAAGTGGAAATCTTTTCGCTATTCATGCCCAAAATACATCATATTAACCACAATTTCATATTTTCTAAAATCATTCTTAATTCATCTCATTTATGCCTCAGCACTTATATTATACAACTTCCGTTTTTAAACATAAGACTTCATTTATTAAATCACGAGAATTAAAAAAAATTAGTAGAGTAATAATATTAATTTTTTATTTATAATTTTATAATAGAGAGAATCAGTTAATATTTTTATTATAATATTTATTGTTAATTACAGAAAAAAAATATAAATTAATTAAAGAAATATTAATAAAAAATACTTAAAAATAAAATAAATCAATTAAAAATATATAATTAGTAAAAAAGAATAATTAATATAGTTGAAAATTCCAAAAAACTTTTGTAAAAAGGGAGAGAAAAATGGCTCAAGAGGTTGTTACTCTTATGTATAGGGACAAAGGAAATATATTTTACTAAAATTTTATTGATTAATAGATAAAATGTATATTTTGTCAAAAAAAAAAAGGATAAAATGTATATCATGTATCATATATGAATATATAAAAATTATAGTTAATGATGTTCAAATTTAACTCATTTAATAGATGATTTAAGTTACGATAACTATTTATATTTATTAATTATCCTATGAATGTAATCAACTATTTATTAATTTAAATTGCTTTAGTTACTGAAATAATTGTCAAAAAATTTATTAAATCATTATTTTAATTTGAAGATCAATATATTTTTTTTTTTGTGAGATTCTTTAACAGTGCCCCCGGTGACAGAAATGTTAAGTCGGAGGGAGTATCACTAAGCCATGGTTGGGGGGAAAAGGAGCTGTTTGAAATAATTACTTCATGATTGCAACAGATTATTGGAAGCAGTGTGACTCTATTTAAGTATTTAATGCAATATTGAATATGTATGGACTTTTTTCTTGTCACACATTCACGGTACTCCTATCATCTTTCATCACGTGCTATTATAAAATTCACAAATTACTTGATCAATTTACACCTTGTTCACCAGATTTTGAACAACTCTTTCACCAATCTCTATATGTTGGTTCTATTGTTATGTAGAAGTTGGGGCAATAATTACACTCTGTCTACCACATTTACGAATCAATAAAAGGATTGGGACGTTTTTGGTATTAAATTAATTTTGTAACATCAACTCTGGAAATTGCTCATATTGTCCATTAAGGATCATAATTCTGGTAGTTGGTTCACCCTATGCTTACTGTTCCTGTCTGTTATTACCAACTTGGGCATAGGAATGTCCAAGCTAATTATCCAGACAAAGTCTGAAGAGCAAGTAATATAATTCAAAACCATAATAAGTTCCATAAGCTTCAACACAGTGCCTTAATTTGATTCGTGTCCCTTAAGATGTCAATTTTAGGCCTAAAGATGTTAAAGTATTAAAGGCAAAATGCAGAGCATTTGAAATTTTTGCATAAAGATGTGAAGTAATAAAAGCAAAATCAGAGTATTTGTCAATTTCACATGGCAGTGACTTTGTAGGACAATAGAAATTAGATCTCATTAACATATTATATTATTTAGAAAAATTCTACGTGTCAATTTAATATCTGTCGAAATATTTAATTTTTAAATTAATAGTTAAATAAATTTTTTAGAAGAAAAAATTATAATAATTGAATATATTATATTATTATCAAAAGTGATTTAATTTTTAAATTAATAGTTAAATAAATTTTTTAGAAGAAAAAATTATAATAATTGAATATATTATATTATTATCAAAAGTGATTGTGAAATAAAATTTATTTTTTTTAAAACTTTTATTACTTATAACAATAAATATTTAATAATTTTTATAATAAAATATAAAAAAAATTGGTATAATACTTATAAACAATGAACTGAAGTTTTTCTTTATGAAATAGTATTTCCTAAAATAAAAAAGCTGATAAATAATTTTTTTTATTCATAAAAAATAATTATTAATTTATTAGTTTAAAAAATAAATATACCAAAATATTTTAATTTATAAATGTATTATAGGAACTCTCTATTATTTATCATGTACAAACATATAATACATGCTTTGTTTTTATAATTGACCAAAGATAGACATACTTTGGAGTAAGTTAAAGACGAATTTTAATATGAAAATCATAAGTCGTAACAATACTCTAAATTGTTAAAATTTTGTCTAAAATAAAAAATCATTTATTTCATTAATGTAATAGATTTTGTGTGATGGTACTATATTTTATAGCTTTATAACAGTAAAAAAAAAAATCAAAATTGTGTGTTGAAAGTGATTGAACGTGATTTCAAAGATTCTTTCATGCCGAATTTAGTTTGATTTGAAACTTTTATTACTATTACTAATTTGTAATTTTTGAGAAATTAATTTGAAACACAAAAAGTAGAAGAGGTACTATATCTTAGACAATAAATAGCTTTGTGCCTAAAAACAGAAGAAAATATATTATGATAACGATGGGCAAAAAAAAAGACAAAGCATTGATCGCATAAATTAGAAAGAGTAATGTGCAGTCTATTTCATCAAATACTCCCACTTGTATTTATTTGAATATTAGCAAAATCAATGTTTGTCAGTCACAGTAAAAATGGTTTGTTTGTGTGACATGTGATGCCACTTGTTAATATGCAGCTGTAGTCAAAACACGAGCAAGTTGCAGGCTTTTGTAAAAGATAAAAGATCGCATGAGCAAAATACTACAGCTGCAACAAGAAAGAAAAAGCTCGCAATCTTCCCCAACTTGCACATATAACGGTAATCATATTTATACACCAATTTTTTCCTATTGGTCAGTGATCTTTAAAAATATAATTAAGAAGAGGGTTAAAAATACTATGTTTAATATTTTTTTTTTTTGATAAATTAGTATAGTCTCACAGTTTAATAATAGATTTTATTTATAAAATTGTAGGATTCACATAATTTTACTTAATAGGAAAATGAATGTTAGAATAATCGTTAAAAATATAATATTTTAAATACTTTTCATATATTAATTCGGTTTGCACACAAAATATAATTAATTCAATTATATAATTAACTACTAATTTAAATTGAATTAACAATAATTTTATACTACTATGTAATAAACGAGATGTAGGAGGTGTATGAAAAATGGGGTGCGTATGAATTGAGTCTATGACTATTCTATAGGTGTAGCTTGTGGGGTTCTTGAATTTATTGAACAAAGACATTGCGCAGCTTTGTCTTTCGCCTCTAGTGTAGCTATCCCCAACTTGTGACATGCTTTTTGGGCCCCCCCTACTTCAACATTTCTTCCACTAGTGATTATCATGTCTTGTTAAGAAGTAGTATAATAATATCCAAGTTAAACTATAGATTCACCCTTTTTCCGGAGATAAAAAAAATAAAGAAGCCTTTAAATGTTAATAATAATTATTATTATTTTATTTAAATTATATATTTTTTGAGATGTAAAATCTTATAATTAAATGTCAAAATTTGAACAATAACTTTTTTAGAAGGTCTATATTCTTTCCTTTAGCAACTTGGGCTTTAGACCAGCCCTATTTTTGAAAAAAAAAAATTAACAGCAAAAATAATATATTAATTAGGCACAAGATTTAATCAAAATATGTGCAAGAACAAATATTTTGCTAACAGTAGTAGCATGAATATTATGATAGCAGTGCTGCCAAAAAGCCTCAAATATACATATGATTATAACAAGAAAAAATCAGTCCCCTATTTATTGAAAATGTACATCGTGATAAAAACTGTAGAAACGTAATGTCAACTTCCAATGTTTTATCACTTTGTTTTCCCGTAGCTTGACACCCGCGAATTTCATGATGCTTCCCAACATCAAATTTTAATCAAATCCAGCAAATCAATTAAGCATGTGTTATGGTTCCACTTAGACTCCATCTCAATTAAGCCTTACATTATCAAGGTTGGTTAGTCCATGTTTAAGAACTTGACTCGATCAAAATTTAAAGTTGAACAAATAACATGACTAATTATCATAAAAGTATAAATTTCTGTATAAAAAAAAAAAAAGTAAAAGCTACAAATTCTACCTATAAATTTAAATAAATAAATTCTAAAGACAAAAATAATTTTACACATTTTACTTTTTAAATGATTTAAGTCATTGATAACAGATAAATTGAACATTATTAATAAAATAAATTACATCAACTGTTCTATAGAGTTATATAATCAATTAAAAAAACACAATTAACTAATATAAAATAATTAATTAGCTAATGTAACTAAATAACTAACCAATTAAGATATCTAACACCAAATCTGCATTAAAAAGTTATGTTTCTATAATAGACAAATATGACTAGGATGCATTATACTTTAGCATTCTTAAAGTGCTTTATTTTTTTTAGTTAATAAATCATATCAACCAAAAATATTTGAATGAGATGATAAAGGTATTTTCCATCTTTACTAGAGGCTTTAGATTCTAATCAAATCCTAAAAGTGCAGCAGTATTTAGATATCTTGATTGAAAGTTTTCCCATCTATAATAATCTTACTCGGTTTAAGGAATTAATTTCAACAATTATGTACAGAAGATATTCAATTAAAAAAAAAAGTTATATGATTTAACACTTGTTTGAATTTATGTTCAAATTTTGTTTCTCACTTCTTAGTACGATTTAGATGTGAATTTGTTAAAGCAACAAAGGAAGACTATATGTTATAATACACTTATGAAAGTTTGACTAAAATTTTTATAGCGACAAGAGATTGCTAAATTGGACTATTTAGTGATTTTTATATATATTGCAAAAAAAAAACAGATTATATACATTCAATTAAATTATCTATGGTGTTACTTTGTTACGATAACCTATTAAAAAAATTATATACTCACGGTGTAAATTGATTTTACATTATTAATTAATACGAGTCATTAATTATATAATTATATTAGATAATTGTAATTTTTATTAAATAATAATTAAATATTTAATTGTTTATGTTATTAGTCAGTGTAAAATTATTTACTTTGATTGTGCATAACTATTAAATCTCAAAAAACATTCGTTGATAAATTATATTTAGATGCATATGTAATGGTGAAAATAAATGTGAGTTAAATTTAATTGATTTTTTTTTACTTAATTAAATTAAATTCATATAATTATGACATTTAAATTACGAGCGGAACAACAAGTCAAGAACAATGCCAATATCACGACTCACGTGGCCTTATCGTACGGATAACTGTCCAAATCTGATTTATGTTACATCTGTGACCCACAAAATCATCTCCTTCGATGACCGTCACATGTTATTTTTCACTTAAAAAGACTATTTATTTATTTATTTGTTGATGTAATTAAAATTTGAATTTTTGGGGACTTAATGGAATGGAATGGAATGGTGATGGCATGGCAAGACAAATCGTATGGGTATGCACGTGAAATGCATATAGCGTTCTGTGCCCCAAACTCATTCTGTCTTTCCTTTCCAATTTTGTGATTATCTACGTGGCGATCATGAGGGTTTGCAGCATGCTGATCAGGAAAGACGATGAATGCTGATAATTTTGGCCTTACTCCTTTTCACACTTTTTAAATGCAATCGATGATTTTTTTTTTTAAAATCACATCAGAACTTTATTGATTAAAAGTTAGAGAAGCCCATATCAAAAGGAGGTTTCGACCTAATAACAACATGGAAGTTATCAAACCAAGTGAAGTTGGATTTAACATGGATCAATTTATCTACACCATGCGCAACTCAATTCCCATCTCTCTTGACAAAACTAAATCTAGAGTTATCTAAAGTTACAACAAAGGTTTCGACACCAATTAGCGATTATTCCCTGTGCCAATTTGGGTATATCCATTGACGTTTTTAATGACGACTCTAAGACCCCACCTACCATCATTTGTGAGGTGGCATCACATTTGGCCTTCACAAAGTTTTTCAATGGGGAGATCACGCGATTAGTTGATGCACAAATATTTTGCTATATTATAAACCACCCTTAAAACATATGTAGATGTACATAAAAATCTTACACTAGATGAATGCACGTATATTATAGATCACTCATATAATCATCTTTATTATAGACCACTCATATAATCATCTTTTATATGATTGATCATGAGAAACATTCATTATGTGACTAATTAATTTTGTAAATTATACTAAGTGGATTATAGTGGTATTGAAGTTGTGTTTCAATATAGAAACATCGTCATCAAATAGTAGATAAGTCTATAATGTACTCATTTTTATCAAAATTACTATTTAATTCTTGATATATTGTTGATCTATTCAATATTATAAACTTAATTGTTTCTTATATAATATATAAAATATTTAAGAGATATATTAATAATCAAATACATATTTTTATTTTAATTAATTGACTCGTTAATACACATTTTAACTAATTTATTAGCAACTAATATTTATCTCGTGTATGGTTTGTACAATAATTTATTACACACTTTTATAAAATAAACAATAGACACGATAATACAAATACATATTCTCTTTTTAATAATTGATCATTGAAATATCATATACGAACTAATTGATCAACGACAGATACTTATAATTTGTATGTTCGATTATAATTAGTTATTATAACTTTCTCACATTTTTATGTAATAGATATTCAAAATACAAATTAATAATCAATTACATATTTATATACGTATTAAAATTGTATTTTACTATATAAATATCATCATCAATTGGGTACGTGTATAATTTACAAAATAAAATCTATGAAAATTAGTACGTTTGCAACATCCAATTCGAACACACCCTCAATTGTGTGTGAAAGTTGTTTGGTTTTGTTTTTGTACCTTCTTTATATTCAAATTCATTGCAAACGAGTATTATTTGACGGCCCTTTAGAGATCATATATAAAATAATTAGAAAGAGGAAAGTTAGCGCTAACAACAAATTAAAGGCCCAGGGAGAATGTTACAATAAAGTTGGATTACAAAGGGAAAAGTTTTGTTGTTGTCTAATCTAATTAATGTCTATTGTCTACCGTATCTTAATTCCTGATTTGGTTAGTGCCAGTGTTACAAAATTAATTTATTCCATGCACGAAAGTTTGAATGTGTTGTCAATTCTAATCACGCATTGGAATCCAATGGGAAATCAAAAGAATTAAGCATTTAAAAGTGTAGGTGTAAAACATGGATCAATGTCTAATGACAATGGCATAGTCAAAAAGTTCCTAACGGAATGAGAAAAGGAAAGGCCGAAAACTTTCCGACATTCCTTTCATCAAATCATTACTACATGGATTCACATAAAATTGCATATATTGACTAACTGTTTTTTAAGGTTTGGTAGATGGACAGCTTATTTTAACAAGAAAGACTTATCAATTGATCAAATCAGAATTATTAATATATTGCAATTTATATATTTTATTCAAATAACTAATTTCTAAGTAGAATAATTATTATGTAATTAATATTTAATAGTAACTAATTAGTAATTAACTTTATATCTCAAATATCTCCTTTTAAGTTGAAAGGTGTTTGTGACACTTTCAGCTTAAGATAATTAACATAAATGTTATTTTTTTTTTAAAATAGAAATACAATACATCATCAGTTTCGGCAATATTTAACCATCATGTAGTAAAAGCACAAAATGTTTAATATGAAACATGAAAATCCATCAGCCAAAGAATTTAAAAGTATCGTAAATACATCGGATTAAAGTTTTTAAATGTCAAAAATTATATGGCTAAAAGAAATTTGAATGTTAGAAATACATCGACCAAAAAATTTTTAAACAATTTATTTTTTGTTTTAAACAAGAAAAATAAAGATTCTAATATAATCTTTTTTTTTTTGTAGTATGCGTTGAATCTAGAGTTCACATCTCATAAAAAAAAAATTCAATGTTATAATTTTTTTAAATAAAGAAATATTACTAAATATTTGGTGTTATTGAAAAATTTGATAAATATGAATCACTAAATTTTGATGGACGTTGTCACTTGTGACGTCTTATTTTTGTTGATTTCATTAGCATAAGAATGACTCTTGTGCTTCTTATGATGTCTTTCCTTGTTTTTTTTCTCCTTGTTTTTTTTTTTTTAATGATAATCATTAGATTTAATGTAAGAATGATTCTAGTGTTTCCTATGAGATACTTTTATCAGTCCTTTTCTTTTCCACACATTCACCAACTTCTTTAGTGGTGAATGTCTATGTTTAATAAGAAATGAGATTCTTTCTGAACGTCTCTTGTAAGGAAAAAATACCATTTTCTTTGAAGGAAAACACATAAATGAGTGTTGGAGAAAATAGAAAAACATCAATAAATTAACGAGGGTTGTTGCAAACTTTTTCAAGAAAATGCTGTGAATGAATATACATAGGAATAAATATTCTATTATGATGTCATAATAGAATTTGCAAAATTTTGATATGAAGCTATAAAAAAGAAAAAAAATAAGATTACTTTTGTATTGATCAAATAAAAATAATGATTACTATAATAATTATAATAAAATTAATATATTCAATTAGAACAATTAATTACTAATTAGAGTAACTAACTTATAATTTATTTGTAATTAATACTTAACTAGAATAATTAACGTATAATAAATTTTATACCTATAATAATAGAAACATAATTTTTTTTCAAATAAAAGTAATAGGAACATAACATTGATTAGTAAGTTGAAAATAATTTTGTCTACCTAGGCTAAGATTTAATAGCAAGACAAATGTTACATGGACTTTCGTTTTGTCTAAACTATAATTTAATAGCAATTGAAAAAAACGTTTGACAATTAGTTTTTCAAAGATTAAAAGTGAAAAATAAAAAACAAAATTTTAAAAATTTTATAAAGATTAAAAATATATTTACTTGATAATAATAATGAAAGATTTGATTTACATGATGGATTTGTGTTTTTTTTTTCTTTGCTTTTCTCCTTTAAAATGCCAGATGCGGTGCACATATGAAAATGATGATATGAAGGCAGGTGATATCCATTCGCGTTGCGAGAATTTCCTAACAAACGTATTATTGGGCCCTTGTCCAATGCCCATTTTCATGTGGGGGGTTTAATGGGACTGTGTGTATTATTGTGATATTAATTAATTTTTATGAGAATTGTACTATGCACCCCCACCTGCACTTCCCACCCCCTATTTTCATTGAAAATACCATTTTGTTCTTGTTATCTATAAAAACCTCAACAATTTACCTTCTCTTTTTTTCACCCATTTCATTCGAAAGTATCAATTGTCCAAATCACATTTTTGCGAAATTTCGAACATTTGAAACCTTCGAAACACAAAAGTATTACTCCCTCGATAATTTTGAAACTTTCGAAACCTAAATTTTCCAAATGTTCGAAAGTTTCTATCAACATGAAAATTTCGAAATGATATTTTTTCCAGATTCCTCAAATTTTCAAAAGTTTCTAACAAACTGAAACTTTCGAAGTGCATTTTTCCATAATTTTTAAAACTTTCGAAAGTTTCTAACAACTTAAAACTTTCGAAACATATGATTTTCAGAAATATGAAACATTTGAATGTTTCAAAGTTTTCGAAACCTTGGAAACCATGGAAAGTTTTGTAATAGGTTCGGAAGTTTTGCCTTCAATGAAAGTTCTGAATCCAATTTTGAAAATTTGGGGAAAATCTGAAAGCTCCGAAATGATTTTTTTTGTTTATTTATTTATTTTTCTATTTTTTTTTATTATTAATATATTGCAGTGCCTAGAATGAAAGGTGTCTTTGGCCAAATTATTCGCAACATTGCCCGAAGCGTGAGAGCTGATAGTGGTGATGGAGCTGAGAGAATTCCACCTATAGTATCAAATAGACGACAGAGTGAAGCAAACCGTCCAATTAGGCAGCGTCGTCGTAAACAGGATGTTCAGGATGATGTCGCTGAGCCTGCACAGATGGAGCAAGCTGAGGAGCAGTATGCTGAGCCTGCACATGACGATGCGGATGATGTTGAGCCTGAGCAGGATCAGCAGCCCGGATTCTCCGGAGGACCGGTGGTGACATCTATTGACACAATATGAACACCACGTGGCTCGGATGATATGGGAAGGAGAGGTATATTTTAATTAATTAATTAAGAATAAGTATTTATTATATTTAGTATTTTTTTATTATATTTAATTAATTGTTTATTTAAATAAGAATAAGTATTTATTGTTATGTTCTTTAATTACTCGCAGGATCGTGGGTCATTAAAGGTTATTACTCATGGATTGAAGCTGAAGAAATTTGTTGAAGTTCCTGTGCCATATGTTGTACAACATTGGATTCGGGAATCTAGGCTGCTACATCTGTCTTCAGCTTACCTCACTATCGTTGATGCTGGTCTGATATCTGCTTTTGTTGAAAGGTGGCATAGAGAGACCAACTCATTTCGTTTGCCATTTGGAGAAATGACCATCACGTTAGACGACGTCGCGACTCTTCTTCACCTCTCACTAATAATGTTAATAATGCTAATAATGAATATTAATAATGCTAATGCTGCAAGAGCTGTGAATATGAATTTTTTGATGCACCTGTGAATTTTTTGATGCACCTGTGAATATGAATACTAATAATGCTGCAAGAGCTGCACATGAATTCTTAGGTGCAACATGGGGGAAGCATATGCTGAGATTAATTATAATAAATGTGAGCAATATAGACTGCAATGGTTGCGTGATTTATATAGTCGTCTCATTCAAACTAACGTGTTTGAGTGTGCGGCTAGAACGTACCTGATTCATTTAGTTGGCAGCACTATTTTCGCCGACAAAACACATACGCGTGTGGAGGTGAAATACGTTAGTTTGTTTATTGATTTAGATCGTTGTCGGGACTATTCATGGGGTACCGCTGCATTGGTTGTCCTATATGACAATCTGGGACATGAAGCTGTCCACGACACTCGATATTTGGGAGGTTACATGACCCTATTACAGGTATATGATTTATATTAAGTTTTGTCATTTATTTATTTAATTATTTATTTATTAAGTTGTTTTATTTATTTATTTATTAAGTTGTGTCATTTATTTATTTATTTTTGGTCTATTGCTGGATTTACGAGCACTTTCCTAGGATCTGTAAGCGGAGCGATAGAGGAGCGGTTCCTGCACATCTTCCAAGAGCATGTAGGTGGACTGCAAAATATGTTGTTGAAGGTGGACTGATGACATATTGGCGGAGACTTGATGCTTTGTTGCTCGAGGAAGTAGTGTTTACACCATATGATGATGATTGAGCTAATCATCCATTTGCATCGACTTCGATGTTCTCCGGATACGTTCGATGTGGTTGAGTCTCAGTCCCATATTTGCTGGAGCGATGTCTTTGACAGTTTGGTCGTATTCAGTGCATTCTGCATGACGTTCCTCAGGTGCTGAACAATATAGATTGGGAGTGGCAGACTATTATGAGAGCATCTGTAGCGGCATTTTGGAGGCTATATCCTGTAGCGACTTTTCCTGGAGAGGTCACTGCAGACTACTATGCATGGTACTTAAATGTTTCACATCTTCTGATCCTCCCTCCACATACTGCTGCTCCTTCGAGTCCACCTACGGCTGCACATGATCCACATGGTCCATCATCTTCTATACATGTTGGTCCATCATCGACACGAGATCGTAGAGGAGCTGAGCTATTACGTAGGCTCATGGACATGGTAGCTGCATTTGGTGAAGCTCATGACATATTAATTGAATTAGTGAATATTTGTTCTCGGGCGACGAGTAGTGATTGTGTTATGTATGATAAATATTGTGTAATGAATTTCTATTTTATTATTTTGTGTTATCTATGAATTAGTCCGCATTTATTTTGAGTTAGTCCGCATGTTCAACTTTAACTCATTACCAAAAAATACATACATTCAACTTTGTATAATGTAGTCTAATAAGTAAATGATTAAATGTTCAAACATATATTCTAATCTTCATTTAATGAAATACAAGATGATTTGATAAATGATGGATCAATGTGTTCCCAATGCTTAATATGTCGTGCATAAGCTATTTCCCATGTCTTTGCACACTACAAAAGTCTGTCCATTTTTGTGAGGTAGGTGGCAAAGGACAATTAGACTTCAATTTGATATGAACAAAAAAAATATTAAACATTAATTTATCTAAACAACAAAATATTAACGAATCCAATTGCTAGTAAATAGATAAGAAAAGAAACTTACCTGTATCCAATGACTTTTCATTGATGAATCCAATTGCTAGTAAAGAGATAAGAGAAAAAAATTTTGACGGTGTTTTGTTTAGCGGAAAGAATGTCATATTCAGATTATGAGACAACGACACCAATATAACATTATATCGTGTAACTATAACGTAACCCAAGTCTGGTATAGTCATCCACTTATCTTTTCCTTGAGCACCCAATCTTGAAATTTTCTATGATTTCCGCATTGATTCAGCACTGTCATCGAAAACATTAGAATAAAGTTCTTGATGTAGATTGATCTCTTTATCCAATTGTGTTCAAACTAAAGGCCAAGATTCTTTTGTCCAACCTAACAATGCTGCAACTGCGCGAGTGCATTGAGATGATTGTCTTGCAGTTTCTTGAGATGATTGCCTTGCAGAATACTGTGCTGATTGATTTGCAGAACATTGAGATGATTGCCTTGTAGTTTCTTGAGATGGTTGCCTTGCAGATTCTTGAGAGGCATCAACATACTTTCAATATGAAGGATCACGAGGAGTATCAAATTCTTTTTTTTTTTTTACTACCTCCCTTGGCTTTCACCTTATCAGGTGGTGCAAGTATTGTTGTTGTATGTGGAAATACAAGTTCACGCACCTTTGCCCTGAATATCCTTTGACCAACAATATGTTGTTTCTTCATGTACGCTTTCATTGCTTCCACCTCTTCTGAAAAATCATATTCTGATAAAGATTCTTCATCCTTCAATTAATGCTCAATGTTTAATTTTCTCCAACAAAACATAAATGCTATCTAAAGGGATAATATTACCAGATATCTACAAATTTGCCAACTCACAAGCACATGGTAATCCATGAGTTGTTATGATTGAGCAACCACATTTTGTTTTGTCAGTACCTACAATCTTCACCCCTCTTTAATTTTTGGTCAATTTTTTTAAAATATTTCCTTGATATACTATGATGAAAACTTTGAAAAAATGGTGAATTATACCCGTGCTCAACATCGAGGATGGTTTTCTGAAAAAACGATTTAATGATATATACTTGGTTCTTCAACATCATATTCACAGCATCCCAACTTTTACACAAGTCACCAAAACTAGTTTGCAGCATGTTTTTCAATCTCCAATGAGTAGACTCAACTCTACAAATAAATTAAATAACACAAATTAAAACAAATCACATAAATTAGTTATTATTAATCATATTTTCTAAAACAAAACAAATCGTTATTTAAAAATATCTATTAGATGTTGTGTTCCGCAAATGCATCACTCTATTGGTCTAAGCCATGACAAATCTTTATTTGTAAGGTTTCAACCATGAATCTTTCATATAATCAACAAAAAGGATAATATCGGCACACACTAGCTCAAAGTGTTGCAAGTGATGATCATACTCCTCCACACTAGTAGAAAATACAATTTTTTTTCTTCATAAATTCATTACTTTATCTTGTCTATCCTTTTTCACATCTTGTTTGCATCTTGCCCCAACATTTTTTTCAATATGAAAACGACATAGCAAATGAATTGAAGTAGGAAACACAACACTAATAGCATTCATCATGGCAAGATCTCTATCAGTCACAATAATTTTAGAAATTAAATTCTCAGAGACGAACAATTGTCTTACCTTTTCAAATGCCCAGATGCAGTTATCTTGTCGCTCTTGTTCCAAGTAAGCAAACGCAACCGAAAATGTCAAACTAGTATGTGTGACAGCGAAAATTTCAAGTAATGGTAACCGGTATCTATTTGTTTTGTATGTGCTATCACATATCAAAACAAAATAAAACGTGTTTAACAACTTTATACAATCACGATGCGTCCAAAATATGTCTCTCAAAACATCTGAATTCTCCCGTCGTCTTGTCCAATGCACATAATTTTCTTTTTGTATTAACTTCAACAGATGTTGTATTTCTGTGTACGAACCTATCAACGATGACCGATAAGTACTTCTTGCTTTATATATTTGACTGGGAATTGTGAGATTATCTTTATTTCTCTCTTTCAAAGCATTCAAAATGAATCTTGGTGCAAGCTTATACTTTGTCATGTCATTGACAAATTTTCTATCTTCTTCATTTAAACGCCCCAAATATGAATGACCGATTAAAGTATCCGCTAAATCATGATTGTGCGTTCCACAACGAACACTAATTTTCCATCCTTCACCGATACTCAACGGTATACATATGAGTTTAAACGGACAGTTTTCCTTGTGACAACAAGTTACTGTTGACTTTGATTTTGATTTATATCTTCCACCTCTTTCGCATCCCAAAATTAATTTGTCTTTTCTTCATCTCTTTTCGGTTGCTTTATCAGATCGAATGGTAACAATTAAAATTCCATTTTGCCTTCCAATATTTTTTGCCCATTCAAATACATACAAAATATAACTACAAAATATGTTTCAAATAAATATCAATATAATTTTATAATAAAAATTTAAGTCTATAATAGAACATCAATATAACTATAATAAAAATTTAATTGGTAGTGAATTATCAGTAATAATATCTGATCGGTGACAAATTTTTCTGTAGAATCTATAATCTTTCTTGAAGCAAGAACCTCAACTCTACTCATACTTAATTTCAAAAAGTATAGTAAATTTAATTAATATTAATATTATAAATCAATTTTTAAAAATACAAATTTTAATTATTTTTAAAATATTTATTTACAAACTTTCATATAAATTGAAAGTTTCGAATTTTTTGAAATTTTCGAAATTGTATTACTTCGAAAATTTCAAAGTTTCAAACATTTTGATATTTTCTGGAAATATATGCTTCGAAAGTGTCGAATTTATGGAAACCTTCGAAATTCTGAGAAATTGTGTTTCAAAGATTTCAACTTGTTCAAAAGTTTCGAAAATTTTTATAAAAATTGGAAAATTACGTTTCGAAACTTTCAAATTGATCAAAAGTTTTGAAATTTTTGATGAATTCTAGAAAAATACATTTCGAAAGTTTCAGATTTATCAAAAGTTTAAAAAATGTCAAATAAAACTCACTTTTTTATATTTCGAAAGTTTCAAAATTTTCGAAAGGTGGGGTGAATAATAGAGTGGTAAAATTTTTTTAGGGTTTTATACATGGTAAAAAAAGGGCAAAATGGTAATTTTAATGGGGATGGTGGTGGGAAGTGAAAGTGGGGGGTGCATGGTACATTTCTCAATTTTTATTTATTTATTGGGCTACTAATTAATAGGAAGCTTGTTTTTGGAGATGTATTTTTTGTACATATTTTTTCTTTTTGAAAATAAATTTTGGAACATTTATAGAATCTCTCTATTTCTCAAAAAATGAAGAGATCTATTATTATGTGTTTTTTTTTAGTTTAATTGTAGTTTTCGTCCTTCTATTTTAAATATCGACAATTTTAATTTCTCTCTCAAATTTTTAAACTAAAAGATGAAAATTTAATATATTTTTAATGACATGACATACAATTCTATTATATATACCCATTTAGATGCATTAATTATTTATATATCATTAATTAAATTAAACATATAAAAAAATTCTGAAGTTGAAATCTAAGTTTTTATGACGTTTTATTTTCATTTTATGAGTGTCAATCATTCTACATCGTAGCATATATTACTTTATTTAAATTTTCCCACGTCATCATTTTTTAGTTAAAAAATCAGATAGAGAAAACAAAACTGACGACTTTTAAAATAGGAAGATCAATTTCGTGAATTAATAAAAATATAGGACTAAAACTGCAATTAAAACTTATATTTTTGTATGTATAAAGGAGGTTGGCTCAACATATATTGAGGTTTGAGGCAAATTCTATGATGATGCTTTTACAAGTTGATACTAATATTTTAATAAAACTATTATATTTTGATTCAGATTTTATTTTTAAATTTTTTTAAATGTAAAATTATTTATTAAATTATTATAATCAATTTTTTTTGTTGACAAAAAACCAATTTATTTAATTTTTTTATCTTAATTAAGATTTAATTAATTTAATTTTTGAAAAGACTGTAAATTAAAACTAAATAAATAAAATTAGATAAATAAAACCTGATTTTGTCTTCTCGTGTGTTCTTTTCCTTTCTGCAAACCTTTTTATGAAATTTTGTTTGTTCCTTCTCTTTTCAAAAGGCCCAATAAAATACCAAAATACAAAAGAAAGTAGCGGTCGCAGGCAACTTTTGTGAATGGCGGTAAATGGTAGTGATGAGTAGGACGCTAACAAAAGGTGAACTTATTTGACGATTAGAATTTTATTATAATTAACTTAAATTATTCTGAATTAACAATATAAAATGAGATTTGAGTAAGAAAATTAATATATCTGTCTCTTGAAAAACTTGTGCACCATATATGACTTAATTAGTGAAATTATGTTGGAAAAAACCAACAGTGTAATAGTACCAATGGGTATCAAGTACTTTATCATATTAAAAATATTATTTTGAGTATTTTGTCAAAATTATTATTGTTTATTGGTAAAATATAAATTTAAAACAACTTCCACTATTTTTAAGTAAATTTTCATAAAAATCATTTTTTAAAATATTAATTTAAAAAACTTAATAAAAATCTTAAATAAATGAATTAAATATTAGAGTATTATTTTTAGGCATTAACTAATAGCAGTAATAGAAATGAACCAAAAAGTTTTTAGACTATAAAAATCATAAATAAATGAATCAAAAAGTTTAATTGCAGTTTTAATCTTTAATTTTTATTAATTTATGAAATTAATTCATTTATTTTAAAAGTTGATAATTTTAGTTCTCCTCTGATTTTTTAACTGAATAATATCAATGTGACATATTTTAAATAGTGTGTCATATGATACGATGATTTAGAATTATTAACATCCACAAAATTAGAATAAAAGATCGTAAAAACTTAACTTTCAACTTAATTTTTTCTACATATTTATAATTTAATTATTGACATATGAATAATTAATGTATTTAAATAGTTATATATTATGGAATTGTATCTAACATTATTTAAAATATGTCAAATCATCATTTTTTAGTTCAAAAATATAAAAAAAGTTTCAAAAATATTGACTTTTAAAATAAAGGGAGAATTTTGTAAATTAATCTAAATAAAAGGATCAAAACTGCAATTAAACATAAAATCAATAAATATTTAATTATCAATAACTTAACAATTGAAATATGAATAGTACAAGTGGAAAATGTTGATTAATAATATTTTCATCAAATAAATAAATACTTATTTTGTATTTTGTCTGCTCCTATTTTGTCAATCTCTGCTACAAAGAGTTTTGGCTTGTTCGTGTGAAATTTCAAGAAACACACAAATAATATAATATCATTTATCTATTTAATGTTATATTTCCATAGCTCATATATAAAATATAAAAATAGTCAAATACACATTTTTTTAATTAATTTATCGTAAACAATCATTTTTAAGTTGATTGATCAATAACAAATATTTATTATGTATATATTTTGTACATTCGTTTATAATTAGTGTGCATTATACATTTTTTTTAATTTTATCAAATAAATATTTGAGATACATAATTATAATTAATCTGTGGCGCCGTACAAAATATAGAAATGAATTGCAAATATGCATGGAGTTGTAAAGATAAAAACTTCTGATAAATTTTTTAAATAAAATTCATGCTAAAATTTCATTGAATAATTAAAATAATGATTCATGATTGCACAATATATATATATATATATATATCAAAAAGAAGAATACTATTTTTATAATATTAATATATTATGTTAATTAAAAGTATTAATAATCCATAATAACTGATTATTAGAACTCTTTTTTATAAAATATTAAATCATTTTAAAAAATATATAAATTTCAAATTTAAATAACAGATTTGTATTTAATTTAATTTTCAAATTATAAATAATTTTTATTTTGATACTTTTGCCAAAAAGTCTAAATTTGGATTGAAAAATAACCCAAGCACATGTGTACAAAACAATATCATTAAATTAAATTAGCACATGGTGTGCACAAATATACACATATATACAATTACTTTAATAAATAAACAATAACAAAATATTAATTTTTTTATTAGTAGAGTCAAATGACTGAAAAACAGTGTTTACCTATTTATTCATTAATATAAATTAGGGTTCAAAATATTTATTAGTCTCTACAAAATCACAAACATTTTAAGTATAGTCTCTCAATTTTGTATCTATTTTGATTTTATAAAGACTAAAAACATCAAAGGTTGTGAAAAAGACTAAATATGAAAAATTATTGGACGCTAAAAGTTCATAAACTTTTTTTCCGATACAAACAAATTTTTTTTCCCCATAAATAATGGTTATTGAGTTCTTCTATTAGAAAAGTCAAGAATAAAAAATTGTGTTGGTTTCTATTACCAAAATGTCAAAAATAAAGCAAATAAGATTTAGCCCCTATAGGAGGTTTGGCTAAGACACCTAACACACCTACTGTCTAACATATCGCACTCTATGAAACAAAAGTCTTCTATTAAGAATGCATCACAGTGGATGTCAAGGCAATTTGGAGCACCGAATTCAAGGTATTCAATAGATCAAATTAATTAACCGAAGAAAATAGATTCCAAGAGAAGTTCTGATGAAAACCAGGTTGTGGCCTTGTTGATAAACAATATGTCATCTCTTTAAATGAATCAAACATCAATGCAACAAACATATTGTTAGTTAGTCACAAACAGAAGGACCAAAATGACATGTTCTAAATGATGGGAGACACCATTAGTTCTATGTCTTTCCCAAAATACATGTACAAAACACACCTTGAGACACTAATATCAAATAGATGATTACTAAATTTAAGAGAAACAAAAATTGATGAATGCATTTAAGAAAATAAAAATACAAAGACACATTCAAAATATGCAACTTAAAAACACACCAACAACCTAAAAAAAAAGAGAAAGCAAATAGAACAAATAAAGGAAATTAACATCCTTTTCACCATCGGTAACATACATATTACCATTTATTTTAATCTAAAATTTTAAACTTAAAATTGACAAATTCATATTCGAATATTTAAGCAGTACCACAAATTTCTAATAATTTTAACATCTTAAAGATATTAACATGAATCATAATCATCAAATAAGTTATAAATCCACAAACTTACACAGATGAAAATTAATGCATAAACTTCTAAATTATATATAGTTAATAAGACTTTTAATTAAAAAATGCCATGTAAGAAAAAAGGCAAGCAAGAATACAAAATGACCATATGACATAATTAAGATATTAAACCATATGCATATTTCAAAGGGAAAAAAACAGCAAAATCATATAAGGATATATTTAGATCCAATTTAAATTGAATAGAAAATATATTGAAATTGAGAGATACCTAACCTGTGCAGGAAAAAGGAGAAATAATTATTGCACAATGATTATTTGAGTTTCTCTGATCAACAATCTCTCAACCACGTTTCAAAAGCCCGAGCTGCCTCCGTTCTTCATTTGTAGTAGAACACATAAGTAGAGTAACACGTGCACGATAGAAATTGTTAGGAGAAGAAAGATGGGGTAAACCAACAAATCAAGAAAATTGAAAAAAAAAAAAAACATGCGGATGTTTAAGAAATATGACAAACAGGTCACACACACCCAATGTTTCACAATATATATACAACAATTTAAATTTACGTATTACCTTAAAAATAATGTAATAAAGATTTATTCACATAATCAATGTCTTTAACTTCCTTCACATGTAAAATAACTTAAACAATCAATTTGTTGCGATATTTCGATTAAATCTTAACATTTCATAACATTAATTCGAGAAAAATTTCAAACTTAAATGACTACACGTGTAATTCTATATATTTTAAAAACTAATGGTATAAACATATGTAACTTAAAGAATTAGATTAGGAAAAAATAAATTTAAAGGATCTAAATGAAAATTGAGTTAAAGTTAAAGAATTAAAGATGTATTTTTGCCTAAATTTTAAAATATGACAATTGAACTTAAATCTAATATATACTCGCAAATAATATTTGCAAAAGTAAATGTCCAAACATGCACTGTGAGTTTAAGCACAAACACAAATAATTAAGTGAGACTCACTAGCATTCTAGTATCCACCTCTACCATATAATTTAATTATATAAATAAAAAATTATTTTATAAACTGTGAAAATATGAAATATTTTTATAAAAATGTCCATACATTTATTACAAATATAAATTTGAATATGGTAAAAAAATTAAAGGTTAAATTTGTTTAAACATTCTAAACATCTCTTCTACACAAAAATTAGAATTTTATAAAATAAGTGAATTAAATATATTATTTAAAATGTTAAGAGAGAGAAAAATAATTTAAATGAATAATTTTGAGAAAAAAATAATGATTCAAAACCATTTATTTTCGATGATGAAAAAAGAGAGGTGTAAGGCGATTGAGTTTTAAAAAATATATCAATTACAAAAATCTTTGTTTAAAATATATCAATTTACTACAAAAAAAATCATGAATTTTTTATTTATTTATTATATAATTTAATAAAAGATACTAATTATCAAATAAATTTTTTTATTTCTAAAACTGTTTTTAAAAACTAAATTACCAACCATAATTTTTTGTTATTCTCTTCTTAAAATAACTTTTTTTTTAAAATTTTTAAAAACTAAAATAAAAAAATTGATTAAAACAAGTCCCAATTAAATGCAGAGATCGAATAGGTAAGTTTGTTTTTGAAAAAATAAATACAAGAAAATGAAAAGGCAAGTGGTGATGCTAATTAGCGGGCAAAGTGATAATCCTTTTTCAATGTACTTGTACATTTTTTGCCATTTTCCATTAGTACTTTTTCTATTTTTTCTTCAAGAAACAGCCGAATAAAATTATTTGCACATGTAATAACAATATGTGCAGCTTTGAATAATTAAATTAATAGTTAATTATTAAATAGGAATTTAATTACTATTAATAAAAACTTAAAATTATAATTGATTTCCTAAAATTATGTTTTGTATAGTAAACTATAATGTATTATATATATAGTATGTTTAAACTCGAATTGATGATCGACCAATCAAGATATTAGTTCTCTAAATTACCGGTGAACCAACTTATCATTAATTAAACTGCACGATGTTGGCTCGATTTATATTAAAAAAGATTAAAAATATTCATGACCTAAACAACATAAACCCATTTTAACCGAATTACCAAAACAGCAGGGTTAAGAGAGAGTATTTTGACTTCACCCACACATGACCCATCTAGGGTTTTTTCACCGCGGAAAAACACGTCGACCACTATTTTTCAACAAACGTGGCATAAGCACTTACGTACGCCTCTCTCGCCGTTCTGTTTTTACCCTTCCCACATATTCGCTTCGGCAACCCAATTAGTTTCATATTTCATATAGTTTCTTTTTTATTTCTTTCTCATTCAACACACACACTCACAAAATTCTTCATTAATTTCTTTTATTAGGACTTACTAGTATTAAATCAATCAATAAAAAAAGCAAAACTAAAATAATCGTCAATTGGTAGTGGTCGTTAACAGAAATGGTGGATTCAGAGCGAATCCAAAACCCATGGATGGCTTCGGATCAAACTTCACTTCAAATGAATCCCAACGCTACACAACGCTTTTCTTCTCCTCCTCCGCCCCAATTAACATCAAATAATGATAAATTAGGGATTGCAGAACGTGCTTTCTCTGCCGCCGGCGCCGCCTTCCTCTCCGCCGTTATTGTCAATCCCCTCGATGTTGCCAAGGTCCTCTTTCTTCTTCCCCCCCTTTTTTTAATTTAGTTTTCTTCTGTAAATTTTTCATTTGGCGCTAGACTGAGTGTAAATAGGGGAATATGAATATGAAGTTTATGTTATTATATTGACATTCAATGAATCGTCCTATTGAGTGTTTGATATTTGGTTTTCAATATCTTAGTTTATATAATATAGTATTGAATTTGTGACGATTCTTCAATTATTTACATGTGCTATTCATTAGTATGTTTTTTATTGTTATTTTTTGGCTTGATATTTTTGTTTTTTCTTGGATTATAGTTTGTTTTATTGTGGTGTGTTCTAATTTGTTTTCTCCATTTATCAGACAAGGTTGCAAGCACAAGCTGCAGGGGTTGCTTATTCTCATCCACTCAGTAATATGATCAGTCGAATGTCTTGTTTTGGGCCAAATATGGTATGTGTCGAAAACACGTTCGCCCCCATTGAAAACCTTTTTTATGAGAATTGTTATTCCCTTGAACTACTGTTCCTGTAGTAGTCGATTGGTCAGCCTGAAAATAAACGAATGTAATGTAGAATTATTCTTAAGAGTTATTTTGAAGCCAATTTTGTTGTTTATTTACATACGACATATAAAATTCTGGCTTTTTACGAGGATAATTGAGTAATTAATTTGACCTTTCCAATATTGTTTTTTTTCAGATGTTTGCTGACTTAAGATGTTCTCCATCATGTACCCGGGCTGGATTCCATGGCACGGTATCACTTTGTCCTCCCGATTGTTTTCGGTACAAAGGAACACTGGATGTCATTTGTAAAATTATACAACAGGTGGGTAGTTTAATATTATAGAACATAGGTATTGGACGGGTTGAAACAATCAATTATGTGTATATTACATACATATGTATTGACTACATGCACATTTGTTAATCAACCAGAGTGGTATTTATTTCAGGAAGGATTTACTAGGCTATGGAGAGGCACAAACGCAGGCTTGGCACTTGCAGTACCGACTGTAGGTTCACAAGCCAAATAACTGTGATTCACTGTTTTTAGGTCCTGGACATTTCATAATGAGAGCACAGGAATTGGCTGACTTTTTCTTTTATATGTGTAAATCAGGTTGGAATTTACCTTCCTTGCTACGACATATTCCGCAACTGGTTCGAGGAATTCACAGCAAAAAGTGCTCCAACCGCAACTCCATACGTACCTTTAGTGGCTGGTTCGTTGGCACGCTCATTGGCTTGTTCAACTTGTTATCCTATTGAACTTGCCCGAACTCGCATGCAGGTATTTAAGATAATCATCTGTATTGCTTTCTTTTATTCTTGAAGTACCATGTTTAAGTCACAATTATTTTCCATGCATTTTGAATCTATATATGCCAGTGAGCAAATTAACCGGTAGTTCAGCCTCAAGGTTGATTTTTGCGTGACAATTGCTCCCACTGGTCTCTAGAGGGCCTGGTTTATTTTTCCCTATTTATTTCACAACTACCGCTTCATTGCTGCCTTGATTTATGATAAATCTATTCCAATGGGCAGCATTATATTCAAATTATGATTGTGGTCATGACTCATAGTTAACAAACTGCAATGTCTCCGGATAATGTTTTGATTTTCTTGGGAAACTAAATACCTTAACTTGTTGGTCTTGGTCTCTTATGATTATCTTTGTTCTACTTCTTTTTACTGCAGTTCTTGTGGTTGGCTTTCTTCTTTATTTATTTGATCATGTTGGTATTTCTGTGGATTTTATTTGGTGTGACAGCAGTGTTTTCAGCTTTTTATTTTTTAATTCCAGTGTTATTTTTTTGAAAATCCGTGTTATCATATTCTGTGTTTCCCAGCTATATTTCCTATTCACAATCTGGATTCTTACCGGGGTTTGGATCCTGGGTTTTTGTAGGCATTTAAAGAGACTCAAATCGGTAAAAAGCCACCTGGAGTATTCAAGACTTTGCTAGGTATCGTCTCCAATGGCAAGGGCACAAATAGTCCTCCAAACAGCTGTAAGTGTATAACTTTTTGAACACCTGCTAAAAATAAATGTACACTGAAAGGAGTCTGCTTGTGTTGGAGCTTACTTGCTGAATATAAATTACTAAATTTGTTGACTTGGATGGCTTTTTTCTTTTTTGTATTATATAATTTTGCACAAGAACAAGATGTTTCTATGGACATACTTTTGGGCTGATTGAATAATTGGATTTAGCTTGTTCATGAACTGATAATTTAATTCAGCTCTTAAAAATAGCTATTCAAAGCATAATTCTTCTGTATGTCATGCAACAAGTAGGGTGGTCGAATTTTTTGCATTTGCAATCCGTTTGGTTTGATTCTAAAAAACGCTCATGGTTCTTTTGATATTGAATTGTAGCACCGACTAGGCTGCTATATTTATTAGGACAACAATGAGAGTCTATATATAGATGCATATAAATTAAAAAGCTAGCAAACATATCAGTAGTATCGCTTAATGGTTGTTATTTCCTTACAGTGCAAGGTTATCGTGTCCTGTGGACTGGCATGGGGGCACAACTTGCCCGTGATGTACCATTCTCTGCGATTTGTTGGTCGACACTCGAGCCCGTGAGTTTCCTTCCATATTATTTGAATAAGAAGTTTAGTTTTACTTAATCGATAATATTGTTTTCTTATGTCAACAACTCTTGCTTTGCAGACTAGAAGAAAACTTATTAGTTTGGTTGGAGGCAATGATGCCAGTATATTGAGTGTTCTGGGCGCAAATTTTTCAGCTGGATTTGTTGCAGGAACTCTCGCTGCTGGAGCTACATGTCCACTAGATGTTGCAAAAACTCGAAGGCAGATAGAGGTTTGTTTCCTTAGTTTTTTTTGAGCCTGTCACATTTTTCCTGGTATTTTTTGTTCAAATCTCACATAGAAAGGAGGGGGGTGGTGTTGAAGATTTTTCATAGCTCATTCTGTTCTTTTTTCATTTGGAAAATAGAGGTGGTAGCTCATCATTCTTTTGAAGATTAACTGTTACATTTGAATTAGAGATACATTTTTATATGCATTTGTTCTTACTCTGTTGTGATGTTTTCTGCAAAAAACTTTTGCAGATGGATCCTATAAGAGCATTGAAGATGACTACAAGACAGACACTGATGGAAATTTGGAGGTATGCCATAATTTTGATTCCAAATGCTATAATTTTGACTTCATCCATGTTTTTATGATAGAGTTTAGATGCCAAGTGTCTTAATTTCTTTTTCTCTCTATGATCTGCTGCATCTATTTGACGTGACCCGTATAATTGATGATTTACTTAAAGCTCCAGGATTTTTTGTTTCTCTTCCATCACTTATAATATGTCATCTGAGTGTACATTGTTTGAATTTATTAATCTATTGATATTGATTTATTGATATTTGATATAACTGGTGAATGATATGCTGTATTTGAGCTGATTTTTTATTATCTTCTCTCAGAGATGGGGGATTGAAAGGACTTTTTACTGGTTTTGGTCCGCGAGTTGGTCGAGCTGGCCCCTCCGTAGGAATTGTGGTTTCATTTTATGAAGTTGTAAAGTTTGCCCTAAATCACCGGTACGCAACATCATGATCAGGTCCTTGTTGTGGATATCTTTTTATTGCCGAAGCGGCTTTTTTGTCGAGAACCTCTGGATACTGAACAGCTAGTTTTTGTGTGGAAAGGAAGCCATTCCAGTCCGTTTCTGATCATGAACTAACTAATTTTCTTGAATATGAAAATAACCAGTATAGGAAATGCTCCTAACCAAATATAGGTTTTTTGTTTTCTCTGCCTTTGACCAGCAGAGTTCAATTTTGTTACAATTGGGATTCTTCCCAAGAGGAAATTTTGAATAAATTTTTGTTTATTCCCAAAACATCACATTACACTTGGCTGTGTATATGAACTGGGAATGTTAACTGAATTATTGTTTCTGTATACTAGATTTTTTTGTGAAGCTACTGTTCTGTTCTTGGTAGAAACAATAGACTTAATTTTGTGAAGCTAGTGTTCTGTTCTTGGTAGAAACAAGAGTTATTTGGATGGTTTGTGCGGCCACTTGAGAACTTAGAAAAGAAATAATGAGTTTGGAGTGCTCGAGTCATAACTCATAAGAACTCAGACATAATTTTATATACACTCTTGAATTATGTTGCATTTTTGTGAATGCGAAGAAAATAGTTTTTAGTTCAGCTTCCTAAGTTTTAAGTATATCAATAAATTAAATCACTGGGCATGAATTTGAAATACATGAATGTCAAAGCTTTAAATACTACTATTTCTAATAGTTACATTATTGTTTGCAATACTTTCCATATCATTTTTAAAAAAAATAACCAATGTTATTTTGTTAGTGGGGGTTGAACTCATGTGTGAACATACTAGTCATATGCTATGCTCTAAGCTTAGGACTACTATTCTAAATTTGGGGTCTCTTTAAAGATTTCGTCAGGGTGTCTATTAGTTGATCATTTGAAGTTACAAGTTTGCTGTTCTGTTCTTTTAGGAAAAACAATCTCCAAGAATATGACAGTTAATTTCGTTATGTTTAGATATTTGAACAAAAGTTAAAGTTCAATATTTATATATATAGATTTTTCTTGAAATATTGTATTGGATGTTATATGGAGGCTTCTTTTTATTATCACAATATAGCATCGTCTATTGTTTAAATTATGAGCTCATCAGTGGCTGTAGTAGTATCACGTCTGTTTATAGTCCAAGGAATATTATTTTTCGTTTTTACACTTTTAATGAGACAATATGTCTGTCTATCTACGTATACAATGAGTTTGGGTCCCTTCATCCATCTTCCTCTCAAGCTCAAAAGGACAGATGGTGTTTGTGAGAGAGAATGGAATGAGTTAGAGAAAATGATGAAAACGACGAGTGAAGTTAAAGAGAGATAGAGAGGGTGAACAGAAGAGGATACAAAAAGTATTTGAAAGGAGATAATCCAAATCCCTTTCTTTTGTCCTCATAGTTATCCTTATCAAAGAGACTTTTTATTGTATTATTTTGTATTTAATAAAGAGCCCTTTATTGTAGCTTAGAATTCGTACATTTGGAGAACAATGTGATGTGAAATACTGAACCAATTATCCATGAATTATTTACTTGTTTGGGAAACACAAGTTTATTGAATTATTTGCTTCACCTCCTCTATTCCTAATTTTTTTTGTCTTTTAAGGTTTCTATGAATTTACATAACTATATATATATATATATATATATATATATATACCATTTTACGGTAAAATTACAAATTTATTTAAATCATGTTTTAAGTTTTTGCAAGGGTAAAAGAGAAAAACACGTTTAATTAAATGTGTAATTCCTTTTTCATACTTTCATCTATCTCAAAATATATATATATATATTTACCGTTTTACGACTCTTTATTCATTTGGTAAAATTACAAATTTATTTAAATCATGTTTTAAGTTTTTGCAAAGGTACAAAGAGAAAACTACGTTTAATTAAATGTGTAATTCCTTTTTCGTACTTCCATCAATCTCAAATATATAAAAAAAACTTATTTATTTGGTGGTGAGTTTCCATGTTTTCTTATATATATTTTTTAAATATTTGTTTTGATTTCATATCGTGTCAAGTAACTACATTAACTTTATTAGAAAAACAAAACACAACAATAGGGCAACATATATAGTTAAAATGAGATTCTCATTGGAGCATAAGAGGATTCTAAACATCCAATTAAAAATCTCATGTCATCCTCCTCGGTAAATATGACATGAATGCCTTGAAAATGCTATGTAGCCATCCATGAATTTAAATTAGTGAACGAGGAGTCTTTGGTGGATAAATTAGTGAATGATATAGGTCAGCACCAAAGCCACAAACATGAGAACATATGCAATCGCTTGGTCAATTGCGGTGCCTGCAAATTATAAATAACAATTCATTAGCAATATGCACTATTCCCCTTTCAATGATGCTAAAAAAGGATATAGTATCGTTAAACAATAAATTGAAAATCAAATTTGTATATTAGTCCACATTGTTTTATATTCATTCATGCAGCATTTTTTAGAGCTCCTACAAGGGAGGATATCATATTAAGAGAAACATCATTTAATTTCATATACCAAATTGATAATTCACTCTTCTTTTAAGAAAGAAATTAAAAAGGAGGATATCATATTTATTAATTAGAAGAATATATTAACCAATTAATTAAAATTGATCAAACATATTCAAGAATGGAATTAATCTATGAAGTATAGAAAAGAATAATATTTACCATCGCTTGTAGGGGCAGGAGCAGGGGATTGTGAACAAGCGACTGACATAAAAGATGCATAAATGAGGCCAAGGAAGGCAGCCACCCTGAATGAAGCCCCAGAAACAGCCATATTATATATAAAATTTAATTATATGTTTCTCTTAATATTTCTTTCTTCTTCTTGTTTTATTTTTCTTTTTATTTCTCTCTCCTTATCTTTCTCTCTTAATTAAATTTTCAAGCTTTTAGAGAGAAAGAAAGGAGAGAGAAATTTAAATTATAATAACAAGAGTTTGTGGGATGAGAAAGATGTTCGGGTGGTGAAAATGAAAGAGCTATGTGGAATTTCCTTTTATAATGGCAATGTAGCTTATTTCATTAGAGCCACCCAAGATTTGGGATGTTGAACGAAGGTGCACCCGCATATTCAGGGGAATCAGTATACAATGTAGACTTGAATCTTGAATCTATTCATTTTTTTTTTCCTTTATTTTAACAAAACTTAAAAAAAATGTGGCTGCTGGGATTCGAGCCCAGGTCTCCACGGCCACAACGTGGAATTCTTACCACTAAACTACAGCCACTACATGTTATATAGTTATATTATATGTTTTAATAATGAAACGCCAGGTACAACTTTTTTTTCCCCTTCTGCTGGACTATCCATATATAGTTATTTCTTGTATACATAATTATACTAATTTGATATCTACAATTTCTTTTATAAAGTGATACTTCCCGGTCACTATTATAAGCTAAGAAACTACTTTTACAAAGGTTAAAAAATTCAGTTAAGTGTTTGATTTCTTAAATTTTATATAAAATATAGGTTATTTTTATTAGTCTCTTTTCAATGTCGAATTAAATATTTTTGAATTCAATGAAGAGTATATTTAAAATAATAACAATAAATGATTGAAAAGTATTTAATTTTTTCTTATGTTAGAGACAAATATTTAAAATATTTTTTTGTTTATAATAATAACCAACGTACCTACCATTTAAAACCTTTTGAAAAATATGTTCATAGTTGCATTCAAACTCACAATTTTGGAAGAAACTAGAACCATCTCATCCAAGTGCTATAGATTTTTTAAGACTTTGTATTTATCATAGTCCGCATTTGAATAATAAAATAGTTTAATTTATATATTGGCTATATAAAATAGTTTTACACATTTATCTAATTATCAATCAGCACTTTGTTAGGTTACACCACTAATTTCAAAATATCATTTTAAAAGTGAATTGATTTAGTAGAATATATAATTTTTATTAGATGTTAATATAAAATTAATTTGACACTGATAATACATCTTTTATTTTCTTGATAATAAAAACAATATATGTTAATGAAAATATAAATAAAACAAAAATGACTTTTTGATTTTATTTTTTTTAATTTAATAAGTAAATCTATAAAATCAAGATTATAAATACTTTAAGTATTTAGATATATAAGATTGGTTTCATGGTTATAATAAAAGAGTAAAGAAATGAATGGTAAGATGATTCAAGATTTCCACACTCAATATAACATCAACAATCCTAGTAATATTAGAATGTATATTCGAACTCAAGATATACTCAATATATATGTATTTTATATATTATTAATCTGATGTATTTTTAAATTTGATGTTTTTCTTTTTTCAATTTGTGGTATTTTTTCTTTAATTTAATGTATTTTATTTCTTCAATTTAAGGTATTTTATTTTATTAATATAATTTACATTATTATTATTATTATTATTATTATTATTCATTTTTATTTATTTGATCCAGAGAAAAAATAGGAGGAAGTCGTTAACAAAATATAATTAAGTTGCTAATTTATCTGCAAAATAAAAGATATGAGACAGTTGTTAAAATAATTTAAATTTATCTACAAAATAGGAGGGAGTTGTTAAAATAATATAACACTTTATTTGTTTAGGCACATCTAGTCAACCACATTTTTTTTCTTCAATTTAATGTATTTTATTTTAATTTATTAATAATATTTTGTTTTTTTAAAATATTATAATTATTTTTAATTTATTAAATAAACAATTTTTCAATTGCTAAAATGAGAAGAAAAAAAAATTTTGAGTCCAGTACATGGTCGCATCCCCGGGATGCGACCTTCTATTGCAATTAAAATAAAATTTCTTCAACTCGTCGCAATGCCAGTCTGCGATCATCTATATCTGTTCAAAAAGTAGGACAATTTGATATTTTATTTTCAATGTGGCAATTTAGTGTAGAATTTAAAAAAGTAAGATATAATAATAAAAAATCCGACAAATTTCAATAAAAAAATAATGAAAAGTACAAATTTTAAGTTTTTTAAAAATTGAAAAACAACTTCATATGCAATTTCAATATAAATTTTTCTATATTTTGTTCTTTAATGTGTGTATTTAAGACAATTGCCGGCATTTTCTGAATATTTATGCTTGTAGTGAAAATTACTTATCTTTATTGTTATTTATTTTAAAAAAATTTAATTATATAATTTTTTAACGAAATTTGTAATTTTGTTTGAAGGATAATTATTTTACAAATTTTTAATTATATAATTTTTAAACCAAATTAAACGTCAATCACATAATTTTTAAAACTTTGGAAAACCCTTGAATTACTAAAGCCTAAAGCAAAGGTGAAGGGAGATCAATTTAGGCCTTTTCTCAACGTTAAAAATACATATAGAATAATCCCATAAGCTTGCTAAATAAGGTAGTCCATCTTTCCTAAAATTCAATCAAGTGATTAATAAATTTTAATTAAAAATTAATTATTCAAAAAAATTAAATTCTGATTAAGATAATTATTAACGAAATTTTTATTGATCTTCCGACCAAACCAAATTATTTAGGACTCTATTTTCTTTAAAATAGTAGATCTAAATAAATATATTTATCAACTATTTAGATCTTGAATAAGCATGCAATAAAAAAAATCTTGAATAACCTTCTGGATTGTAATTAATTCTGTTATTATTAATGAAATTTTGTAATTCTTTTTTTATTTTTACAAAATGCTCCACAATTAGGAGGAACACAATTAGGAGGAAGTGACTGAGATGAGGTCCACCCAGACCACCTATCTAAACATTTTTTTTTATAATTATATATTATGATTTATTTGTCTTACCATAAATGTCACTTTAATATAAATAATTATTTTAAAATAAATGTTATTTATACTTCTAAATATAATTTTTTTTATAATTATTATATATATAGTTATTATTATTATATTTTAAATTAATAATAATTAAAAATCCACAATAATTACAATAAATAATTTAATAAAATAACTTTTTTTATTATTATATTTATTAGTATATGTACAAAAAATTTAAATAATATTTATTGAGATAAAAAAAAGAAAATATAAAAGTCATGTATGGGGACATGTGAAAATGGTCGCAGCTTTTTCTAAAAGAAGAACGAAAAATTCAGAATCATATTGTATCCGTAATTTGTGCTAATAGTTACTCAATGACAAGATATAACAAACGGATAGAACTATTCATATTTACACATTTTACTGTGAATTCTTCTGACTGAATCTTTTCTTACTGCCATCGGTAGTTCAGCCATAATGTATGATTGTATGCTGCTTCTACAAAAATAATCATAACATTTTCTGTTGTCCTATGTACGGTTTCTTTCAGTAAAATTCAAAGATTTTCTTTTTTGTTGAAGAGAGTAAGAACCAAAGATAATCCTCTCTGTATTCTTCACTGTGAAACAACAAATTCAAATTCATGCATGTGAGATAGTACAACCTGCCACATTTTATTGTGTTCAGTGTAATTATGAGCTACTTTTTAAATTACAAGAGTATAAATCTTTTTTCAATAATTTAAAAATAAGGTATGACATAAAATCAACCCATCAACTTGAAGTGGTATTTTTCACATGATAATTAATTCAAAATAGAATACCATTCAAAAAGAACTTGTTTAAGCGAAGTGGAGGATCAATATTGTATTAAAAATTGTGGTTGTATTGAGTCGTTAAATAACTTGTTTTTTTAGTGTCCCATATTCTCTAAGACTTGATAAAAAAATAGTTAAACTATTAGAAATAATTATGGTATTTCATAATGAACGAGATAAACATTTGGGGTGCTTTGCATGAATCTACAAGGAGGAAGAAACTTTGAATCCAAAATTTTGATAATTTAATTTGCAACTATTTGGACGAAAAAACAATATCAATTGAAGAGATTTTAGAACTTGTGGAGATACATTCTTGGAATTGGTTACACTCAAAACTAAATGGCTTTGAATTTTCTATTTTTCAATGGTTTTCTCCACTTCAATGTTTAGAATGGTGAATCATATGACTTTAATTTTATGGCGGTGATATATTTTTGGATCTATTTTTGAATAAACATAAGTAATATTGTATCATGACAACATCAATTCAAGTAGTAGGGTAGAAAAGCATTAGAACATGGCAGGTTGATATTAAATTCTATTTATCACGACGAATACTATTAATTAAAGAATTGTGGATTGTTGTTTTCTGTTTGTGTAATCATGTAGCTTGAGGGTTATTTGGCAACATTGTTGTCATAACATTGCTGTTACATATTGCAAAATACTTATACTTGCATTGTACATCTTATGCTTATGTAATATATTTTCTGCTGTTTAAATTTTTTTAGAAAAAATTGTGATGATTTTCATGCAATGCTGCGTAGGGCTCCTTTGTTATGTTTTTTTTTTTTTTTTCTTTCTAGAAAATAATCGCTTAAGTGAGTTTTCATCAAATAAATTAACAAAAAATATATAAAGAAACAAATTTAAAACTGTTTCAAATAAAAAACTGTTTTGATTAATTTATCATAAAAAAAATGTTTTTGAAAGATGATTTTTTAAACAAATGTGACTTACATCATGGTAACAAACATAAAAGAGCTTTCGCTTTTCTTAAAATTCCTTAAATTATTGAATACTGAAATAATTTTTTTTTTAATAATTTATAAATAGACCTTCAAACAACTTCTCTTTTAAAATATTTTTTAAATTACTTTTAGATTATGATTTTTAAAAAAAATTATAAAAATTAAATTAAAAAATTTAAAAGAGAATATTATTTTTAAAAATAAATTATAACAATCCGTCTTTTATAAATTGATATAATCAATTATATTAATATATTAAGTATTGTGAATTATTAATTCACAAATCAATCGACATAAGTATTCAGCCTTGCTAGTTTGAATATACAATACTGAGTTAGGTCATTTTGCTATTCAAGGTTATAAATCTCTGCCATAAAATCGTTAGGTTATTTAATGATTTTCCTATTAGACGATTAATATATGTTGAAAACTTAGATAATGGAAAGTGATAATTTCTCTCATCATTTATGTAGTACAAATAATAAATTATTGTTTTTGAGTTTTGAAAAAATGTTTCAAAATAAATTATGTCACTGAAGATATTACTGGGTTGAGTCGCGAACTAAGTCGCTCTCTTTAATACGTTTCACGGCACTGCCCAAAGATACACTGTACCACGAAATCTCCAAGATAAAACAGCTCAGATACACTATATCAGAGTTCCATTGCACTGCAGAAAATCGTTCTAAAAGACTACGATACAAAAAATCGCTCTAATAGTCTACGATACAAAAACCGCTCACAGTGATATTAGAACCACTAAAAAATCGACGGGACTACGGCATAAAAACCGCTATAAAAGAATAATGGTATTATGACTATCCAAAAATTGTAAAAACAAAGGGACTACGATACAACTGCTCTAAAATATCAAAGGGACTACAAAGAAAACAGAAAGTTGATCCAACTTAATTTGAAGTGTTTTTTCACAAGAGTTTGACATTCTTTATATAGTGATGGAAGCAAGTCCACGTATGTTAACTATACAACGTGGAACTTGAAAACTACTTAATATTTGAGAGTTTTTCAACATTTAACTTCAACAAATTTTTAAATTCACATATTAACATATTCTATATTCCAAAAGTTTACGACTATTTTTCATTATGGTATTAAAATGTTCAAGAGTTTACGACTATTTCTCACACAGGTATTAAAATGAAACATTTCAGGTCAAGTCCATGCAAACTTGTTTATGCATATGATTGTAGGACATGTAGTAATCTTTTATATATAACACACACTTGATCTACTTATTATTAGGATTTATAAATATTTGTACGGTTGGTATCAGAGCCTACTTAGATATAAATTATGGCGGTTCTATAATTATGTATCAATCTTGAGAATTAATTTATATTATACGTTCATACTCCATAAACCTTAACTTTATTGGACACTAGTTTATATGTACATATTCTATGTATGTCAACAGAAGGGAAACATCAGAGGTCCTCATTTTGGGTTGGCAATTGTCTGTCGTCAGTTTCTCTTCATTGTTCCTCAACGTCTTCTAAAAAATTTAATTTTAATAATTAAAAAAATTAATAAATAAATTTTAGTTCTTATACACATAACAATCTACATTATGTACGGCTCTACACGTACACACATCAATCTACATGATATATGTCATTCGACAACGATAACACAATAACTCCAATTCTACTTATACAAAAAAATTTAAATATATCTTTGATCCTTACAATTATAACTTTTTTTGATTTTAATACTCGTAAGTTTTTTTTTTTTTTTGTTCACATCCCTGCAAATATAGTTTCATTTTAAAATAGTATTTCTATCCAACTTCCGTTACAAAAACTGTAACACCGTTGAACATAAATATAATTAAATTATAACCTTTTTTAACTTAAAATTAACTTAATTGTTTCATTCTTATTCCCTAAAAAAACCTAAAATTAACCTCAAATATTTCATTCTTCTTCCCTAAAAAACTACACTCTTACATAAATTAGCGTTATGGTCCAATTACAATATTAGTACAAAATTGCGAATGTTTGTTTCTTTTTTTCGAGAGATTCGCTTCAATTTTCTTTGCGTCGATGGATGGAAAAAGTGAAACTGAAACTAGCGATTGAGAATTGGTTCAAAACGATGAACCGATTATTTCTGTTATCAATGAATTGAATTATGATTCATCAATTATCAGATCTGATTATTTTTCAATTATGATAAACATTCCCAATTGGATTTCCATTAGTTCCACTTCCACCAAGAATCTGGTCAAGGAATTGAAAAATATATTCGCTATCTTTGATAATATAATACAAATTGTTATCTTGCAATTAACATGTTTGTGTTGATACTCTAAATTTGAACCAACAATTTCAAAAGAAACCATTTTGAAGTTGTTAATTTTAAGTTTTTTTAGGGAAGAAGAATGAAATATTTGAGGTTAATTTTAGGTTAAAAAATGTTATAGTTTAATTATATTAGGGGTTTATTTTTAGGTAAAAAAAGTTATGTTTCAATTATATTTAGGCTAACGGTGTTACAGTTTTTGTATCAGAAATTGAATGAAATGACTATTTTAAAATGAAATTATATTTGCAGGGATATGAACCAAACAAAAAAACTTATGAGGACCAAAATCAAAAACGGTTATAATTGCAAGGACCAAAAACATATTTAAACCTTAAATTACAATTATCATATAGACCTATATAATTTGATTTTCACAAATTTATCACAATTAATAATTATTCCTTTTTCAATATTTTTTTAACATAAATATTTTTTTTCTTATAAAATTTAACTACTTCCATTGAAGAAATATTTTACTTGTTTGATTTTTCTAACGATTTCAATTTTAATTGCAAAAGCAAGCAAATTATCTATTCTTACCAACAAACGATATATTCTTATCGATTTTAATTTAAGTTTTGACACAATTTATACCAAGTGATCGTATTATTATGAGAAAATCATCTATTAGTACAATTATAACTCACAAAATATAATGAGTTACTAAAATTTAAAACCCTACCATTAAATATTTTCTAAAATTACTAGAATCAGTAGATCAATAAATCAATAATTTCAAACAAATTGAGTTCCTAACTTTCGTTGAACAAACCATCTTCTTCGTTGTATGGATTGTGATTTTGGAACTTTATGGAAGTTGGAGAAAAAATCTATACAACCATTGAGAAAGGAAGTGGAGAAAAATTAGGTTTAGTTTGATTATAGACAAAAGATAGAGAGAAATATCTAGAATCATCAAAGTAATTCTATGGATATATATTATGAACATAAGAGTATTCTGAATATAAAATACAAATATAAAATTATAGAGTGATCATAGTTTAAAAGATTAAATATATTGATATAAATTTTTAAAATTCAATATAAAAAAAAAAATAGAATCTTCCCGATTAGATGTGTGCTAATGGTGCACATCTTAAGTATAGTATTATAATAACATCTTCCGACAAAGACATGCAGGGAAGTTAATATACATGGAAATGAGGTTTTGCACCTAATTTAGGCCTCAAAGGTCAAAGGCAATGAGATGGGACCATAACATATAGAATGGGGCATAGAAATCTAACAAAGAATCAAACATGTGGGGGACTCACTTTTGTGCCTCCAACATCCATCCCGTTGTAAATGCACACAATTACCAAGAAGCCCTCTCCATTTTAACGACGGACAAAAAGGGGGTGTGAAAGAAAGCGAAAGAAGAGAGGTTTTATTATTAGGTGAAAAAGCAGTAATGTTTAGCTCATACATTTCGTGGGTGGGTAATGAATGTGTTCTCAGATTGGGAAATGAATGAAGTTTTGTTGGGAGGACCCATCTTATTAAATTATCTTTTCATTTTATATTGTAACTCTATGTTTTTAAATTTTGTCCCACATTCCCATTTATGTTGTGTGACAGGCCCATAAATGATCGAGACAGTTATATGCTTGAATTTAAGTGGAAAATACAAAGATGCTCAGTGTAGCTTATCTAGATCCATGTAAGCCTATCAAACATCTCTAACCATGGAATCATTCATGAAACAAAATATATATACATCAACAATTATGCCAATGTGGCTTGCCAAAAGTATCTACCACCTACATTCATGCCATTGGCAATTTGGCATAGGGGGCGTGAGCCTAACTTTGTGCATATAATCGTTACAGTAGCTAACTAACCCTTAATCAAGTTGGCAACAAAAATAAAGCTACTAAAATTTCAGTTTTAAATCTTGAAATAAAAAGTTACTATTTAAATTTTTTTATAAAAGACAATTAATTTATAATTTAGATAATAAAAATTGATGTATTTAATATATATTATAGACCACTTCTATCAATTTTTATTGACTAAATTATAACTTAATTGTCTCTTATATATCAATTTTTATTAACTAAATTATAATTTAACTGAGTTATAAACCCATATTATTAAGTCTTGCTTTAGATCTCACTTACTATTGAGAATTATTTCATCAACACTGCTCTTAATTAACCTCAAAATTTGATTGTCTTCAATCTCATCTATATGGGATTTAATTACAAAACTTCATAAACTTGGGTTTGAAACATACATAATTGAGTTATAAGGGGAAATATTTCTCCCACTCCTACTTTTTTGTGACAAAAAAAGTGGGAGATATGGTTTATTTTATAAGTACTATAAATGAGAGATGTCTCTTCTTTATAAACACAATTTTAGACTATGCTTTATTTAATGTGTAATAAATTTAGCTAATCTTAGATTGGTAAGAGTTTATTCATAATAAACACTTTAGGTGAGAGAGGTCTTTGTTTATCTAGGACTTCATAATTTTCTGAGTACTCGGCCCTTTAGTTCAACCGGATTGGTGTGAATGTTCAGTTCACAAACATTTTGGATTGGTGTTAGTGTTCAGTTCACAAGTAGAATGGAAGGTGATATTGTGCAAGCAATAAGTATTAAATATAAAGTAGTTAGAGTTAAATTTAAAACTTAGAGTTAATTTTAATTAAGTCTTTATTACTCTATATAAAGAAAAATATATCATGTATTTGTTTTATATTTTTTTATTTTATTTTATCGATATAAAATTTATCTTTATTTTAATATTTTGTTTTTTTTCTGTGTTTTCTGTCACAATTTCTAATAATAAGAATCAAATTGACAATTAAATGTTTATATCCAATTGGTCTGACCAAATCAGTTTAATTTGTCATTTAATGTAGATATATTTTTTTTTCGTCTTAGAAGAGAAGGATAAATATTATCATAATTAACTCATACAATTGTAGAGTCTCGAATTTGAGCCCAAAACAAGACGTTTAACATAATAATATTGGTATTTTCCAGTTAAACTAGAACTTAAAACCAAAGCAGATATATTTTATTTGACACTATGGTCACATATATATATATATTATTAACAGTAATTAACTATCATCCAAGAGTATGATGCCTGTGAGAGTATTTGACTCCTTGGCTCACTTGAAGAAGTGACAAAAATGGTGATATAATTATATATCTGTCTCTCTAATCCAAGTGGCTTGATGTTTATCAGTGTGTTGTACAAAATAAATAAAAATGTATCATATTTCAACACAATTGAGGTAAGTAAAGCATAAATATATGCATTTGTCCCCACCATTTCATTTCATATATTGATATGCATGTATGAGAATCTGAAACAACTTTAAAAAGTGACCAATTCGAAACTTCCTAAATCTTAACAACCAGGTGAAGATTTTAAATAGCATGTCCAAGTCCAACAAAGAGGTGAAGATGCAGCACATCACACTATTCAATACCAGCAAGTAGTAGTAACTAAAATAAGTGACATGAATAATAATTAAATTGAGAGTGGTTTGTTTTGGCGTGATCTGAAATATAGAGAGAGAGAGAGGGGTTGGTTGGTTGTTGAGTGTGGTAAATGAGAAAATTGATGTATGATAGGAAAAAAATGGACGCATTAGGAGGAAAGTAAATGAGATAAAATGAAAAAGTACTATATGAATTTTAATGAACCGCACTCTCACAAGCAATTACTTCTGCTTATTTGTGACTGGGTACTATAGCAGACTCCCCCTGCCACACTGACCCCGCAAACACACACACATATATTCAAATTTTGCAAACACAACCACATCATCGTGAACACGGAAATGCCGTGTCTGCACATTCAAATCCTACCTTTCATACTAATTATTATTATTATCATTATTATTATTCCACACAACTTGCACACATTTCTTTTTTTTTTAATGTCTTCTCTCCTTCCAAACATATTTCTTTTTACCACGTCATAGATACAATTTTGATAGAAAATAAAAATAATTGGTAGCATTCCTATTCTTGTATGTGTTGCTGTTTTCTCTTTTTCTTTTTATGAAAATTAGTATTTGCTCTGTTATTACCCTTACAGATAATGGATGGTCTGTGGCAGAGTAAAACAGGTCAATATTGTAAACATGTAAGTAAAAATTGTGTTATAGTAAAGAAGGGAGTAGAAGATTAGAGAAGCTCCACTTGCTGTCATTCTTCATCATTAAGAAAAGTATACTATTGGAACTGTGTTTTTTAATTGCTGGTATATTGCACAAAAATACATATACATGCAATCTAAATTGCGTTCGTAAAGTCATTAATTGTGGAGACATTAAAAGCTGCAATGTCATAATTATAGTTGCAAACTAGAATTTATAACTATGATCAAGTGGACCGCAACAAAAGTTGTAGCACTGCTTTTATTTTATTTAATAATAAGAATCAGTTTTGCTTGAATATTAAGAATTGAAGTCTATAAAAGGCCATCCTTATACTGTGCTTTGTATCAATTTTGTGTTTGAATCAAATAGAGTTAAAGTGAAAAATTCATTCTATTTTCAATCCGTTGGGCATGTGTGTTTGTGAATTTGTGATATCAAATTGGTATATTGAAAAGGAGCCATCTCACTCTTTAAAAAAATTTGTGAGTATATTGAAAAAGAAATATTTGTATGGTCTAGTCTTAAATTAGATGCAAATTTATATTTAAATTTTTGAAATTTTTTTATGACAACACATTTAAAAGCTCGTAATATTTAGAGCTACATGAAAACTAGATTATAACAAGGAGCTGATGAAACTAATCGAAGAAAGTACTAGTTGATACTTACACAAATTCATCAAAGAACAGATCACTTGATTTTTGACAAAATAACAAATGTCAAGACTGCTAAAGAATTATGAGACATATTAAATTTGTCACATTAGGAACTTGAGAAAACACAAAAGTAAAAACACCAATTTATATGTAGAAAATATGAAATGTATGAGATGTTTCAAAAACAATAGAAATATATTTTTCTCATGTTACAAATTTTGTCTATAAGATGATGTTGTATGGAGAAGATATTCCTAATAATAAAGTGGTCGAAAAATTCTACACACCATATTGATGAAGTATGATCATGTGATTGGCAACTACGATAATTGAGTCTTACGACACCCACTTTGTTAGTAGTAGAGTTGCACATAAGTACGAAAAACCATGTTAATAGAATATTAGAAAAGACTGCAAAAGTAAAGGAAAGAGCTTTGAAAAAGTAGGGTGTACCTCAACAATGTTGCTAAATCAAGTCAAATGGTAAAAAGTAGAGGTTGTGATAACTTCAACAACAGAGGAAGAGGTCCGGGAAATTTCATAGGAGGAGATCATTTCAATCATTGGAGAGACATTTTTATCCATCAAATCAAGGAAGAGGTGGAAATAGTTTTGGTTATACCATTTGTGGCAAAGAAAGAGGCAACTACAATTAGGAAACAAAAAAATTATAATTGTTATCATAGTTGAAAATTTGGACTTACAATAGTTGATTGTAGATATCGAAACCAGATAAACATGACAAAGAATTCATATCAAAATATGAGAGAGACTATTGAAAATCCACAAAATTTATTTTTAGCAAGTAATACATTTTCAAAAGATTAGGATACTCGGTATTTGGATATTGGGTGTAGTAATCATATATATTGGAAAAAGTAATAATTTTTTTCTCTTAATAAAACAGTAAAATCTACCATGAAATTCAGAAATAATTCAAATATACCAATTTTGGTGAAATTCCGAATTTCTATCAGGTTGAAAGATGGATCACATAATTTCACTATTGATGGATTTATGTTCATGTTCTACATCACATTCTATTGAACATGGAACAACTGTAAAAAAAAAAAAGATACAACATGCAGAATTATAATGGAATTATAATGGCTACTACACGTTGATTGAGTTATATGATTTTCAATGATGAGTGTTTGTGGTATGTGAGATTTGGTCACTTTTATTTATTTGGCACGAATTACTTATTAGGAAAAGAATGTTCCTGGTGTGTTAGTTATGAATATTTTAAATTGTCTATGTGAGACTTATCAAATGGAAAAGAAACACAGAGAATCATTTCCAACATAAAATATTAGAGGGCAAAGAAACTACTCAAGAAGGTTCATTCAAACATGTGTTTAGCTGAAATATCAAAATAATGGCTACAAGTACTTTATTACTTTAATTGATGACTTTAGTAGAAAGACTTGGATATATTTTCTGAAGGGAAAATCATGCCTTCAAGACGTTTAAAGCATTTGCTGAGAAACAAATTGGTTGCAGATTCAAAACACTTCGAACTGATAGAGACCAAAAATACCTTGTCAACAAAAATTTCTTTGAGCAACATGGAATTGAGCATCAATTAACAACTAGTGCAAATGTTCTGTTGGAGTTAATTGAAACATGTGTTAACTAATCTCATATTGTTCGGCATTGTAAAAGAAGAAAGATATCAAAGCTATATATATTGACTCGAGTTCTTCGCTATAAGATGCACTAGTCGAAAATTCATTATGCTTGTATCTCATTTTCTTTCTTTTTCTTTTATAATCTTGTCTTTGCGAATGTAGTTTACTGGGGACTCTTAGGTCATTGAAAGGTTTGAGAGAAGTCTATATGTTATAAAACTTTTACATAGTATTATTCTCTAGTAGTCATTGTACATCAATCTTGTTTTTTTTCTTCTGTTTTTAAACTTTCCCACCTTATATTTAATTTTGTACCTTAATTTTTTTATATTGGGTTTTCCCAACACTTGCTTTGCAAATGAGTGATTCGTGGAATTGGTGTCATTGCTCGTGTTTTATATGAAAAATTTTAAAAATTCGAATTATATTTATTTGAGAGGATCTACTTCTTTCGCTTTCAATAAACTCTCATGTCACATGAAATAATTATTTTGCCAATATAAATACATATCATAGTTTCAATGATGCATGACAATACAGTTTACAACCTAATTAATCAACATAAAATACTTTTTTTTTTCCTTTTAATCCGACTAACTTCGAATTGATATGGATAGACAAACTATATAATAAATATATATATATATATATATATATATATATATATATATATATATAATCAAAAAGCAAATTACCTCGGTAGATAGTGTCTCACCTATCTAAACCACGACTAACTTCGAATTGATATGGATAGACAAACTATATATATATATATATATATATAATCAAAAAGCAAATTGCTTCAGTAGGTAGTGTCTCACCTACCTAAACCACATCAAACTCCATAATAGCCACATGTACAAATTTTCACTAAATTTTTTTAAAAGCTTAATATGAAAGTTGAAGTATCTACTTAAAAATACTTGAAAGATTAATATGATACTATCTAAAGAATCTCGTTGTGTAATTTTGCTCGAATGAATTGTGCACTTGAGATTCGTGATCATAAAATCAATACATTTATTATTATTTTATCCAAATAATCAAATATGCTTTGCTTAACAATTGGGTCTTACCTGTAATTTATGTATGTAATTATTATGTATAAAAAAAGTTATGTATTATTTTGCAGGCTTTTTGAGTTAGGAATGACATGGAAATTACAAGCTGCCAAAACATGAAAGGACAGTTTCGACAATTTATATCAGTGCCGTCATTGGGCAGGTAATTGTATAGTAAGATTTGATGCAGAACATTCTCCATTTTTGGCCTTGTAGGTTAACGGTTATGCACGCATTTCTTCCCTTTCCTTTTTAGTAATTCGCCCTCATAAATTTACAAGCTCACCTAGGTACCAAGGCTTCTCTTAATTAAAATTTTTCCCATGTCTTTCATTTATTAAATTAATAAATATATGCACATAATTGCGCTAGGATATTAAATATATGTAATTTTAATATAGTAAAGAAAATCACAATCATAACATGATTCATTATCAATACAAACAACACAGTTGTTCGATTAGTCAAAATAAATACGTATAGTAAAAACAGACCAAAAAAATACCTATGGTAAATTAAAGTATATATGAATTAAGTGCCAACATTAGGTCGAGTGCAACTATACTAAGACTCTTTAATAAAGATTTAAGTTTAAAATTTTTGTGAATGAGAAGAAAAAGTTATTGAAAGGAGAGACCTATTAAAAGTGGCTAATTATAATTTTTCAATAAAGATTATTATCAATAAAATTAGTGGATATTTCACTCATATAATAAAAGTATATATGTGTATGTTTTATCATAAACAAAGTATTTATGGTTTCTTTTCTCAATCAATATTAATAATTAATATTGTTAATATGTTATCGGAGAGAAAATTGAATTTACAACATCTTTATTACTATTATTCATAACTCTCTCAAGTAGAGTTGCTCATGATCACCACATTCAGATAACCAATTCAAAGCAAATATCAGATTTTTATAATCAATCTATAAAATTGAATTTGATTTTACAAAATCAAAATCAGTTATATTTACAATCAATTATACATTCAATATTTTTTTTTCAAAATATTTCTTTTTGAAAAATTTTTATCAAAAAAATTACAAAATATCTGGATTACTTTATAAAAAATGTGTTTGAAAAAAAATTCTAAATTTTTTTACCAAATATTTGTCATAAAATAATATCAATATTTCTTTTATAAAAAAGTTTAAATTTTTTCTAAATATAAAAATCAAGATTCTTTTCTATTGAACATGTTTGCAAACAAAATTCTATTTTTATCAAAAATTTTGACAAACAAATTTGTTTTTCAAAAAAAATAAAAAAAAAATTTGTAGAAACATCTAAATTAATAACAATTAAAACATAAACAATCATATTTAAAATATATAGATATATAGATTGATTAAAAATTATAGTCTACATATTATTTTTTTAAGTCGGTTATAGATATATATGATTAGATGACAAACCGATAAATTTATTCGACCCTACTCCTATGTAACTATATATTACTAGGATCTGCAAAATAGTCTTCCTACCTTGAGAAAGTATCTATGTATTACTAGTATCTGCAGAATAGTCTTACACTTCAATGCTAGAAGTATCCGAGGCTTTATGGAACATCAAATCAAGTTTAATTAAACATTTTACAGTTCATTTCCCAACAAACAAAAAAAAGCATTTCAGTGACATATTAATGTAGAAGAACAGAGGTATTTATGAATGACAATTTTAATGTGGATGGATGAATGCTCAGTGTTTTCTCGACGTCCTCTTCCCTTTATTCTTAATTACAAACATAATTTCTAACTCCAATTGGAGATGTACCATACCCTTTTTTTTGTGTGAAAGAGATGTACCCTTTAAAATAACCTCCACTTGCTGTCCTTTGTAATCAATGTCCCAAAATAAAAATGATTTTTTTTAATAATAATTAATAACGTTTTCCATTTTCAAAATTTTAGTTATTCAATTTCACATTTACAATAAATATTTGGTCTATAATATTAATCAAACATATATAAAATTTTGTTAATCTATTTATCTCTTATAAAAAAAAATTGATGTAGTATTTTTAAATCATAATTCAACTGATAAATGAAAAAATTATTAAGTTGAATTAATTATATCATTTTATCTATATATATAAAAAAAAAAAAAACAGATGTATATAAAAGCACATAGTACTCTTTAGTTATTGTGTTTTTCCTAATTATTCTCTTTAATTAATACTCTTGCTTCATTCTCAAATCAATTTTTTCCACTTTATATTTATGGTAATAAGGAGAGT
>JBBPBQ010000001.1:55175914-55203942 GCA_037974755.1 Cicer yamashitae
TATTTTATTCTTATAGTTTTTTGTTCTTATCGACTAACATGTCAATTTTATCTTTGAACGAAATTGAATAAACAAAATAACTTATATATCCTCCATAGAGTGAGATATTTATTTGAATTGAAATGGAGAATTTATTAATATATAACATTAACAAAAAAAATTATTTTTCGTATAAGACTATAAAACTATCTTTTCAAAATAAATATTCTCCTTAATTTTTTTTAATGAAGCATATATTTTCTTACTAATTAACTTTCTTTTTATATAAGTTTTGGAAGATTGTATAAACAACTATTTTGACCAATTGCAAGAATTTTGGACTTTTGTTAATGGTGGCGGTAATTATAACATATTAAAAATTAATGATCAAGAGATCAATCTTTATTGAGAGACGTTACTTCCAACTTTTAATATTCATTTTTAATCTAAAACTTCAATTATTATATTTATTTCACCATTAAAATTGTTTTCAAAAATTAATATTTATTTCTATTAAATTAAATTATATAATTTACACGCAACAATGCTGATTCGTGCGAATTCACGTATATTTTGCTAGCTATGGTAATAATAATAATCAAAATGTGAACCATGAATATACCTTAGGATTTAGATCTTAATCTAGTAACTAGTGGAGAGAGAGGCACATTGTCTATGCGTTGTTTCTTGTATATAATAATAATGTTTTATTTTAATCCATTTGTTTCAGTTTTATACTAATATTTATGGATTTTGCTGATAATTTTCCTTAAGGTACTATAACACTTTTTTAAGAAATAAAAAAAATAAAAAATTTGTATTGGAAACCATCACATTAGAACTTTAAAAAAAATACATAGATTTAAATATATCTTCAATATAATATTTTTATATTTAAATTCTTAACAATTTAATTAAGACACTTATTAGTATTTATCATATTTATTATATGTAGTGTTAGTATTGAAAAAGATAGGGTTGTTAATGATTTTGATGTCGATTAGGTTTAAAATTAAATTTGAAAAGAAAAATTTGTCCAAAAAAAGTCCGACTAATTTTGATAGTTGTATTTATAATAGCATAGATAATACAACAAGGATTGTAACTAGAGTGGAACTATGGTAAAGAGACGTATTTAGATAGGGGTGTTCATGATTCAAAAACCAAACCGAATTGTACCACATTAGTGGTTTGGTTCAGTTATTGAAAACCACTTTTAAATCAAGTTTAGTGCAGTTCTGAACCGGTTTAAAATTGGTTTATAAATATAAATTAGTTTAATATTTTGAACAAATTTTTAGTTAAAATTAATTTCAAAATAGTTATTTGAAAATTCTTTTGATAAAAAATATCAATTTTTTTCTAGAAAAATAAATGTAAAAAATTTTCTAATAAAAAATTTTTTCGAAAAAATAATTTCGAAATTCTTTAGGCAAAAACTTTTCGATTTTTCCGAAATTTTTTTTTTCGATTTTTTTTCAAAAAAAATATGTTTTCGATTTTTTCTCAAAAATTTTACAAGAAAAAATTCATTTTAACTTTTTTTCGAAAAAAAAAAGATCGATATTTCTTTTTTTTTTTTTGAGAAAAATAAATTTTGAAAATTTTGTTAGAAAAAAATCTTAATTGAAGTTATAAAAATTTTTAAATTGTTAAACTGGTTTCGAATTAAGTTTTGCCCAAATTATTTTAAATATGTGGTTCAATTTATAAACCATTTAAATAGTTTGGTTTATTGTGATGCTCCAATCCAATTTATCATATTTTTTGCACACCCTTAATTAGAAATATGTATAAACAATGTTGTGTATTATGCTTTGAAGATATTAAAACTTATACTCCGTCTGTTTTTTACGAGCTCTTTGGTGATGGTAATTTGCAATCAATAATAATTAATTGGCTTGATTGGTATCCCGAGGATCGGAAGATTGAAGCGGTTGAGAATTTATTGATTTTTAATTTATTATTGAAAGAAAACAAATGCAAACAAGGTGAATCGTTTAATTTGGTTAACTACTACTTGTGTATTTGGATGAAGAGGAATAACATTTTGTTCAAAGGGAATATGGCGGAGGAGGTAGAGGTGGGGATAGGTCAGACGGATCGACAGAGGTCAACGGTTTAGTTTACGTTAGGTTTATGTTAGGTCAAACTATTTTTAAAAATAGATAAGTTAAAGACTTCTAAAAAAGTCTATTTAGTTAAAAAAATCATTTTACAAGCCACATAATAAGTCTTTTAGACCTATTAGGCGGGACTATTTAAATAAATATAAATAATATTTTTTTACTACTATAATTATAATATTAAATCTTGATCTTTTTGTTGTATATATTCAACTTTTAGTAATTTACGCATATTAATTTTATTTAGTTTTTGACATATTTAAATATATTATTATAAAATATAATTTAAATAAGATATATTATTATAAAATATAATTTAAATAAGATGTATATAAAGTCATATTCAACATGTGATGTTAAATATCAAACTAAAACTTAATTTTATTGGCGTATTAACTCGTTAATCTATTTAAAGATATGTTTAATTACTTATTCAAAAATGTTAAAATGAAATAGACTTTTAAGTAGATTAACAGCTCAGACTTCTAGACTAGACTCATGTTAAAAAGTAAGTCTACGACATACCATAGGTCATACTTAACAAAGTCTAGTTAGACTCCGTCTATTGTCACCCCCTAGGTGGAGGTAGTAAATAACATTAAAATATATCTTGGGTGTAATTTATTAATTGGAAAAGTAATTTTTTTAGTTGGTGGAATATTCATTTTCTTCTTAAAACAGAATATTGCAATAAATAATCTCAAATTGACGATTGAGATAATTCAAATCGATTTTATAACTGCATTAATTTGAATTGTGAAATTCAGGTCCGAATTTAAAGTAGTCTTTGTACTCTCTTCGATAAATTTTGCTTCTTAAAAAAAAGATACTTGATAATAAGGAAAACGTGAACGATGAATCTATCTTTAAGTGGGAGCAGTAAAAAAAAAAAAAAAGGAGAAAACATGATCACACGACATATGAGAGAGAATAACACAAAATTAATGTGAAGAAAGAAGTCAAAGTGAAAGGGAGAAAAAAAAGGTGGAATCTTCACACAAAAATTACGCGTCGTTAGCAACGCTGCTTCCAACGTTTGTGACAAGGTTGTGATGCTCTCCAAGTTTCAACCCTCTCTTAATCATTAACCAGTTTATCAAGTGATTATTTTACTTTCTTCTTTCTACGACGAGTCCCGTATGTAAAAAAATTAAAATGAATAACACTTTAAATTTCTAATGAATTTATTTTTATTTTATTTTATCATTCAATTAATATCATTTTTAATACTATTTAATAAAGATAATTTAATAAAAATATTTTTTCTTTTTCATCAATATTTTTTTTAATAGATGTAAAATGATGAACTAAACTGACATATGCGAGTGGCACCGTAGTATTATTCTCATCTCAAGACAGTATATATTTAAAAAAAAATTTAGTTTAGTCTTTTTTTTCACTTGTAATCATTTTTTTTTTGCATGATAGATATGAATATTCACCATTGTGACTAATATCGGTCTAAAAATTTCCTAAATGCATAAGGTAGATTCTCTCATATATCTCTTTTTATATCACTTCTGGAATAATAGACTGTGAGATTTAAAAAAAAAATTGTAATAATAGTAAATTTGTTAATAAATGATATTTTATTTTATCTAATTTTGTTGTATTTATTAATATTTGTTTTATATTAAGTGCTGTTTAGGTTTAAATTTATCTACAATTCTTAAAAATAAATTGTTAATTGTACTAATTTTCAAGATAAAACGAGATTCGTAGACTAAAATCATCCTTATTAATAAAGAAAATAGTAGAATAGTCATATGAATAGAGATACCACGAGTAGTACGAATTGGTTGCAAAAAAATATATAGTATAAAATAGTTAGAAGTAGTATAGCCAACAAATAATTGGTACCCTTAAAAAATTGAAGGAAATATTACAAAAATAGACAATAAAAATTTTCAAGAGAAATATATAGTTGATTAACCCATTAAATGATGAACAACATAATTAGATGTCAAAATATAAGTCAATCTATTAAATTAGTAGATTGTGTAAGAGACCGAGTAGAACAAATTGTAAAATGTAATACTCCTATTTTTGTAAGATATCAGGAAAATATCAAATTTGTGGCACAATTTATTTCAACTTATATCGTAGTTTATTTTGTAATTACATTGAAGCAATGATCAATCATACAATTTTGGTGAGACCATATCAAAAGTGAGGGAAAAAAATTTATTAGCTAAACTAAAAAAAAGTTTTATTAGCTAAACTGGAATAAATGGTGTGAGGTTGCACAGTTTTTATCAGAATATGTGATCACATAATTATGTGGTGCTTCATCGTTCAAAGATGTGAAGAAAAAGTTTCATTGGCTAAATTAAATTTTAAATTATGTGATCACATTCAGATTTTCAAAGTTCTCGGTTAAGTTAACTTTTGGTTGCACAGTCCTTACTTTTGAAAGTTTCAAATATATGAATAAGATTGTACCCAAAAAAGTCATCTAGAATAAGACCAATTCAATTAAGTTAATTTTGGGAAAAGTACGTGGTGGAGACACTACTCCTGTCGTCAAAAGCTATCCAGAAAAACGGAAGAAAACAAAATTCACTTGGTAGGATTTTTTTTATTTTATTTTTGTCTTCTAGGAATCTTCTATGAATTTTATTTGTAGGAGCTAGGAAGCAACAAAAATTGGAAAATTAACTCTATACCCCATATTTATTTATACTGCTATTTTACATTATATGGAAATTATCTATTTTTTTATTTTTTTCAAAAAACAATTGTACTCCACTAAATTCAATTTAAGTTTCGAAAAATTTTAAAAAGAATTTTTTGAAATATTGCGTTTCAAAAAATTTAAACTTTGTATATTGAATTTTTTTTTTAAGTTTTTCCAGTACACAAATATATTTTATAAAATAGAACTTTGTATATCGAGAAATTTTTTTCAAGTTTTTTGGTTTATAAATGTGTTTTAAAAAATTTGAACTTCGTATATTAAAAAAAATTTCTTCGAGTTTTTCGAAACACATTAATTTATGAAAAAAACTTAAAAAATAATTTTTCAAAATATAATTATATTTCAAAAAATTTAAAAAAAGTTGTTCAGAATACATATGTTTCTAAAAAATTTAAAATTTGAACTTGAAAAATTTAAACTTTGTGTCCAAATACTTTTTTAAGAACACAAAGTATATACAAAAACATAAAATGTGATGTACTCAAAGTATATACAAAAACATAAAATTTAATTTATTTATTTATTCTTTTTATTAAAATGTGAGGTAAGAATATAAATCTGAGAATATGAAGAGAAATCTTCCAAAAATTGATAGGCATAGGACGGTGAACCAAAGTGTGATATAGACGAAAGTTTTATGGGCTGATTAGGAAGTACGTTCTCGAAAAATTGACCATGTACCCCCTCTTTTATTCCTATACTCCCACAATTTTTTGAAAATGTCAAAAATACCCTTAATTTTTTTTTTCAAAATCTACTTTCACTTTCGGAAAACTATTTTCAAGAATTTCGGTATACAGAATTTTATCGGAAAACTTTTTACAAATTTTCTGGTACAGAAGGATGTTTCTGAAAAACTAAAAAAAAAATTCCGGTACAAAAGGAAAAAAATGTGTGTACCGGAAAACTTTTTTCAACTTTTCCGGTACAACGTGTTTCCAGAAAACTTGTTTCCCGACAAGTTTTCCGATACACACCCTTAATTTTTAAAAAAAATTAAATTTTATTAATTTTTTTATATCATTTAAAAAATTATTGAAAATTTTGGGTGGTCGTGGTAACTCTATATCATAATAAAGTACTGGCTATAACTTTGCCGTCTTTATCTTTATCCCTACCCACCTAAAAAATATAATTAAAATCAAATAAATTAATTAAATACTAATATAATTAAAAAATGAAAATAAAAAAAAAATCTGAAACTACCGGAAAACTTGTGGGTGAAGTTTTTCGGTAACTTCCGGAAAAGTCATTAACAAGTTTTTCGGTAGTTCATTATTTCCGAAAAACTTAAAAAAAGTTTTCCAGAACTACCGGAAAACTTTTTTTCAAGTTTTCCGGAGTGGTGTTATGTACCGGAAAACTTGAAAAAAGTTTTCCGGTAAGAATGAAAATTTTGACGTAATATATACAAGGGTATTATAATATTTTCACTGGCTTTTTGAGGGTATAGAAATAATTATGGGGTACGGGGTCATATTTTCGTGCTTTGAAACCAAAAGGTCCATGATCCACCCGTGGAACTAAAAGAAGTGCAATATTTTTTTTTACAACAAAAATTATAACCTATATTTATATATGGAGTGATAAAATAAACTGACTCTTTTAAAATAAAAAATTATCACGTTAATTAAGTAAACAAATCAAATGTTATAATCACAATAATTGATTATATATATATATATAATATCAATAAATGGTAGATCTGTTGACACACTAATAAAGTTTTTGTCTTCGCAATTTAATTTATTTTTTTATTATGTTTAATAACTCAATATAAATAATGAATTTCATCAATTCAACTGTTGATTATTGACAATATTATATTAATGATCAAACACACAGTTTTATATAAATTCAAAATTCGTAGCTATATAATCTAGTTATCGATATTTCTTTATATTTTTCATTTGCTTACTATACGTTCGTTTGAAATTATTCAATGAAATATCAAATAATTTTATAAAAATTTGTGTTGTTGATGTACTCAATAATAATTTTTGATTCAACATTGATTTAATGAAATTTATCATTTATATTGTGTTATTAAACTGAATAACTAATCACATAGTTACTTATAGAGTCAACGGATATTCACCTTTTTTTTTTATTAGTGGGACATTTATTGTTTAGTTTAATGCATTTTTAAATATTTTATTGTCATAAAATATTTTTCACTTAAAAATATTATAGATTATTTTCACCTATTTTATTATAATTTTTTTAATATTATAGATTATTATTTTTTTTAATTTTTAGGATCAAGTAAATCTTTTGATTTTCCTTAGTTAAGAACACTTTGGGGCTGTTATTCCATAAAAAAAAATTTATAAATATTATACTTAGTTTTTTTACTCCAATAAATAATATTTTTGAATCGGCTATTGATATTAAGTATTGATTTATTTATCAATCATCACTTTATTTTTTAAAGTAAATTGTTCACTTTAGAGAAGTCTAATTTGTGATAAATGCGAGGTCCATGATCCACCCGTAAAACCTAAAGAAGTGTTAATATTTTTTTTTACAAAAAAAGTTGTAACCTTTTTTATATGGAGTAATAAAATAAACGGACTCTTTTAAAGTAATAAATTATCACGTTAATTAAGTGAACAAATCAAATGTTATAATCATAATGATTTGATTATATATAATATCAATAAATGGTAGATCCATTCATATGCTAATAAAGCTCTTGCCCCTGCAATTTAATATATTTTTTTATTATGTTTAATAACTCAATATAAATAATGAATTTCATCAATTTAATTGTTGATTATTGACAATATTATATTAATAATCAAACATACAGTTTTATATAAATTCAAAATTCGTATCTATGTAATATAGCTATCGATATTTCTTTATATTTTTCATTTGCTTACTATACGTTCGTTTGAAATTATTCAATGAAGTATCAAATAATTTTATAGAAATTTGTGTTGTTGATGTACTCAATAAGAATTTTTGATTCAACGATTGAATTAATGAAATTTATCATTTATATTGTGTTATTAAACTGAATAATTAATCACATAGTTACTTATAGAGTCAACGGATCTTCACCTTTTTTTTTATTAGTGGGACATTTATTGTTTAGTTTAATGCACTTTTAAATATTTTATTGCCATAAAATACTTTTCACCTAAAAATATTATAGATTATTTTCACCTATTTTATTATATATTTTTTTTAATAGATTATTATTTTTTTAATTTTTAGGATCAAGTAAATCTTTGGATTTTCCTTAGTACTTAAGAACTCTTTGGGGCTGTTATTCCATAATTTTTTTTTATAAATATTATACTTAGATTTTTTTTTTCTCCAATAAATAATATTTTTGAATCCGCTATTGATATTAACTATTAATTTATTTATCAACCGTCACTTTATTTTTTAAAGTAAATTATTCACTTTAGAGAAGTATAATTTGTGATAAATACGACTGAAACTCATCATATACACAAATGCAAGATTCTAATTCAAACCTAGAACATGGTGTCCAATCTAATAACATCGACATTTGTTGGTTAAGTTAGATCTCGCAGACAAAAAAATAGTGCAATTCTTTTCGAACATATAATAGTGAATTAAAATTATTTAGTTTAATTCAAGTATTGTATTTGGTTGTAACTACAAAAAAACAGAAACCGACAAATATGAATTATCTATTTGACAAAAATACACATTTAAGTTTATTTTTTCTCATTTTAGTCATTTAAATTACAATCATTTGCACCGTTAGTCTTTAAAAAATATTAAATTATGCATGCAGTCATTTAAGTTTGAAAATTATCTCGAATTACTGTCATGAAATGTTAAGATCTAATCGAAATATCGCAACAAGTTGACTGTCCAAATTACTTTACATGTTAATGGAACTAAAAACATTGATTATGCAGATAGATCTTTATTATCTTGTTTTTAAAACTATATGTGTGTTTAAATTGTTATAGGGAAATTCAAAAAATGTATATTTTTTAAATGATTAATATGAAAGACATATTGTTATAGCATTTAGTAGAGTTTTAAATAATAAAAAAAATTAATTTAACTAATTATTATTGAAATTAAAATAAATAATTAACGGTACAAATAAAATATAACTTAAATAATTAAATTAAAATAAAATAAATTTAAATGACATAAACAAAAATTAAATTAAATTTAAAAGATTATAAGTGTAATCTAGGTATTTATTATTATGAACATAGTGAAAGACTTGTGTTTTGAAGAGGCCATGGATGGACGCAAGTAACGTGGACGAAGGATCATGGATCGTAATGTGCTACGTATTCCATAGAGCACCTCTTAAAATAAATCAGCCACGTGTTAAAGTTGTGATCCACAATTTTTTTTTTTTCCTTCGCAAAATATCTGCTCCTCCACTCCAAAAACGCCACCAACACTATCTTCTTCCTACGTCAGCACTTGTGTTCCAAATCGTATCTTACGTGTTCCGTTTACACACCGTAGATCTCATAGACTTAGTTCTTGGCCGTTGATTTTTCGCTGACAAAAATTGTGGTTACCGTAATTTTCGAATTTGAGTTAAATACTACAACCTCATACATATGTACCTTCTCTCTCTTTCTCCATTAGATTCTTGGTGTAGATTCTTCAACATCTCAGAGATCAAAGGTTTTATTCACTCTTTTTCTTTGAACTTGTGTTACTTTGAGTTGATCATTTGATTCCATTGATTTGATTCATTTTCATTGATTATTATTAGAGAAAAAGGGGTGGTTGAATGGTGTTATTGTGAAACTTGTAATTTGCAGTAAGCAATTGACAATTGATTCTTTGTTTTTTATTTGGAAAAATTTGACAATTGAATTGAGTTTGTTTTTCCCCCCTTTATTTATAGAGTAATTGTTTTTCCCTGCTAATTTTGTCAATATGTTTTAATGTGCATTGTTTAGGTGCTAGTGCTACAAATGACTATAATGCTTAGAGTATGTTTTGATGGAGGGTTCTTGAGAAAAATGAAACAGTGCATAAAACTTTCATTTCAAGTAAAAATGATCTAATTTGTTTAGATTTAGAATGAAATTAATATTGTTATGAGTTTTTCTTTATAAATATACATAATATTAATTTCAAATGTAAACTTTGTCTCCCATTTCCTTTTTCTTCATAACTGATCTCCATGACTCGATTCAAACTTAACGTAATAGAGATAGACACCAATTTCTTTCTTTGGTTTGGGAAGAGTATTAATTTCTCTCCTACAAATTGTTTGTGATAGGGGTTTGAACTTTGAAGCATCTTGCTGATGCATCAGTAGTATTTGTGGCTAGTAAAGCAATATATTTACTTGCTGTCCATATATTATTGTTTTTGCATGAATACTGCAGCTAAATTGAATGGTTAATCAAGTGATTGTTGTACTTACGGTTGATAATTCAATGAAAGCTATTAGTTAAGCACTTGAGTCATTCGGTAATTCAACGACATTGTGATGTTGCAGGATCTTGGCATTGAGAACTGTCATTTGAATTTCTTTCTGAACACTGATTAGGAAAACTTGGTATGGGAGTTGTGACTGTTTCTAGCTCAGCTGCTCGAACTCCACTAGGATTGAATACAAAGTTTTCCAGTCACCATCCGGTACTGAAGAGACCTTTAACGGTAGCATTTAAAGGAGATAAACAGAATGATGCTACTTTGGTTGCAACTCAAGAGAAAATTCCTATGCAAGTTGAAACAGCCAAGACACACAAGAAAAGGATAGCGAAAACCAAAAAACTACCTAAGAAAGCAAGAGTGGTCTTCACAGAGGAAACTTTTCCGTCTTCGTTGGATGTAGACTATAACGAAGCTGCTGCCATACTTGAAAATATATACAAACTTAGCCCGACATCTGATGTATGTAATGCAGACTATATAGATCGTAAGATCAAAAGAGTCTCTCGAAGGGGTAAGAAGATTGGTGATGTAAGTAAAGAGGAGTTAGACAATGATAGGGTAGTCAGAAACCAGAAAGTGAAAGCCAAACGATTGGATCTTGATGAGAGGATTGCATTAAAAAAGAACAACAATAATGAAGATGCAACTCCAACTCGGAAAAAAAGAAATGTCAGGAATAAAATTGAGAAGATTGATGAACTTCTTAGGGAATATTCAGTACCTGCTGATTTTGTTAGTCTGGACTGGAAAAAAATGAAAATACCTCCAGTTCTTCATTCTTCAGAGCATGCATTTTTGTTCAAGTTGATGCAACCAATGAAGGTGAGCAGCTAATTACTGTAATTTCAATTTTCATTTCCCCTGGTTCCACTTTCTTTGGTTTTTCTCTTCTTAAAATAGTGTAGATCTTTTCATTGCTGAGAAGCAAGAAAGCATTCAACCTAATGGCTTAAGCTGGCAAGTCAAGGTTCATAATTAGTTCTACACAGCTTTTCATGCTAACACCCTCTATGGTCTGAACTTGACGGATAACCAAAGATCATATGATCAATGCTAAAATTCAAGCAGATAACAGCGTTGAGAATCCACATCTTGATCAAATGATAATAATTTTTTTTCATTTTGTTTAATCATTGGCATTATGGGACACAATTAGTCCATCCCTAGTAACCTGGTGATCAAGGGATCCATGGCTTTTTGATACCATGTTGAGAATATTTCCATTATAGTGGTCAGTGATGTTAGGCAAAATCTCGGAATTTGATCTTATTTATGATATTAAGCCATAATTGTTAACTTTCAGGCACTCCTTCAAGTGAAAGAAGATTTACAGAAGGAGCTAGCAAGAGAACCTACAGACGATGACATAGCTGACGCAACAAACATGCGCACTGCTCAAGTAAAGAAAGCAATAGAGGTCGGTCGAGCTGCAAGAAACAAGCTAATTAAGGTAATTCAAATTGTTCAATTCTTTTACAGCTTTGCTTTCAAGTAGTTTTAAAAGGTCAACTATATAATATGCTTAGATATGCATCCTGTCTCTACTCTCTCAAGATTTTGGGCCAATAGCAAGTCACATTCACCTCATGGTCATGGCTCAGGGTCTGAGGGGTTCTAAGCTTTTGGACCAAACTCTGACTAACCAAAGCCCTATTCACCTAAGGGCTAAGGACCCAAGACTTGGGGAGTGTATTCTCCAAGATTTTTGGTTCCAGCTATCATTTTGGCTCAAAAATCAAGACATGGCTATAGATTACTGATTGTGATGATTGATAGTTATCTCTGCCTATAATATTCTTTCCGATTTAGGAGGCATTAATGTCGTGTGTAGAGGGATGCAGGACTGATTAATGATTATTTTCATAATCTATTCTTGAAACCTGACTTAGTCCTCAATACACGTCGTATTTGGCAAATTTGTGTGAACACTGTCTCATTCAAACTTTGACGGAGAAACTCAATTGACCAATGTTCACACCATTAATAGTTGAATTATAATAATAGTTAAGTCATGAAGTTGAGTCTACATGGTTATGGGAATAGATCCTCTTGCATTGAAATTTCTGATGACTTTATAATATTAAAATTTGGTATCTATTTCTCTTTGTGAGTGGGATGTTGAAAAAATTAATAAACACTTATGAAGAGAGATAGCTACAAAACTTTAACATCATAAAATCACATAAGATTTCAATACGTAGAAATATGATTTGATTTTGTTTCTTAATTCTTATGAGTTTCAAGAATATGTACTGACAGTGTAAAATAATGTTCCATATGTATCCAATCAAAGCTCAGATATAGATACTTGTGGAGATGTTTTAGGAAGTAATATAACAAAGTAAAATTATGGCAAGATTTGATTAAAAGTATTATGCCGTCACTGTATAGTCTTTAAACCGCTTGCTTATTTGTTTCTATAAATCATATATCAAGAACATTCAACCTCATAACCCCCCGCCCTCTCTCTCTCTTTGGAGTGTAGAGGTGAAATTGGAGGCATTTTAATTAGTGATATTGTTTGGAATGAGTAAGTTGTATCAATGATTAAGAAATAGTGGTGATATAATCTTTTGCAGCACAATCTCCGGCTTGTCTTGTTCGTGATCAACAAATATTTTTCAGATTTCGCTAATGGATCAAGGTTTCAAGATCTCTGTCAGGCAGGAGTTAAGGGACTTATAACAGCAATTGATCGTTTCGAGCCAAATAGGAAATTTCGGCTTTCAACTTACAGTTTGTTTTGGATACGACATGCTATCATTCGTTCCATGACCCTCTCAAGCTTCTCACGTGTTCCCTTTGGACTTGAGTCGGTATGTATTCTTCTTACCACACATCCTGACATCCTTATTAATGTTTTGGTTTAAGCAGCTTATGCTTCAATTGTTTTTTATGTATCTTTCATGTTAGCAGCAGCATACTCTATTTTCAATGCCATCTACTTGTAATTCCTAATCAATCTGTTTGTCGTCTAACAATATTTTCTTTAGTCAGTAATTGATAGACCATACAACATTTCAGCCAACGATATTAAAAGAAAATATGGCTTTTAAGAAACTTAAGAAATATAAAATGAACTTTGTTGATTAATTAGGCTGTTCCTGATATCTTATCTTATATTTTTATGCAGGTTAGAGCAGAAATCCGAAGAGCTAAGCTTGAGTTGACATTTGAGCTTCAGAGGCCACCAACAGAGGAAGAAGTAATAGAAAGAGTTCATATATCCCCTGAAAGATACCGTGACGTAATGAGGGCATCTAAACCCCTTCTTTCGCTGCATTCGAGACATCTAATCACGCAAGAAGAGTTTATCGATCGGGTGGTTGATGATGGTGGTGTTGATGGTGATAATAGGAGGCAACCTGCTCTGCTAAGGCTTGCTCTTGATGACGTGGTAACAGCTCTAACCTCTTAAGGCTCTGTTTGATACTAGTACTGTATTACAAATAGGCCATTCTATTCACTTTTATTATTGTGAGCAATTAACATAATTGGATTTGTGGGATGAGCAACTACAAGTTGGATAAATTTATGAAATATGAAGAAGTATTTGTTGTTGCTATATGGTCAAATAAATAAGTGTAATACTCACATTATGTCAGAAACTAAACATTGTTTCTCTAAGAATTTAGGCTTAGGCCTAATATAACCTAACAAAAATAACTTGTAAAGTGAGAACTCCGTGAATGTTATAAGCATTGCTTAAGCCATAACTTATAAAGGTGATTGAGGCTGCAATGAAGGCAGCCCAAATGCCATAATTAAGGCTGCGTTCAATAATATCATATTGCCATTGTCACCCTTTGCAACTAATGTTATATTTGTTTCATTGTTTTCTAGCTTGATTCCCTAAAGCCTAAGGAGAACTTGGTGATCAGACAGAGATTTGGACTTGATGGTAAGGGTGACAGAACTTTGGGAGAAATCGCCTCTAACTTGAACATCTCTAGGGAAATGGTGAGAAAGCACGAAGTCAAGGCTCTCATGAAGCTCAAGCATGCAGCTCGGTTGGATTATCTTCGTCGCTATGTTGTATAAATCGGCTAATTTGTATGATTCCCTTATACAAATACTTGTGTTTGTGGTTGAACCAACTTACCTAGTCACATAGTATAGTGATGATTTGCATCACCGGTCATTTAAATTCCCACGATCATAATTCATATGTAATTTGTATACCATAGATTTGAAATCGCACAATGTACATAACCGCCTATACACGTTACATGTAATGCTTCTTCTTTTGATGAATATACATTCTACAATGGACGGTATGTTGTAATGGTTAGAATTCTCTTTGGGTCTAACCTCAATCCTACAAAATCCATTTATGATTTGAAGATTGTCTCGGGTAATAAATACTCTCACTAGTCTCTTATGTAAAAAAATATTTAGAGAATTTTTGTCTCTATTATAAGAAAAAGTCATACATTTTAAGATGTATTAATCGTTTATTTTACTTTTTTATCCTCTATTTCATATTTAATAAAAATGGATGTATTCCATATAAATGAATCACACATTTTTCAAGATTATTTAATATAGAGTTATATTTAGAATAAATTATAAATACTATAACATTTAACTATTACATTGATATTTATGATTTTTGTTTTACTATATATAAGATCACATGTAGTACACTTAAGGGTTATATTTCAAACGTGAGACTCTTAACCATTAAAACCAAACAAATGTGTTCTACTAATGGTTAATCCCTCCTATTTAAGGTTTGGTTAACACAATTGGCACAATAAACAATATATAGTTCCATGTATAATGTAATAAGATCTGGCTTTTTTTCATGATGAAGAAAGTAGTAATGCAAGCAACTAAGCAAACCCCGTTTTAATTTTTAAAATTTTTTGGGGTATAATATTTCTCAACGGATTTTATTTTTAATGAGAAACAACTTCTTTTATGAACTAACTTTTTAGATTATTAACGTATATTTTATAGATCTTTATGAACCTAGATTATCTAATGTTGTTGTATGTAGTGTAACAGTTGTGAATACTATTATATTAAGTGAGAAAAACTCTCTCTGAAGGTATATTTGGTTTATAAAAAAGTGAGAGGAAAGAAAGCCAAGGAAAATGAAAGGAAAGTGAGAAGAAAATAATACAAAATATGTTGTTGTTTTAGTTGTTTGGTTGGAGAGAAAGTAAGAGAAAAGAAAGATAAAAACTTTCATTTTCCCTGTTTGATTTTGTAGAAAGTAAAAAAAAAAAAGTGAGATGCTTTGAAAATGACAAAAACATCACAAAATATATAATATGACAAAAAAAAGAAAAGGGAGCTAAAATAAGAAATAGAGAAAAAGTGAGCCATTTGTTTCCAAAATGGAGAGAGAATATTTGTTGGACACTTTAAACATTTTTCATCTTCTCTAATTTTTTATGAGAAACCAATAGTAGAAAAGATTTTAAAATGCCTGTTTTCTTTACTTTAATAAAATTTTCCCTTTCCTTCCGTGATTTCAACATAAATTAAATATAATAGTTCTCAATTGTTGCACCATATAACAACTATCAATATTAAATGTAATATAATAATAATAATAATAATAATAATAATAATAATAATAATAGTAATAATAGTGATATTGATAATAATAATTTCAATTGATGATTTAAACTCATTAATCATGTGTTAGTTTGTCATTTTATTGTTGAACGTATATTGTTTATAGACTTTTTGTTCGAATGGTAAATTATAATTTTATGTTTGTTGGCTAATTGTTTGAATATGTTGTCTAATTGGACGATTATTTGAATATATTGTCTAGAAAATAATCTTATGGTCGTCTAACACAAAAATGAAAGAAATAAATTGATATTGAATTTCAAAAAGGTGCCTTTGATATATCTTTTTATCAAACGTCTTAAAATTTTTATTAAAAATTATGCAAATTTACATAATTGATACTCTAAAACTAAAAGATTGAAAATGAAAATCTAAATAGAAATATTGAACAAGATATTTTCTTAGAAATAATGAAAATGAAGATGACCATTGTGACGAAATTGAATATTTTAATCATATGAGTGTTAATCAATGAAAATAAACAATCATCTCTATTGTTGTTGATAAACAATATAGTCGGTCTATCTCATTATACATTTATGATCCAAAAACACTTAATAATCTTAAAATTGACTTACTAAGATGAATTAATAACAAAAAACTATCTTAAAAGAGATACCAATTGTTCTAATTATATTTTTGGTAAACAATTTACATCGTTATATTACACTTGTTACACTTCTAATGGAGAAAAGCAATATAAGAGTTAACATGTTTATTTAAAACAATTGAACATTTTTGTGTGTAAGTTATTTGGTACTAGTCATAAAACAAATAACTTAACAAATAAAAGTTTTATTGGAACCATATTTCTAAAGAGCTTAATGAACATAAATGAAGTTGTGCACATATTTTTTTTATGTGGATAAAAGAATTGACTTATAAATTATATTTCAAAAAAATATAACAATTGATAAACATCTTCGAGAGTTTATAAAAAAAGTAAAAGACGTTTTAATTAGGATAATCTCTATTGTTAGATATTTTATTGTTAGATATTTTATTGAATAAAATTGAAATTGTAAGATGTTTTTTTAAATTAAAGTAGAGAGGTGTGTGATGAATGGATTATAGGTTGGTAAAGATGAGATGACCCAGTGATGAGTATTGGGCCGTATGAGAAGAATCACTGCGTGCAGATACAAATCCTTGTGAACATGTCCTACTCACTAACTACTAAGCTATGACACACATCCAACTGGGTTTCTACTTTAAGAACAAACTGCACAATTTGCACCCATCGACATGCATTTGATTTTCCTTTTAATGAAAAAAAAGATGTCACACTCACACACAAACAAGGTCAAAGCCAACCAGCTGGATATTGTTGGTTCAAACCTTTCTACCTAAGTGCCTATAAACCCAAATAACAAGTCCAAAACAACAGCACAACCAAATAATCATTGTACTATAGCCCGTACATTATACCAATCAACATTTTAAAACCATGTGAATCTATAAAGCAAGCTAAATTCCACTTTGCTAGTAACAAATTCTACAGCTTCTTTCTCTCCTTTTTGCATTCCAACTGGCCCTCATTCATATATACTATATCACACGGATGTCCCAATTTTTTTTTTTTTTTTAATAAAGATATTCCATTATTCCTATATACTATAAATAATATTGTATCCCCATGCCACGTCGAGTTGGATAAATAAAAAACACATTCAAATCTGAATAGATATGATTTTATATAAGGTGTTACATTACACAACACATGGAGCCATATCTAGTCTAGACTTAATTCCATCAAAGTAAGATCCACGTGTAAAATTGAATTCGAATTTCAATGTGCCTTTTGAAGATGAGACAAACAATAATGGAAAATGATTCACAAGGATGTGTTAAATTATTAGTATTATTTAATCAGCTCCTAATTAATTAAGCAACATTGATGTGTTCTAGAGGCGATATTTGTATTTCCCTAACCACGTGACTAGCTAATTATCTAAATGTCCAATTCTTGCAGTATTGAACACAGATATTCCCCAAATATATTTTTTTTTTGACGGAAATACTACTAAAATCATAGCATTTCATCAACAATAATGTTTGCAAAACAAAAAGATGTATATGGTCTAAGAAGTTGTGACTGGTTGGGGATATGGCTACCTAATTAAAGTATCATCAATCGTATTTGTTGTATCTAATGATGTAAAATTAACTATAAATTAGTTATTCTAGTTAAAAATTAATTATTTTAATTTGAATATATGAATTTTATTATATTTATTATTGTAATTATTTTTTTCATTTGATTAATATAAAAGTTATATAAATTTTTCTCTATTTCATATTTAACATCAATATTTTATATATTCTGTTAGTCTCTACGATAATTTTATCAAAATTAAAGGTAATAATTTTATTAAAATTAAAGGTATGTTATACGTATACCCTATAATCATTAATTGAAATATAAAACATTATAATAAATGACATGTATACATAAACCACTACTCTACAAAGTTTTTTAAAATTATTTATTAACATTTAATCATGATAAAAATTAACTTACTCTTGGAAAAATATTATTGGTATAGTTACTTACTCAACTTAAAACTTCAATTTAGACACTAAATTTCAATAATTCGATCATTAAATTAAATTCTATTATTTAGTACATTAATTAAAACTCCAAACATAAGGAGCATAAATTTCATAGATTTAATAAAAACAATAAAAGATATTTTCGTGTACTTTTTTACCATTTATCATTTTTGAAATTTTTAGGATAATACGAGGGAAATTTTAATGACACCAAACTTATATATAGGGTCGAATTCCAGAAATCCCAAAGCAATTTTCAATTACTTTTTAGTCCTCGTTGTTATTTTATCGTCGAGAAATATTGATTGCAATTAATTTGATATATACGAAATCCAAGATTTCTAAAATAACTTTAAATGTTAAAAACTCATTTGATTATTATAAATATTTAATTATTAAAAAAAATTCCATTTGTTTTAATATAATATTATAAATATATTTTAAGTATATATTTTAAGAGTTGGATTCTCATACATTATCAATTAAAAAAAGAAATAATAATTATAAAGCATTTTTGTAGACTTCCTCTCCGTTTGTATAAGTTATAAAATTAAAATTTTAATTATTTTGATACTATGTAATAACATTTTAATAAGTGTAAAATGTCTGTTTGTTTTAGATTTAAAAAAAATGATTTTATATTTAAAAAAATATTTTTTATGAAAATTTCTTTAAAATATTTAATATTTTATATTTTGGATTCATTTGTTATCGATTAAAAATAAATAATTTTGATATTTAATAACTTAGATATTTATCATTGGAGATTCTTACATAATAAAAATCATATTTATTCTAAATGTATCTTTCAAAAATGGTTTTTACGAAGAGTTTCTCAAAATAATTTTTCATTTTAATCATTTTTGAAAATTTCATTATCCAAAAAAAATTATAACAAATAAATGAAATACTTATAATGATTTTAAGATAAACTATTTAAACCAATTTTTCATTTGAAGTTTTTAATTTTATTTATTATTTTCAAAAAAAGTTGTAACAAAAAGAAATAATACTATAAAAATCATTATTTAAAAAAACTGCAACAAATAGCTCAAAAAATAAAATGAAAAAGTCACAACCCATTATCAGATCCGGCTATTAAGCTGTGCAAGCAACCCAATAGCACAAAACCTCAAATTAGTGAGAGCTTTAATTTTTTTTATAAGGACTAAAAATAAAATTTTGAAATTTTATAAAGATTAAAACTTATTTTATTCTTTTTTAATTATTAAAATTGTACTCTCTTTTTTATTAAAGATCTAATTTTTAAAATTAGAAGAGTGTCTATTAAATATTTGAAACGACCCGTCTATTATATTCTATCTTTATTTTAAACAATGTAAAAGAAATTTTGCTCTATTTTTTCATAAAATATCTAAATAATAAATGAAAATTTTATTCCATTCTACCTATTTTAAAATATATCCAAACAGAATATAATTATGATTGGTTGCCTAATTCTAAGGCTGTTCTAAATTATAAATTTTTAAATATATTTCTGGCCGCCACTATACATGGATAATTGACTTTAGAGAAATCAACAAGGGACCTAACATATCTGTATTTTGATATTTTTCTGAAATGTTATATTTCTATTTGTTGAATGAGTTAATTGTACTTTTTCTTTTTTATTTGGAACAAAATTGCACTTTTTCTAATTATAGATAGTGATAGTTGAATATATGGTGCTGCAGGACATTATTCTTTAACAAGTGTGTCACAAATTAAGTACACAACTTGTAACGTGCTAACATCAATAGGGAATATATCATAGTACGAAGTAGACAAATCACAGAATCTAGGTATAAACATAACAAACATATTATGGCATCATTATTTGCTAGCAAGATGTGAAACATTCCTACAACGTATACCAGTCCTAAGTTATATCGGAAAATGATGACAAGATTAAGTGAAATAAATAACACATCAATTTTCTTGTGTGAATATTGTTCTTCTACTAAATTCAATATATAAAAAAATTTAAATGCCTAACGGGGCGAGCTGAATGAGTTTATAAACTTTTATTAATTATTAATAAATAATAATTAAAATTATAAAATATTTAAATTAGTTTTATGAATGGATTAAATATTCATCAATTATAAACATGATAACGATAAATTTGAATTTTTTATTTTTATTGAATGAAATAAATTGAGTTCTTTTTAAGAAATTTTAGTGGATTGTATAAATTGATTATTTTGATTCATATCCATCAAATTCAAAATCATCCACTTTGCTGCTCCTACTCTACTTCAAGCTAAATTGATGTCATCTGGGATAGTCCAAAGTTCAACCACATTAATATAGTAAGCTTTGAAATTGTAAAAATACCCAAATAGGAAGCCACCATTTGTTGCTATGAGAATTCCATCGCAAGTTGCCCTAGTTTATGCTCTCCTCCATTGAGTCGTCACAATTATTTCTTATGCTCCCTTTAGAATAAATTATAAATAGAAGTAGATAAAATTATGCATCTATACTATACACATTTAGGATAGAATTTGCATTGAATACTCTATAAACAAAAATTCTAATTTTAACTATTTAATGACATCAGACAACACTATTATACAAAAAGAATCTATATTATACACGTTTATTGAATGTTTTATAAATAAAAAACTTAATCTTAACTATTTACGCACCTAAATAACACGTGGCAACATTGCGTCAAAGGACTAATTTTATATAAAATAAGGTAAATATAGAAAACTTTTTTTTTTCTTTTTTACAATTATGCACTATACTAACTTGCATTAGTGACTTTGGATATGAAGGGGAAATATGAATTTTTCTATTGTTTTCAATTAATTTTGTTTTTATATTTTTAAAATTTAGTGCAATGCACGGATCTCTTCTTTTAAGCGACAATAAATAATTATATTAAATTATTTTTCTCTGTATGGTGCGGATCTCTTCTTTCTCATATAATTAATTTTTATATTTTTAAATATCCAATGTATTTTGTATATATGTTTCATCCACATGACTATATGTATCAATATTGTTTATTAATGATTTATTATATACTCTCAAAAATAAAATAAAATTGTTCACATATCATTATAAAAAGAAAAAAAGGAAACATTTCAATATTTACGTAGGAAAATATTTATTTTCAATTGCAATTTCTTATAGTCGCAATCATATTTCACACTTACAATTTATGTCCAATAAATAATTTTGATGTATTAGACACTTAAAATATTTTAAAAAATAACAAAATTCATAACAACACCTTTATTACTAAGGTATAATTTAAAGGACGAATATTATAACAATTATTTATATCTATTTTGATTCGGTTATGTTAAGCATTAATTTATAGTTTTTAATTTTAAAGATGTGAATTTTGTTTTTCTTTTCACCTACGGTATTAAAGATAAATTAAAATTAAAAAAAAATATATATTTTACTTTGATCTGTATAGTACAATAAGCTGGTATGTATCGTAGTGTATTCATTTTTATCATTATGTTATTTTCTTTTTATAAATGAATAACTAAATACTTACATCATATATAAAGATAATATATTTGTCTTTAAGTTATAGTTCAACCGATGAATATGTTAGGTTGGATGTGGGTTATCGGACCTCACAGTTGTAATATATTTATTTCTAAGACAAAATAACTTAATTATTTATATATTTTTTGTGCCAAAAAAAACTAATTCATTGTTTTGACGAGGTTCTACACTAACTCAAGTTATTTCAAATATCCTAAGATGTTTTTTTAAAAAGTAATAAACCTAACATGAATATTTGTGTGGTATATATACTTGTGTATCTTTTACACAAAAAAATCATACACCATATTACTAAAATTTAATTAGATCTTAAATAAAAAATTAATTAGGAAATATTTTACCATGCAGGGGATGAGTTTCATGATAGTATTAAAAAAAATATTATGACCACATTTAAACATTTAATCTATGCAATTTCAATATAAAAAGCAAAACAAATCAACTTTCTAAATTATCATTCATGATTGATAAATTGGATCATTAAAAATAAAAAAATTAAATTAAATGAACGATATTTTAAAAATACTTTTATTATTATTATTATTTATTCAAAAAAATATTATTATTAAATATGAGAAAGTTTATTAATTCTTATTTATATCACAAAAAATTTGACTAATTTTATTTATATATTTATAACTTATTCAAATATAGTAATTTTTACTTATATGATACTTATATTTTATTGTATGAGATAACATACAAAGTTCTTGTAAAAAAACACAACATAAAAGTATGTGCAAAACTTATTCTCATTGTCCGTCCGAGTGTCTAATCATTAAATTGAACCAACCGTATATCCCTCAATAAATTTAATCAATGTTTTGTTTGTCTTTTAAATAAAAATTAAAAAAATTGTAATTTACATTATCCAATTTTTAGATATATCCTTCATGCTAAATTCTAATTTGATAGTCTCATTTCTCTCCAAAATGGGAGCCACGTCATCAAGAGCAAATCATTTTAGTAATGTTTTAATAGGCATGCATTATTGATATTTATAATGCTTTACCAACCGAGAAAAGCTAAAGGAATTTGACAATAAATTTAATTTTTAATTTAACTTTTGTCTTTTATTTTTAACTTTTTATGATATTGATTCATAATTTTAAAATCTTTCAGTTTTGATATTTTTTAAATTTTTAAATTAAAAAAATAATTAAAAAAATAATGATATGAAATATTTTTTTAAATTAAATAATAGTAATATGACATATTTTAAATAATGTGACACCATAAAATAATCCTCATTTTAGATATTGTAAGAAAATCTTTTAAAAAATTTTTATTTTCAACTTTTAAAATTATTTATTTTTATAATTAAATTAATAACATGTAAATAATTAATTCTACAATTTTCATCATCAGAATATATGACATAATTTAAAACATATCACATCATCATTTTTACTATAAAAAAAATTTTAAAAATAGATCAAAATTGAGAAATTTTAAAATGTAGAGACCAACCGTAAACAAATAAAAATAACATATCAAAATTGCGATTAAACTTAAATTTAATTTAATTTAAAAAAAATCTTAAGTCAAAATATTAGATTACGTGAAATACTAAGTGATACGCTTTTTTTTCAATAATAGAGCAATTAGGCACTACAAAGTTTATGGAAAATAATATCCCATGATGCAAAGCCTCTAAAACTAGGAAGGAAAAAAAGCAGGGGTTCTAGGTTGATGATGTAATATCGAGCAAGTTGATTAAAAGCTTCTCAAGTTGAAACAAGTTTTGCGTCCACGTGATATTAACCACGTAGAAAGCACTTCCCTTTTCTTCTTTTTTCTTTAAACTTATTTTTGTTAAGTTATTAAATAATAACTTAATACAAAAGACTTAATAACACTCTATATTTATAACTAAATCAACAACAAATCTTAATAAAAATACTTTAATATAATATCAAATATATCTACAATAAAATAAGTAATATAAATAATCTAAAATAAAATATAAATCGTAATAACAATAAATAATATAAAATCTAATCATAAAAGATATTTTTAGATTATAAATTAATCATAACAAGTAATTTAAAATACTCTAATATATTGAATAAAAAAATTAAATATATTATAAAATATTTTGTAATATTCTAACAATTTTTTCACAAGATTTTATTTTCTTTTTGTAATGGAACTGTTTCAAGCTGGCCACAATATACGCGTCCTATAAACATCTATAAATAGAGCATGTCCTCAATGCTCTTCTTGGTGCTAAAAATTTTAATCTCTTGTAACTTGTAAGCAGAGAGTAATTAAAGAATCAAATATGTCAGTGACTCTTCGTTTGGTTGTTGCTTTTCTTGGTATTATTACTTTTTCGTTCATTCCTTATCTTTGCTAGCTAATAATATCCTTAATTAGGATTAATTAATGTTAATTCCTTGCTTTAGTTTAGCACCTCATTAATTAGTTTATCCTTTCTGTTCTTGCAGGCAATATTGCCTCAGTTGCACTTTATGCTGCCCCAATGTAAGTTACATAACATAATTTGAGAGTTTTTTTTTTCCTATCTTCAAAAGTTATTTGGAAAAAACATCTCATGTAAAAAAAACATATTTTTTATGCTGTCCAAAATCATGATTTTTGACTTTCCTAGTTTTTTTCCCTATCTTCAAAAGTTATTTCGAAAAAACATCTCATGTAAAAAAAACATATTTTTTATGCCGTCCAAAATCATGATTTTTGACTTTTCTATTTTTAAAATTATGTGTAAAATTATAAGACGCAGAGATGTGAAAAAAATTATGCATATATATATTATATAGCTAAATTAATAAAATTATAGTGAATCAGCGTAATTTTATAAAAGTTATTGAGTATAACTTTGACAAAATTATTAATGATTCACGTGACTATATCAATCTCACTGTAAAATCAAATATCAAATATACACTTTTCACTTCTATTATACTCTATTATAATCCACCCCGGAGAAAGTGTTGAATTAATATTTAGAATGATGATTAATTTTGCAGTGTTACATTCAAAAGGGTGATAAGGAATAAAAGCACAGAAGAGTTTTCATGCATTCCTTACATAATTGGATTGTTGAACTGTCTCCTTTTCACTTGGTATGGATTGCCGGTTGTAAGCCACAAATGGGAAAATTTAGGTCTTGTAACGGTTAATGGAGTTGGAATTGTTCTTGAGTTATCCTATGTTCTCATTTATTTCTTCTATTCTCCACCCAGAGGAAAGGTAATTATTAAATTGTCATAATTTAATTCAGCTATTTTAATTTGACTAATAAAGTAGAATATATAATTTACAATTAAAATGATTGATGATGTAGGTGAAGGTGGGTATGATAACGACACTTGTTGTGGTAGTGTTCTGCATAACTGCTACAGTATCAGCTTTTTCATTGCACGATACTAAACACCGAAAGCTACTCGTTGGTATCACAGGCTTATGTGTTTCTGTTGCATTGTACGGTTCTCCTCTTGTTGCATTGGTCAGTCATTTTTCTTCTCTTAATTAATATTCTTCCACTTATAAAACCATAACCAAAACAGAGAAACATTGTATAACAGAGTTTTATTGATTGTTGCAGAAGAAAGTTATAGAAACAAAGAGTGTGGAATTCATGCCACTACCGTTATCCCTGTGTGCTTTCTTAGCTAGTGTTTTCTGGTTGACTTATGGACTCCTCGTTCGTGATATCTTCATTGCGGTTAGTGAATCAAATATAAATAAATATAGTATTTAAAAAGTTAATTTTTTTGATATATCGACTTTGTAAATTATTTTTTGTATATATTTTATTCAAGAATAGCAATCTCGTTAATTAATTAATTTGAGAATTAAGAATAAATAATATTAATAATTAATTTGTTCTACTATGACAGGGTCCAAGTGTGTTTGGAACTCCCTTAAGCTTCCTCCAACTCTTCATTTACTTCAAATACAGGAAAGAGAGGGTTGTGGATGAACCAAACAATGGGGATTTGGAAAAGGGTAGCATAGAGTTAGAGAAGGTGTACTTGGATTTGGATATGGGGAAGATGGAAAAGAATGATGTCACAAATTGTGAACAATGTTAATGTTGTGAAGGGAGAAAGGTCCAAGATTTTAAAGAGTTCTACTATTCAGATTTCTTCTTTTATGTTTTTTTTTTCCTTTTTATTTTGTTAAAATATTGTTTCCTTAGCCATCCATGTAGTGATCAAATGAAATTCTAACTTCTGATAAATGCTTTATTTATTTTTTTAATCAATTGATTTTCTATCTTACTCCTTCCACTCTTTTTTAAATATTTTTTTTCTTAAAAAATATAGTAAATATCACTATAATTAATTTGTGACATGACATTCAATCTAATAATACCAATAACAATTTATTCTTAAATATTAATTGTCAATTTCTTTTTGAAAAAAATTATTTTATTTATTTTTCGTATTTAAATTTGAAGTTACATTGACTATATATGATTAATTATTTTACACTTACAATTTTATGTCTAAAAAAAATCAAATAAACCAATATAAAATAATTATATATTTAAATTTGTTTATTAATGAAAATCATTTTAAATTTTTGCTAAATAACATTAAAAGACATTATATAAAACATAAAAATTACTCATTCCATAACAAAATATAAAAAAATAATAAATAAATAAATAAATAAATGTATAAAGTATGAACTGGTTAAAAAAATCTTTCAATAGTAAATATAAGGAAAAAAAAATCCTTATATGAATTAACTAACGTCAAATCCACCAAACCCACTAACAAGGTTTGGATCTAACATAAAAGATTAAACTTTCACAACGTATTGAATTTTAATTTGAATATCTGTTAAAAGTAGTATCCATATTTAATATCAAACATCACTCAAATAAAATTACTTTCGGTAGAAAAACTTTGAGAAAATAAATTTATGTGTAAATCACTTATTTAAATAAATGAATAGAGTAAAATTATGTAGAGGGATGATTTCAGACCAAAAATAATTTTAAATCACTCATCTTTTATTACTAAGATGAAGAAGAAAGAGAGAAGAAAGAAAAGTGTGACTATTAATTTTTTTATTGAAGTGGTCCCAAATAAATTTTGACGTAATATATAGTAGTATAAGTCTTACATATAAATTTTTTTTATATATTCATTAACATCTCATTTTCTTTTTATGTTTATATTTTTATCATATATCAATATATAATATTTATTACATCATTCCCCCTATTTAAATCTCTTTTAAAGAGAGTAGAACGGGTATATAGCAATGTAGCATGGGGCTTGATAAGTAGTCCCTCGTTACCTTTAAAAGAAATGTAGTCCCTCGTTAAAAAAATTACCCCATTTGTAACAAAAAAATATAAATAAAAGTTACCCCATATTCCTTCAATTACACTCTACTCACACATAGGAAAACCTCACTTCACTAGGTTCTAACATTTTGGCTTAACATATACTAGTAGGTAGCATGGGGATTGATAATGTAGTCCCTCGTTAAAAAAGAAAAATTAGCGCATAATATTCCTTCTATTACCCAGCTGGTTGCACATGGCAATAACGGTTCCACAAACCTAGTGCCGCCGCCTATTGCAAAACCTCACTTTACTTCTTTTATTAAAGAGCAGAGCAATTCCACGTAAATATTTCGCTAGGTAAATTAAGAGATTTTAAATAAATATTATGTAGTAGGATTCTGATTGAAACCTGATAAATTAACATAATTATTAATTTTTAATAATTGTTTATAAGTAGTTTATAATTATTTTTTAATCTGAAAATATCCTTTATGTTATTTTATTTTTTTCTTTTACTTTTTAATAATGATTCTATTTTCATTTTTTAATAAGTGATTTTCTTTTACATAAATTTAATTTGTTTCTTATATTTTATCTATGATTTTATTGTCTTAAGTGTGATCTTGATTTGTTCATTATTGTTGTGCACTGTTGGTTTTTTTTTTTTTTAATCTCAGTGCAGTATTTTAAAAAACAAATGACTCGTTTTGTTGATAATGTACTATGATTAAGAGTTTTATGGAGGTTATTACCAATCTAATATTCTTTCAGCCTTACATATGATTTATTAACTACGAATGAATTGATCATGTCATAAACCACCTATAATTTATATAAACGAATATTTACCTATAAATTGATAGAATTA
>JBBPBQ010000001.1:55204132-55215798 GCA_037974755.1 Cicer yamashitae
TTCTCAACGAAAATTTGTGGATCTGTCTTTAATCTACCAAATTTTTAATAGATAAAAGAACTGTTTTTGAAATTTATAATAGATAAAAATAAAATTGAGAAGAATTTTTACCTATTAAATTTTTCATTTTTAAAATTTTTAATAGACAAAAAAATTATTTTTTAAATTCTTTATAGACAAAAAAGTTGAAAAAAATTTTTGTCTACTAACTTTTTTGTTTTTGAAAATCTTAATAACCAAAAAAAGTGATTTGGAAATTTTGGTAGATAAAAAAAGTTGAAAAAAATTTTGCCTACCAAAATTTACGGTTGACAAAAATAGTTAAAAAAACTTTAGAAATAAAAAATTTCATTTTTTCGAATGTGGTTATTTTTTGAAATTGAAAATTTTGAGAAATGAATTTTCTTATAGTTATTTGCCACTTCAAAATTCATTTCAAATATTTCGATTAACAAAATAATTGACTTGAAAAATAAATTTTACGGCTCAATGTTCTTTTAAAAAAATTACATTTTCCTTTTAGATTCAGAAATTTTTGAAATGGATATGTATGAATATTTTAATTTTTTTTTCTTTTAATATTATCCATTAAAGTATTTTAGGATGACCGTGCACAAAAATTATAAATATGAAGTATTAGTCGGAATATAGAGTACAAAATCTAAAAAGTTGAATTTCGTACCCCATTTGGACTTATAATCCTAAAATATTAAAAACCCAAAATTATCCATTTATTTTTTATTCAGTTAATGGTAAAAAAAAATTATTCTAAACTCATACTCCTCACCAAATTTTCGGTAAGTAACTTTTTCTCCTAAAAATCCGATACATAATTTATAACAACTGAAAATTTCGTTTTTACAATTTTCGGTGGTACAATTTGTTTACCAGAAATTTCGCCAACAAATTTCCGGTAAATTATTTATACTACCGGAAATTTGTGTATAGAAATTTTTGAGTCACGAGAAGCTGTCTATCATAGGCAAGAGAGGTTGGGCGACAAAATCGAGTAGCTGTTATCATTACTCGCTCTAACGTAGAGACCAAAAATAGAGGAAGGAAGTCAAAATTAATTCTTGGTTGTGATAGAGGTGAAAAATATAAGTCAAATAAAAGTAACTCAAACTAAAAGGTGTGGATGTCGTTTAAACTTAAATCGAAACCATTGAAAAATGTTGATGAATGAATTATTAGTTTAATGTGTGGACTTCACAACCATGAGTTAGTGACCACTTTTCAGAATAATGCATTTATGAGACACTTAAAGAAGAAGATAAGAAACATGTTGACGAGCTAACAAAATATCACGTTGCGCCGAGACACATCTTGTCATCTTTGAGCGATCGAGATAAGGAGAATGTGACTAATATATCTCAAATTTATAAGCGACTAAACATATACAGGAAGAAATTGAAAGGACCTAGAACTGATATGCAACTCTTGTTGAAGTTACTTGAAACTGAGAAGTATGCTTGTTAGAGTAGGACTCATGGAGACTCCAATGTTGTGAGGGACATGTTTTGGATGCACCCAGATTCCATAACTTTGTTGAACATGTTCCCTCTGGTATTGATCATGGATAGCACTTACAAAACCATTGTTTGAAATTGTTGGTGTAACTTCAACTGGGTTGACATTCAACGTTGCATTTGCTTTTATGGATTGTGAGCGTCAAGAAAACTTTTGTTGGGCATTGGAGAAGTTAAAAGAGTTGTTTGTTTCAAACACCTCATTTTCTCAGACGATCGTGACTGACAGAGAACTTGCTTTAATGAATGCAATTGAAGTTGTATTTCCATCTTCAACAAATTTACTTTGTCAACTTCATATTAACAAAAAATGTTGGAGCCAAATACAAACAATATATATTAAAGAAAGATATACAGGAACCCATTCTTGAGTTGTGGAGAAAAATTGTTTATTGTTCTGAAGAGAAGAAGTACGAGGAACTTTTGGAAATGTTTGAGCAAACATGTGTCGATAATATTATTTTCTATTACTACGTCAGAGACACATGAACCAATCGAGTATTGCATCTAAGAAATACTACGACTAATATATATGTCATTAAAACTTTGCATTTTGTTTTATATTTATACTTATATAGGATTAAACATGCATGATAGAATTTTTATTGAAATAATATCAAATCTTTTTTATGTTTGTTTTGCAGTCCATCGAAACATTCGTGGCATTGAAGATATAGGCTCAGTCATACCCCGCTTACAAATGTCAAGAAAATGTTCATAAATCCATGTCTGTAAATAATGAAAAAATGCAAATAATTAAATAAGCATCTTATAAAATAAAAATATAATAAGTATAAAAAATAATATAATAGTACTTGGAATAGAGATAAATATCATCCGATTTGGTTCGTTGCAGGCAGTTACTATCTCTAAGATAGTCATATAAAACAACAAAAGCAGCTGGTCCCCATGCCCATTTACCACAAGTATCAAGGTCTTCAAAAAGAAACAAATATTTTGCAGATACAAGGGTAAAACTTTTATCAGCTAGTATGGTACATCCTAACAAATGAAGTAGGTATGCCCGCACTGCACAGTCGTATCGTTCTTCACGAAGTTTCTTAAAGAATACAACTTTCAACCACTCAAAATTATATGAAGCACCTCTATTGATCATAGTTTCAGTAACAGCTTCATCATGATCAACTCCCAATAACTCAATGGCAGCAACAATGGCCAAATATTCATTTACATTAGCGGGTGGTGTGAAAAAATTTCCACAACATGGGATGCCCAATAGACCCCTAATATCGTCAAGAGTAATAGTCATTTCACCAAATGACAAGTGAAATGAGTTAGTCTCTGCGTGTCATCTCTCAGCAAAAGCAGATATCAGATTACCGTCAATCATCTGCAAACTACATCGTTGCAGAGGACGTAACCCAAATATAGTAATCAAATTATCTATCTAAATAGATAATACATATCTAATATCAATACATTTATCTTGCTTTTTTTCATTTGAAACAACTTTTAAGGCACTTATATCTTGTTTAATTAAAATAACACACAATAAATTATAATATAAATATACAATTAATTCATTAAAGTCTAATGAACTATATTATAAATATATTAAAATATACATATAAATTATACTATAATCAGCTTTGTAATAAACTATACATATCTTACGTTTGAGTTCCTAAAATCAACTTTGTAATAAACTATACTATAAATATATTAAAATATACATATGCTATATTATAATGTGTAATAAATTAAATTATTTACTAACCTGTCCATTCCACACTTTAACTACAATGTGGTGCTCATAGTCCTTAAGGACAGAAAGATCGTAAGGACCTCCAGCAAATAGAGGTTGTTCAGGCTGATGGTGATGCAACGGTAGTTTCTCAACAACAACTCTTTTCTCAATACGGGAAATTTCGTTTTTGAAATTTTCGGGAGTTTCTCTAGAAATTTGAAATTTCCAGTATTGAAAAACAACTACCATAAATTTCAAATTTCCAGTTGAAACTCCCGGAAATTTCAAAAACGAAATTTTCAGTATTGAAAAATAATTATCGAAAATTTCATTCCTGAAATTTCCGGTAAAGAGATTTTCAGAGAAAAAACTTTTTTTTTTTTCGGAACATTCAGATTGTGGGTGTCTGATGAAATTCTTTTTTTTTTTTGTTTTTACAGTAATGTTAAAGGATATTTCAATCAATTGAAGATTAAATTTTTTAAATGGGACTATAAGTTTAATCGGGGGTACAAATCTAACACTCCAAAATCTTATTTTTCTACTACCCAACTGGTCCGGCCGCTTAGCTCGATGATCGGTAACCGGCCCAGCCCAAATCTGTATGAAGTATGAAGCCAACCCATTAATATGAAGTTGACAAGGCTCTATTTCTCCAGCAAAAGTGGCATTTTAATCTCTCAATCACGCCACGTTTCACAGATCAATTTCAACACGCACCAACACAACTCCATGCAAGTCGACACGTAGCAGAAAACAAAATCTCATCACTCCCTCTTCTCTCTTTCTTCCACAACCAAACCAACACAGTATGAAATCAGATTCCGTTAATTTCAGTCTCAAAAAACACTTGAGATCAGAAAATGGTGAAGTTAGCATCAGCTAGGGACTTTCGTACATATGGGCCGGGCCTCAGTAGAAACCGGTACGAGTATATCAACGCAGGCCTTTATCTTTTTGCAACCGTCATCCTTTGTTCCGGTTTCGCGGCCCAGTTCTCTCATGAACCACGTTCGGGCCTCGTGCTTCTTCTTATTGCTCTCGCCTTGATTGTTGTAGTTAATCTCCATGACATCCTCGCTCATTTCGCTGGTATTGATTATCGATTAGCTTTGATGTCCTTTGACCTTCAACTCTTCTTCGTTGAGTTCGCTGTTCCTGTTATTCAGATCATTGGAACGCTTCTTCTCTTTCTTGGAATTCTATTCATTTTCATTCAGGTAGGTCAACAGTCTCGTTCATAGTTAATTCATTCTAAAATTAGCGTCTCCTAATAAATATATTTTGAAAATTTTGAACAAAATATTTTTTTTTGTCCTTAAATGTAAGCACTTGTTGCATTTTCGCTCATATTAAAACACCTAATTAATTTAATTAATGTGTTTATTTTATGTACTCATGTCTGATCTTAAATATAAAATAAAGTTAATATAGTTGTTTTAAGTCCAAGTTCAACTTACAAGTGTCAAGTGTCGATTTGTTAGGTTAGACGTCTATGTAGTTGATTTTACTCTTGAAGAAAAATAGTTAATATTAAAAATAGTTAATTTCATTTAATATGTACAAAGTACTAATAAAACCAATTGAATTCTGTAAACTGTCATGAAAGTACTAATAAAACCAATTGAATTCTGTAAATTGTCCTTTCATGATAATATGTTTTACGAGATTTTGACACTACGTCTCAACTTAAATTTTTAAGGCTTTGGGTTGTGATGTGGTGTCAGGGAGTTGGACGTTTAGTTCAGCTACCTTGGACTCCCCAACAAATAGTATTAGAGTTATTGTTCAATTTGGTAGGACAGCGGGAGTGTGAGATCCTTGTGGGTTCAAGTCTAGTGATGTGTGTGACTCACATTTGAATGGGAGATTGTTTGAATTTAAGTGTGAGTGGGGAGATTGTTGAAATTTAAGTGTAAGTGGTTAGTCACACATTGAATGGAAGAAATCTTGGATATTAATAGAGTTGACCCATATACCTATTGCCTTAAACTTTTGGATTGAGAAATAGTGTTAAAGTCTCTTAAGAATATGAGACATTTAGCTCATTGCTGCTGTCACGCTCTTCCGGACTAAAAAGATTTTGTTGCTTATATTTGGAGACGTATTTTGTATTTTGTTATTGAGGGAGTAATAATTAATGAACAAAATTGTTAGACTTACATTTTTTATTGTTTTTCTTAATCTATGGCCAAAAAAACTTAAACAACACTAATTTGTAAAGAGAGGAATGTGAATTAAGTTAATTATATGGGTAAACCAATATTTTAGACCTGAAAATGTAGGGCATGTCACCTTGGTTTATAATTCGGTCAAAAACTTAAATTTAGTATTTGAATCATCAATATATCAGTTAGTTTATAACAGTCAAGAACTATTTTGGTTAAAAACTATTTTGAAAGTAAGTTACATCTTTCGGAGATTATTTTGATGATTCGAAAATTAATTTGAGTTGTTGGTTGAGTGAAGAATCAAAGTGATCAAAGTAACAATTCTCACACTAAGTACTATAAAATGGTGGTTTACCGATAGGGAAACTAAATATTTTGTTTATTTTTGTTTTTGATATATGGCAGGAAGAGAAAGGATATGGTTATTTGAAATTGGAAAAGCATGCTGTGAACATGCTAGTTGCTGGTCCTGTATTGTGGGTGGTAGGATCGATTCATAATTCATGCCAAATTTACGAGAGAGCAGATGGTCATGTTCAAATATTGCAGCAATTTGTGTATATCCCTTTTTTGATGGGGAGTTTATCATTCATGCTCGCTGCAGTTCTTAATTATCGTCAACGATCTAGAACGATTCACCACGGCATCTACTTGCTTGTAAGTACTCTATGTATAACATATATACTTAATTATATAATTTATGATTGTAGTGATTATGAGGAGATTAATGAGAACCATGGATGTATTGATTGATACAGGGTGGAACTTGGATTTGGCTAGGCATATTTGGAAGTCTAATGTTTATTATTGGTGGGTTGACAAATTTGATAAAAGTGTTCAAGATGCAACAAATGAATGGAACAATGAGGTTGGAGAAACTGCGAGGTGGAGCACAAGAGAGGCTGATAAGTGCTAGAGAAGGAAGGGTTCCCCTGATTTTGGATCATCATCATCAACCCATAATTAACCGTCTAGAAGAGACCAAAGTTGATATATCCCTTCCTACTCCTTATAAGGATGTCCTTATTGGTCACTCTACACCATGATATTTTCACTGTTAATTAATTTGTTGACATCTTATTATCCCTCATTAATTCTTCTTAATTACAACTGTTTTGCTTTACATATATATTGATACTAGTAATTGAGTAGATACCTATTTTCTCAAGCTTTAAATATAAACAATGTTTGTTAGTGTATTTGATTTAATACTTTTATCGACAAAAAGTTATTTACGGTGGATTACTATCATATATTACATTTTCTTTGGTATTAACACTCTCTCCTCAAATATGTTCTTCGAGTAGGTTGAGGAGTTAAACTCATGAGTTTATTTAGGAATTTAGAGTACGACGCAATTAGCAATTATAAGGGTTCAACAAGCCGTCAATAGTTAATGGGTCTCTGTTCGTTTAAGATTTTTTTAAAAATAATTTTTATAATATTTTATTATTTTTTTATAATAGAAATGATTTTTGTAATATTTTATTGTTTTGTTATAATATTTTTTAAAAATAATTTTAAAAACAAAGTTTTAAATAAAAATTGATTTAAATAATTTATCTTAAAATATGATTACAAATATTTCATTTATTTTGTACAATTTTTTTTTATAATAAAATTTTAAAAAATAATTAAAATCAAAAGTTATTTTGAAATTTTTTTCTAAAAATTATTTTTTAAAAGTATTCTTTTTATTATATTAAAATTTTTAATAATAAATATCTAAATTATTGAATATTAAAATTATATTTTTTAATTAATAATAAATAAATTCAAAAAATTTGAATTATTTTTAAAAGATTTTGTAAAAATCACAAACGAACGAATTTAATATCTCATGAATCAAGCAAGAATGTAATAGTACTCTTTGTACCAGCGACAATGATACAATAGAATCAAATTCAATCATGAAAATTGAACAAGTCGCCATTTCTTAATTACAACCCCATTTCTATTCAACTTCACACTAACAAATGAGACAATTAGACACGTTGTGACGAGTATACGAGGAAAAAACAATTAACCACCTTTTCATTCCAAATCATTCACAAACAATGTAAAATCACCACAACTCGGCCAGTCTACATCCTTTATAGAATAATGACTTTCGGCTAGTCTATATCCTCTATAGAGTAATGACTTCTAGATTGTTCAATTAACTTTGTGGTTTGAATAAATTCATTAAACATATTCTTAATCAAAATATATATGAAGTAAAAATAAACATTCAATCAAAATCTAGAATTAAAAATAATAATAAATGAAAAATTATTTATTTTATCCTTTTAAATAAAATAAAATGGTGATATAAACAAAACCTATTTATCTCTTAAATATTTGTATTTATTTGGCTCGTTTATTTTCTGCTGTTGAGGTGATACATATTGTTACCTTTTTAATTGTTTGAGACGAACAATAAGATAGTCTTATAAATTCTTGAATTTTATCTTTTAAAAATACATACAAAACTCTTCATTATATAGATTTGACACTTAATTAAAGTAAAAATATTTAGAATATGTAATTCCTTCTTCTAAATTTTTTCTTGTTTGACTTTTTTCATAATAAGATATCTTTGGATGATCAATTGCGCCACTATTAGGTTTTTTTTTTTTTTTAATTGTACCACTAAAAATAAAATTAAGTACTATAATACTATCCTTTTGAAATTATATACCATACTACCATCATTTTTAAAATTTAAATTGGGAAAGTGAGAAGTTGTTTTTGCTGCAACCGAATTCTCACAAGAAAAATTTAAATCGGTGAAGCTGCAACAGATTTTCCAAGTGGTATTTTTTTTTGTTTTTTAATTATTAAATAAATGTATTTGTTTTTATTAGTAGTGCTATTTAGTAGGCACAAATATAGGGAGTTTGATCAATTAAAGTACGAGAGAGTGGATAGTTATAATTTGTAAACGTGAGGTAATGCCACACGTTATTTTTTGTTAACATATTTCGCAATAATAAATATACATTTTATTAATCAATAATTATTATTTTAATTAAATAATTAATTTAAATTTTATTAGTTATTAATTTAATTAATTATTATTTTAATTAAATAATTAATTTATGTTTCATTAATTATTAGTTGAAGTAATTATTATTTTAATTAAATAAATAAATACAATGTTAATTTTTTTATAATAATTATCTAATTAAATTTTACTTTTTATAATTATTAAAAAACTAAAATAAAATGGAGTCCATAAAAATAACAAAATTTAATTAAATATTAAATATTAAAATTTTATTACAATGTTTTTATTACATTAATCTCCTATATGGTGTTCAGTCCTACATCGTGGTGGTCGACGAATACGACGTAGACGAATTTTTACTCAGTAGTTCGACATGCATCGAAGAAGTAGGATCTACTTGATTGGGGAATGATGGAACACCAAATGAGTACATGTTATTAATATAACGAACAGCCGACTCAGGCGTACCTAGGTCTCACCAAATATAGGAGATTAATGTAATAAAATTTGTGTTTATTTTTTTCACTCATTTTGTATTTGTATGTTTAATTATAATATTTAATTAAATTTTGTTATTTTTATGGACTCCATTTTATTTAAGTTTTTAATAATTATAAAAAGTAAAATTTAATTAGATAATTATTATAAAAAAAATTAACATTGTATTTATTTATTTAATTAAAATAATAATTACTTCAATTAATAATTAATGAAACATAAATTAATTATTTAATTAAAATAATAATTATTGATTAATAAAATGTATATTTATTATTACGAAATATGTTAACAAAACATAATGTGTGACATTATCTCACGGTTACAAATTATAACTATCCACTCTCTGGTACGTTAATTGATCAAGCCTACTAAATAGCACTACAGAACATCTCCGACAGGAGTAAAACAATTTCGTATAACTGTTACCTTTTTTATTAATTTATTAATAATAATAAATTTATATCAGTTACCTCTTTTTATTATTTTATTAATAATAATAAATTTATGACTGATACCTTATTATTTACTTTTATCATTTTTAATTATTTATGTCGTGTATTTTAACTTTTGATTTTTATTATTGTTATAAAAAATTTAAGTTCAATTTTATTTTAAATTTAAATTAAAATAATGTATAATAATATTAATTGAAATATTTAAATTAATATTTTAAGTTGTAATAAAATTAAATATAATTAAAATATTAATATATAACTTAAAGTTGTGGGACGGTTTTGTTTGTGGTACACTGGACCCTATTTAATGAATCCATGTTTGAGTTAATGATGTGGCACAGTGGATCCCATTTAATGAACTCATATTGAGTTTATTGTAGATGCTCTTAATAAAAACAAATATAAATATTTAATAATTAAAAAAAATGTCACTTGGGAAATCGGTTCCAACCTTAGTGATTTTCCTTCACCCATTTAGAAAAAAAAAAATCATTTTCTTTGTGAGAAATCGGTTGCAGCAAAAGCAACTTCTCACTTTCTCAATTTAAATTTTAAAAATAATGGTAATATGGTATATAATTTCAAAAAGATAGTATTACAGTACTTAATTTTATTTTTAGTGGTACAAAATAAAAAATAAAATAAAAAAGCCTCAATTGTGCAGTGGTGTCGTCATCATCGTTAACCCATAGTTAAGCGTTCAGCTGCAGAAGAGACCAAAGTTTATATACCCCTTCCTATTCCGTATAAGGATGTCCTTGTTGGTCACTACATCATGATATATTCAGTGTTAATTTGTTGACAATCTTATTATCAAACATTAATTTCTCTTCTATTAATTATAATTGTTTTGCTATACATATAGAAATACTAGATTGATAGTGACTGAGTTTCAAAACAATAAATATAAACAATTTTTAGTTAATAAAAATTAACGTATTTTGTTAAAACAATATTGGGATCTGCAATTAACCAACAAAACAAAAAATTAACAATTGCTGAAAAACAAAACTGAAGTGGAGAATGTTCTTCGTTTCTACTGGAACTGAAAACACAGAAAACGGATAACGTTTCCTTTCTGTAGTTTAAAGAAATCAGTTTTTCAATCAATGTAAAACGAAATTAAAGAACGACAAGAATAATACAAAAGTTTACGTGTTCAGCCTCAATTAATGAAACCTACGTCACGGACAAACAAGCAAAATAATTCACTATTGAGATTTAAATTTACAAGATTAAGACCACTTTAATTGTAATCTCATAGTATCTATCATTATTGAGACTCAACAATAGTAGTCTTCTCGTCACAATCTCTTATTGATCCATCTCCCTTAATCTCTTTTCTGATTTGCTATGAATCCTTTTGGTAAATGCATAAACCTCTATATCTCACCACCATTCAGCGATTACAACATACTTCCATGCATTTTACGGTTATAGTATTTAAAGGCACATTAGCTTAACTAACTATAACTACCTTTGTCATAACTAAATTGACCAAATTCAGTTATAACTAACACTTAACCATAACTAACACTAGTTATTTGATTGGCTTAAATGCAGTTTTAATCCTTCTATTTTAACTGATTCGTAATTTTAGTCCCCCTATTTTTAATTTCGCAATTTTGGTCTCCTTATTTTAACTGATTCTTAATTTTGGTATCCTAATTTTAACTGATTCTTAATTTTGGTCCTTCTATTTCTAATTCATAATTTTTGTCCTCCTATTTATAATTTCGCAATTTTGGTCTCCCTATTTTAACTGATTCGTAATCTTGGTCCCTCTATTTCTAATTTCGTAATTTTGGTCCCCTATTTTAATTGATTGGTAATTTTGGTCCCTCTATTTTTAATTTCTCAATTTTGGTCTATCTATTTCTTAAAATTGAGACATTTTGTAAATCTAATGAATCACATTTTTTTAAATACAATTTAATGGATTACATTTTAAAAAATATATAACATTAAAAAAACATTAGATATTTATTTTAAAAAATATTTTTTATTATAAAAAAATACTTAAAAAATAGTTTTTAATTATTTTAAAACTAATTAAATCTAAAAATGGTTTATTTATTATTTTTTAAAAACTGATTTCAAAATTTATTATTTTAAAAACTGTTTTTAAAAGAATTTTTAATTATTATTGTTATTAATTCAAATATGTTTTTTTTAAATAATGATTAATTATTAATAAATTATGATTTTTTTTAAAATAATGAAAAAAAATTAAGTTCTATTTTTTATTTAAAATAATATTTTTTTTTCTTAAGAAAATATCTTATTTTTTAGTAAAATTCTGTTTTATAATAA